>JBBJLR010000139.1:26033328-26081921 GCA_037577145.1 Brachypetersius gabonensis
CTTTTCACAATATTCTAATTTTCCGAGATACTGAATTTGGGACTTTCATTAGTTGTCAGTTATAATAATCAAAATTAGAAGAAATAAACATTTGAAATACATCAGTCTGTGTGTAATGAATGAATCTAATATACAAGTTTCACCTTTTGAATTGAATTACTGAATTAAATCAACATTGTCATGATATTCTAATTCTATGACCAGCACCTGTAGTATTGGTGTTTTTCTACATACTGCCCCAACAGATAAAATGCATGATCCAATAGCGTGCAGATGGCTATTAAGGTGACTCAATCTCAGTCTGGCTTTCTTACTGAAAAGTTCTGTGTTTGTACGTATTGTTTGCTAGGGTTTGGATATTGAGAGCTTTACCTCCAAGCGGACACCTCTGGACTCCAGTACTCTGGATAGACTGCAGCATGTACTGGACTATCGGTGCATTGTTGGAGGGGGAGAACATATGTTTCTCCTAGGCCTTGGGGTGAGGCTGTATGTGAGAGCGTGCGCGTTAGTGTGTTCGTGTGTTTAAGTGTAGTGTACACTCCATAGTGCTCTTAAAATTACAAAAGCAACTAAAATAAATCAGAAATACATTGGTAAACTTGTATGTGTAGAAATCACAGATCTATACTTGGGATGGCAAAGCCCCACAGCGCTGGAGAAAACTGGACAACTTTAAGCTGGAGCTGCCCAGAGACACTCTGTTGAGTGCTGAGATTGTACAAGAGCTGAAGGGAGAGGTGAGGAAGCAGAGAGCCCTACCTGGTTTATAATATGACCATAATTGAGCATTATAAAGCATTGTTTTTAAGTAAACAACATAGTCTGATGATGGTCAATGTTTAGGTGTGTAATGCATGAGGATGTCCAGTCACTGGACTGTGTTGTTGTGTTTGTAGGGTAAAGCCCAGCGCAGGATCAGCGCTGTCCATGTTCTGGATGCACTGGTGCTAAATGGCACTGATGTAAGAGATCAGCACTTCAACCAGAGGTGTGTCTGCTTATCTTACTGACATTAATCCAATTTTAACTTGCTTAACTGCAGTTAAATACCTATGTGTTACTTGTAATACATATTTGCATTTATTTATATGTATAAATTGTTAAGACAGTTTTCATTGGAGTCCTGTAAGCAGTTAGACCACTTTGCTTTGTCCCAGCTTAATCTGTCTCTGTATTTTGCAGGATTCAAATGGCAGAGAAATTTGTGAAGGCTGTTTCCAAACCCAGTCGGCCTGATATGAACCCAATAAGGTGATATGTTTCCCTCTTCTGCTCTCTCCTTTCTTTTCTCGCTCCTCTTTGTCCTCTCCTGACTTTTTTTTTTTTTTTTTGTGCACAGAGTCAAAGAGGTCTATCGGTTGGAGGAGATGGACAAAATCTTTGTAAGGTCAGTAGCTGTAATGACATGGGGCTGTACAGTCCATGGTTCTGACCTCCTCTGTGCTGTGTGTGTAGATCAGTTTTGTGTTCCACAGATTGGAGATGAAGATGACAAAGAGTTCAGGTGGAATGCCCAGGCTGTCCTACACAGGCCGAGACGACCGGCACTTTCTGCCAAGTGGGCTGTACATCATCAAAACAGTAAGCGGTAAGATGTCCCAACTACATTTGTGAATTGGACTTTTCAAAATACTAAAATATTATAGCTTGTATTTAGGGGTGGGTTGGAGGACTGATATCACTGATGTGAAGCACCAAATGGCACTCAAGTGCACCCCACCTTTAGCCTGCTGAACGTTAATGTTTGAGAGAGTGGAGTGAGGTACAAGCTAGGTCCATGAGGTGATTTACATCTTAAATGTTGGTCAAAAGTGTTGACACTGTGTGAGAGTAGAAAGGGCAATACATTAGGGAGCATATCCACTGCACTGGGTTCAGAAGTTGCTGTACAGTCATTGTGTATTCAGTGTTTTTCTTTTCTGTGCATTTTCAGACCCATGGACCATGGCATTCAGTAAGAGTTCGAGGAAGAAGTTCTTTTTCAATAAACAGACAAAAACATCGACATACGAAATGCATCCTAGTGCTGTAGCCCCATTTCAGTACGTTCCAAAATTACACTGCCTTGCATTTTCACAGTATGGGAACAATGGGAACATGATTGGAATGTGCTGATTTATTTTCTCTCTCTCGCTCTCACTCTTTCCTTCTCATCTGCATCCCCTTCTCTCTCTCTCTCCCTCCCCATTCTCTTTTCTCTGTTTTTTTTTTCTTTCTCTCTATTTCTCTCTCTCTCTCAGAACATGTCATCAGGAGAGGCTTTTTTGGGCTTGGAATGAAGGGGTGAGAGTTCATGATTCCCAGTCCCGTGTTGATCCTGAAAAACTCTCCAAAGACCATGTTCTCTCATTTATTCACAAACACTGTCAGCAGTGGGAGGCACGGGATGGAGACTGAAACCCTGATGTGTCTGTCTGCTGGCAGGGGGTGCTGTAGTTCGCAGAAGAGGAAGTGTAAAGTGCATGGGATTTTATTTTCCTTTAAACACCAGTTTAACTTGCTGTGACAAAGCGCTCGTCACCATGACTTTACAGCATTTAGTCCTTCAGAGTCCGAACATATCCTCACATCCGCTGTCTGGCAGCAGCAACAACATGCCTGTGAAAAAGTGACAGTGGAGTTATATAGTTGTAGTGGTTAGATTCTTTTGGTCTGACCTGCAGTGCCTGATGCAGCCCCTTGAAAGAGAAACTCTCAGATTCCAGATCACCTTTAAATGATAGTGCATGAACACAGGGGTATACATTTCCTCTTCTGTGTGCTTGTGTGGTGGTGTGGCTTAAAGCCTTCCCCTTCTCTTTGGTTAGATTTGATTGTAAATGTTAATCGCGAGGCAGGCACACTCATTAATTTTGAGAAGAAAACGCTCTTTAAAAAAGAAACGC
This sequence comes from Brachypetersius gabonensis, assembly GCA_037577145.1. Lineage (NCBI taxonomy): Eukaryota > Metazoa > Chordata > Actinopteri > Characiformes > Alestidae > Brachypetersius > Brachypetersius gabonensis. The sequence goes on from JBBJLR010000139.1 coordinate 26,036,217, forward strand.
TTTTGCATTTTTAAGCCTGTCGCCAACTTTGATAATATTATAAAGACTACTGAGGTACATTCAGCGTCTATTAAACAAAGCAAATGTTGATGTCCTTGACATGGGTGTATGAATGTGTATGGCAGCACAAGGACATCTTTTGAGTATGCGTGTGTGTTTTATATTTGATACTTTTTAGTTGTTCTGTTTGGAAAAGTGTTGCATGACACAGCATTTCAAAAAAACAGTTTGGGTTCTTTTCCACTAATGTTTCTGTCTGTTAGCGAGGCTGCAGATGTGTTTGCACCTGCAGAGGTTGAGTTTGAAAGCAGCCCTTTAAGCGAATCCTTAGAGGAGTTTTCAAGCTTATCTCTATGTAGCACATCTCTTGCAGACGGTTGGTTTCTATTGACAATAATATATCTCTACTTAATAAAGGGATCAAAAACCTGCTGATTAAAAACGTGTAGTAAAAGTCAGTGCAAATATGCCTCAACGCTGGCTTCAACATCTGTTATGTAAGTGAAGGATAATGTGTGAAATTAGTTGCACTTGACTGCTATAGAGGATGCAGATGAGGTTGCGGATCAGCTATTGCGCTTATGATGAACTACATGGCACTACAAAAGGGAATTTTTATCGCAATCTATTGGTTTATGTTACAGAACAACCTGTTCATAACAAGAATTTACTGATCCTAACTCTCAGTAATATAAAGGTTAAAGAACTGAATTTCCTTTTTCCCCCCAAAATAAATTTGATGTAATTTGGAAATGCTGAAGTTTTAAAATGTACTGTTCACTCTATAGAGTCTATGCAAGGGGAAACTGCCCGAATTGCTCAATTCTGATTTTTTTTTCTCTGAAATATAACCTTTTGTATTCATTCTTGTAAGTAATCCCTTACTCTAAAATGACCTGCATCCCAATCATGTTAATGATCTTCACGCTTTAGTAGCATTCAGTAACAACAATTTCAATGTTGAGTTGGTGCATCACTTTGTGTGTGGGATGAAGTAATATGGGCAGTAGAACTGTACAGTAGTTGTTAAAATTACACAATTTTTCACTTCTCAGATGAACTTCACCAGCCAAGATTTGTCTGAAGTCCAAATGTTCCTTCCTTAGTGTTACACTTGAGCCATGAGGCTTAACATGAAGCTTAAACACTAGGAGTCAGTACAACACAGTTAAATGTTTTAAGTATCTCAAACGCCTAAAATCTAGTTCTTTTATTAAGTTGGTGCAGACTTGTGCGGGAGTTTAGGACTCCTAATGACACTGTGTGGTATAAAACAGAAGAAACTATCATCACTAAATGCATTTATTTCAGATGACACCAGGTCTGGAGAGAGTTGATCACATTCCTGTAATATTTAGAATGGTTGTGGCCACAAAAACTGATTCTAGATCAGCACTCCTGAGGTGTTTTGTGAATATAGGCCCTTTATAGCTCGCAGTCATAGTGCGTCCTGAACCATATAACACGTTTGTATCTCAATGAAGGGCTGGATGTGGTTAGAGTGGGCTGAGAGAAATAGACCTGTACATACAGAAATTATTGTATTGACTACACTTGGGGGAGGTGGAAAAATCTTTTTTGGCAAACTGTTCAATACATATCTACATATCTGACGTGAATCTGATCAGGTTGTATCCACACTGCTCAGAAAAGATCATATTTACTTTCACATTTACACATGTCTGCCTATTTGGCCTAATATTGGACAGCCAATTAGATTGGAACTCATTTACATATACCAGTCTGAACGGAAAAAATAAATAAAAACCTGTTTAATTCTCAAAAAAAATTGGAAAAATGCTCATGGGGAAAATCTGTTTTGGTGTATAAGACCATTAGAACATAACTGAAAACAAAAGCTGACCTTGGGCGGTAAATCTATTAATATGCTGTTTTGTGGGCAGATTGTGTTGCTTAGGGAAACAATACCTTTTAAAAGTGTGTTATGTTGAGATCATTTATGTAATGTTAATTGGTGAATGTATAAGCTTTTGCTATTTGATAGCTATAATGGCCTCAAATAATCACTTTAGTAGAACCAAAAATGGAAAACAAGGTGTAAAGATGCATGGCACACTTCTTTAGTGTTGCAGTCTTTCTGCTCACTTATAGTGCGTGACTGCTGTTCCTGGCACAAGCTGTTGTGTTCTGTGTCTCACTTGACAAGGGTTGCATTGGCATCTCAAGGACAGGAGGACGCCCGTGGTCTTTTTTGTATTCAGGGAGTAATGAGTCTTCCAATTCCCACTTCCTTATCCTTTGGCTGGGCTGTGTGACAGGAAAACTAAGCAGAGACGTACCCCGCGGGACAATTAAAGTGCCCGGAGGATGGGTTCGCTTAGACTAAAGCTGGGTATATCATCCTGGCACTCTTAACAGGGAGAACCCTGGGACAGGGGGTATCTGCCAAATGGAATTGCATTTCTCCCACCTTTCCCCTCCCAATATCTCTCTTCTCGCCACTTTGTCTGGTGCAGAATTGCAATTTTACCTGCTCCCGGAGGCAAGCTGAGCAGAGGTCAGGAATAACGCCTACGCCAGGAGCATCCTTAGTTGAGACAGCGAGGTTAGTTTCAGTGGAGGAACTGCAAGGACACATGAAATTAGGGCTTGGAGATGGACAGCTCTTAGTAACAATACATGTAATCAAATATCTCAAAAATCAGCAACATCTTACAGTAGGATGTTTTTGGGAATTTGGAGCAAATAAGCAAAATAAAAGCCCAATAACGGCCCTGATGAATGATGAGTTCTTGTGAGAAACATGAAAGCTGAATATGTTTGAAAGCTGTATCTTCAGGTGATTAAATCTTAAGATTCCATGTAATTTGTAAGCTACAGATTACAAACAACAGGACTTTCACAGCCTCACATTTTCAGTCCAGTCCAGAAACATTTCAGTGGAATGGAGTGTTTGCAACTGCTTTATCTAGGCTCCTTGTATCTTGAGGCACTTTGCAGCCTGTCACAGTAAAACATTTGCTCCCATTTCTTTAATCTACTCAATATGCCAAAGATAAAACAGTTTAACGGGCATGATTAGTATTTTTGCACCATCAAGGTGACTGAAATCAAAATACATAAAAAAAATTAGGGGTAGTTCAAGACCGTATACACAATACTGTATGTACACACACACACGCACCCTGACATTTTGCCTTCTGTAATTGGTATGTAGTGATTTTTAGTTTCAGTGGAATTAATGGACGTACCATACAAATTCTGTACCACACTATCCGTGGCTGGGTGTCTAAGACAGCACACCTGGCCTCGCTTACTCTGGGTGGGTAGGAAGCCCCGCCCTCTCTTTCATCACTCAGCATTGTATTAAGCAATGCATGTGTCTTGAGAGGTCATGTGACATTTGTTCTCCAAGTGTGTGGAGCTGCCCAGTGATACTGTGCCACTTTGTTTCTCTGAATAAGCACATGCTCGCCTTCTCCCCTCCAGTGTTGGTAGCATAGTGACTGGGGCAGCATGGAATTAAACATAAGGAAAAAAAAGCTCTATTTCTTGCAGCATCATGCAGGAGAGGCTTTCTTTGGTGTTATTTTAAGAGTTTTTGAAGTGATAGACAATGTTTTAAGAGATGAAAATAGAACAAACAGCACTGCACTGTGCAAGTCTTGAACCACCCCTTTTTGTTGTTGCATATTTTGCTTCCAAAGAGCCAGACACTGTTTTAAAGAACAGTTCTCAGGCATCCTGAAGGACTTTAAAAGTCCAGACTCTGAACCTGAACAGTTTTAGAGGAATATTTTTTGTTTGTTTGGCCACACAGTGACCTACGTATGAATAATTCAAGCAGAACAAAGCACATCTAACTTAAGACCTGAACCAGTGAAGAAACAGGTGCAGATGATTCCAGGTGATCAGGCGGTGATCAGTATACTGGCGGTGCTGAATGCTGAGTGGTTGGAACTCATTTATCTAGGTTATTGTATCTTAAGGCATTTTGCAGCTTGTCACAGTAAAACATTTGTTACTATTTGTTGTAGATTAGACAGTTTGCCCGACAGAAAAAAAGGGATTTTTGTGGGTTGAAAAAAGTAGGAGAAATTGTGGCTCAAGATTTTACTCAGTACTGTACATGTCAAGTTCTTTTGAGCACCGGCACTCAGACAGCCATGTTCACATGAAGGTTACTGAGGCACACTTAATACTAAGATATATTTTAAGTATTATACTGTGTTTCAGTTTATAATACCCATCAATGACTGATAATGAAAAAATCAATATTAATGACTCATCGTTGCTTTTCCCGCTTAAGGAAATAGTGATTTAGTGGATTTCGGTTAGTATCCAGTGTTCAGACATATATGATCTGTATCTGTATCCCAGTACTGTGAGTGAATGAATGATGACAGACAGGAGTGATGGGAAAACACTTGTGGCCAGTTTCCTGGTCATGGATTAAGATAAGATTAAGATTTTTTTTGTCCCACAAGTAGGAAATTAAGTCTAGTCTTAGACTGCACATCAATACCAATGACATTTCACCTTATAAATCATTTAGTCTAGGCTAAAACTTAATCTGACTGTAGGAAACTGGCCCTGAGGGATTAGTGGAGAGCTGCTAATTGCCGTGTGTGTACCCTCCGCCGGTCAATGTGTGTGTGGAGACACTTCATCTAATTAGTAGAGCCTTAATTAAAGACTTGGAGCACTACTCAATGACCCTGTCTTCTATAAATAAAGATGACAGAAAGGAGAAAAAATACAGAGTAAATATTATAGTTATTATATAGGGTCAGTATTATTCACAATAGTAGTAATAGTTCAGTAAATATTACTTTTTCTGTAGGTTGTAGCAATATTAATGTTATTGCTGTTATTGTTGTAATTTCCATTATTATGGTTATGGCAGAAATAAGATTATTATTATTATTATTATTATTATTTCTATTTCAGACAGTACCGAAATGGGCGTGGTCTGTATTTCCACTCAGAGAAGTGTGTGCCGTCTAGCCTGAGCTATGGGAAAAGGAGGCTAACACACACACACACACACGCGCTCTCACACACTCACACACACGCGCACACACTCCGTGGGCTGTGGAGACATGCTGGAGGCTCCTCGGATTCCCGTCCTCTACTCAGCTGGGTTATGAAGGAAGTTGTGTGCCCCTCGGGCTGACGACTGTGTGGGACCCCCAGGAGGAGGAGAGGTTTTAATCTGGATTTCAGACCCCAGAGGAAAGTTGAGGAGCAGATGGCATCGATTGAGGAGTTTGACCCGCTCCACAGCAGCGTCCCCGCCACCAAGATAGAAGTTACTGCTTCGTGCAGGTAAGTCCACACAAACGGACTTTAACCTGCCTGTCCGAGAGCTGCACTCTGAGGGGCGTCCAACTCCGAGACCAAACAGAAAAGCCCTGGAGCTGCGTGATGCTGCGTGTCCCCCTCAGGCTGACCAGCTGCAACCACTGCTTTCTTTCAGGGAAATCATTCATATGGGCTTAAATAGGCTGTCAATCCAATTTCATGTATATATATATATATATATATATAATTTTTTAACACTCCAGTATATGATAAAACGGCATATTCATTTATAATTATTGTATTATTTAGTATGCTTTATTGTGGTCACGAGCATCATTAGATGAATGGGGGAACAACTGGAAAATGAATAACAACCACAGATGGTTTAAATGAATAGTGCACATTTAATTAATGGGGCTGATGGACATTTGTTGTGAAACAGCCTTGCCCTGCTTTGCACAGGTTGTCTCTGCTCCTACACACCCACTGAGCCCCAGGTAGGGTTTGTTAATAAGTTGGATCAGGTGTGGTGGGAGAACGTTTGGAGCCAGTGTTGTAGGCAATATTCCACAATTCAATGTTTCATATTTCATATAGGCACTACTTTAGGGGGCAGTTCAATTTTACACACACACACAAACACACAAGCTATACTGTATAATCACCCCAGAAAAGCAATGACACTCTGGCACGGCTGAACATGAGCATCTGGTTTCCTTGTATCAATACCTGAACTCATTAATGCTCTTGTGATTGATCGCAGTCAAATCTTCGCAGCGATGTTACGACATTTAGTGTAAAGCCATGCCAGAGGAGTAGAGGCTGCACAAAACGGGGCCAGGAGACACTCCCCTAGTAAAGGGTATCTACAAACTTCTGGACTTGCAGTGTTTTCAGCATCGTCATTGTTTTTTCTTGTACACATTTTCAGCATGTTCATAATGTTCAGCATGTGCCATTCTTCAACAATAAAGGGCTTAAACTTTGCCCTGTCAAGTCCTTGGCTCCGTCCAGTATCCTGGACAAGCTTTCCATAACGTGGCAAAGGATGAAACCCCCCTGGCTGACCGCTGTTGTCACAGCTGCCCCTTGTGGGCTGAACTCGGACCAACTTTCCATGCCAACACGCTAGCCGTCCTTTCTTACCTACATCCTAACCTTTATCCATGATGAGAAGGAGAAATAAATAAAAGACACAGTGCTAATCTCAGATCAGCTTTAAATGGCAAGTGCCTGGCTGACCTCCGCTCTCACTGTGCCTCGTCCCCTCGCTGGACAGACGCAGCTGGCGCCATCCGCCAGCCCAGCCTTTTATCCCCTCTTGAATAATGAATGTGTTGACTGCTGATGCCGCCTTTGTGTTTGCATAAGGCCTTAACTTCACTTGGTGCGTTCCCTGATGTCGCGGGGAGGCTTTTTTTTTTCTCTCTGACAGAAGACCCAGCTGCTCAAAAGAGTGCCCGCTGAGTTTAAGGCAGAAATGGTGTTTATTGGATTGGGACGATAGTTATCATCAAAGTTTGGCATGCTCAGAGCCTTTGACTGAGGATGAGACGTCGCAGTGTGATTACATTTGATTCTGTTGGGGGTGAAATCAATTTCCCTTCTCTTTCATGACATGTCGTTTTTTATTTTTTTAAGATTTCAAGCAACAAAATTGAGACCCTGTCACTGAATTGAAGGACAGAGTCGGAGCAAAGCCTCCCACTTTTATATAAAAAAAATTAAGGTATCTGAAGACAGCTATGAGGCCATGAGCGGGTCGGTGAGTTAATGTTTGGAGTGTAATCAATGTTATGAACCACCTGAAGTGACTTATTGCTGTTATAAAATGCAACATAAAATATGATGAAATGCAAGTTTATAATTGCCAAGCACACATGGGCCATTAAAGGAGGACATCAACTTTCACCAAATTACCACCACAGTACTAATGCCATTTTTTAGCGCTCATATACAGTTTCCTATCTTGTGTTAGCAGCAAGACAACAGCATCATATATACATTTGTTTCTCATTTCTAACCAAAATTGGTGTGTAGAACTTTCACATATTATGTAACGACATACCGTGATCTTTGGGTTAAGTTTTGCAGCGTTAGAATAAATAATTGTTGGTTAATCTTATCCTAACACTAATACCATTCATTGAGCAATTTAGAGGAGGGTGAAGAGATGAACCCGTTTTCCTGGGACAGTCCCCATTTTTGGTGACCTGTCCATAGCTGGAGCCTTCCCCAGGAATGTCCCAATTTCTAAATGAGGCCTTTAGGGGAATTCCTGAGGAGAGGAAAGGGACTAAAGGAGATAGAGAAAGAAAAGCTAAAGAAATGATTATAGCCACTCTATCATTTTAAACAATAAAATGCAAAAATGTGATGAGCAGCGAGTCCCTATTAACCAAAGCATTTTATCTAATAATGATATATTATTAATGGCTGGACAAATCTGGACAAATTAAAAGAGTGAAGTGTGGAGAGTGAAGAATTAAACGGAAAGGCGGGAACAGAAGGAAGACAGTGAAGAAAAGAGGAGGAGAAAGATTCACTCACCACAGTGGGCGACTGGTTTTCAGACACGATTTAGTACCTAATTTTATCAGTCGGCCTTCACCGACTATAGTTTATAGCAGTACAACGTGCACCATGATCAAAATACATGAAACCTCTTTTCTTTTCATAGATAAAACCATGAGATATTTTAATGATATTTTGACCACCAAACTGGAAATGTCCCTGTTTTTCCTTTCAGGAATCTTGTCATCTTCACTGAGTTATGTGGCTGTGCAACCACACAAAAGAGCAGCAGGACTGATATGCATGTGTGTCTGTTTATCTGACTTTTATCTGTTTGTCTGTCTGTGTGCAAGAGAGCGAGAAGAAATGAGAGCTCATGATATATATTTTCACATGTAGAGTGAGTAGGCTGGACACGGCAGAGCTAACTATTGAATAACTGACAGAAAAATCAGCCTACTGAGATCATGATTATTTGGAGAATGGGAATTCCATGTTTTCCTCTTTTTTCCGGCCTGAACAGTTCCAAACGTCTTCTATCCAGATACAAATGTGCTGATGGCTTTACCTTTGGCTTTTTCCATCATGAAGTCTGATTTTTAGCTCACATAGCTTAAGCATATCTGTGACACAGACTGTTATACTGTCAGACTGTTCTTACTCTTTCAGCAGCAGCATCTCATCCAGTGTTGTCATATAGGATGTTGCCACTTCCATCCTACCTGATTTCAACAAGATCAAGTTTCAAGGTGACTTTACTGTCATCAGCAGCTGTGTACATGTACATAATGTGATGAGAGAACGTTTCTCCATGGACCACCGTGGCAACTCTCAGCTGCTACGTATGAAAGAACACTTTTGTGGGTGGGGCATGTTCAATTAAAGATTGTTCCTAGAATGCTCAAGTCGAGTACCATTTAGGAACCTTTCTTTTTGAGACAGTTTGGATAAATGCAGCAACAGCTCAAGTCACTAATCAACAATCTCAATAATGAATTGTGGTTTTGAGCTCTGGGAACAAGTTACCAGACAGGAATCCTAACATATAGGCCTATAAGTGTTTTGAAACAAACTTGTATAAATGTAGGAGATGAATGTGGGCTCTATTTCCCCTCAGGCATTGTGCTGCAAAATTGTCAAAGCACTTCGCAAGGGAAGCCAATTCATCAAGCTTGTTTGTTGCTGTCATCACGGGGCACACCAGATGCCATCCTGCCTCCCTGTCACTCAACATGGGGTGTTTGGAGGAGAATCAGAATGGGCAACATGGTGCCAAATCAAGCTACAAACCTGTAGCTGATCCCTGATTTGGTTTGGTAATGAAAGTTCTGAAATGGGTCCTCATTAAAGGGAATTAACCAGATTTCCTGCATTATCCAAGGGTTTAGGTGGTTTAAACCAATACAAAGTCATTCAGAGTGGTTTGATTGATGTGAAATTGTAGAGACCCTTAAAAGACTTGTGATTTTTTACAGTGATGCTGAATGGAACCAGGAGTTGTGATGTCATAGCCATTTTATTTACTGCACAAAATGTCTAGTGAACCCTCACTTGCCTTCAGAGCATTCCTATGTAAAGCTGTTGATGGTAAAATAATCAAAATCTAATGAAAATTATTTGTAGTCTTGGCCCAAAGCTTCTCAAAACTATTGTTGAACAATGTCTAACATCAGCTAATATATTTTAAGTGGTTTATGTTTACATTTTATTGGCTTAATTTATGAACCTTGGTCTCTTGGTGGATTTTCAAAGCTGCTGATTCAAAGAGTCCAACCATAAATGTCTTCAGAACCAAAATGTCTTTGGAGCCCAAACTATCACACACTCGTCTCAAACAATGGGTTGTTAAGTAAGCTTAAATAGATGTGCTTATTTACATTACAAGGTATATCTAAAATGTACAGGAGGCTTATGTCACATAGCTAAAACCAGTATAGCAGCCACCATCTTGAAACCAGAATAACGTTCATACTTTTCTCAGTTTTGTCACAGAAACCGCATACATCTGTTTCTGATTTCTCAGGCATGCGCTTTGTATAATGCTAATCACACAAACGTGATCACAAGTTAGCGATGATTGCCTCTTAACATAAGGGCACAACTACCCTGCTAAAATTAGCATAAGCTCCATAGTTTAAAACTCATTGGTTTTGTTTAGTGCCGATCTGGTTCTTATCAGGGGCTAAACGTTTTCATCTTATTGATAGTTGTTTAATTATGTGCAGTATCATGTGACATTTTTCTAAATGGGTGCTAAATCACTTTATTATGTGTAATATTCTTACATGTCCAATATCAATATTACTTAAATACTACTGATCTCTACAAAGTGCAATAACATACTCCTAACTACCATCTGTGTCATTACATTTCACTTAACAGTGTTGCTTATCTATAGGTTTTATACACAGCATTGGTATATATATATAGCATAGTGTATTTTCATATTCAGTTGTTTTCTACAGGTTTTTAAAAAAATTATTTAGACTTTATATAGTTCTTGTCTCTGTGTGTCTTAGCAGTCATAACATTAGCAGTTTACTCCAGGATCAAAGACGTTTCCTGGTTCTGATTCTGATTAGCTGGTCATCTAGCATGTTCATCAACATCCAAAACAAGTTAACTTTATTTTTGGGACAAAACTCCTATACAACTGTATTGTAGAAGGAAAAAAGATTCTCAAAATTCAATGCATCACTGCAACAAGAGTCATTTTTGACCATTTGTTCTGTTCATGACAAAACTGCACCTGGTGTTTTCAAGTTAAGTGAAAAACAACAGTTTTTAGGTTGAAGCAATAAACCTCAGACTTGTCTTGTCTGATCAACTGCGTTTGAGGGTTAAGGGGGAAAGATGTACCTTTTATTATTATCTGAACCATCGCTTTAATCTGCCTTTCTTAACAAACGAGCCACACTACAATCTGTACAGATTCGTGCATCAAGTTTCTCAGACTCTGTGCAATTGAGTGGAAGCATCTCCTGCTGTGGGAGCACCGATTCAAGATTTGTTTATCTGGGGTGAAACGACACAGGCAGAGTCATACCTGACATCTCAAATAGCCTTCTGGAGATATTATCAGCACCCAGCTGAGAGGGGTTGGAAGGAATACATTTTCCTCTTGGGTTACGCTCCTGTCCTGCCTCCCCCTTCTTTCTTCCTCCATGTCTTTGTTATTTCCTCTTCAGTGTTCTTGTTCGAGATAATGTGCATATTACGGTGACGACAGTCTGAAAAGTAAAGGTTCCTCTGAGGTTCCTGGCTAGGTTTACGTGAGAATAAACTATTAACTGGTATAGAACACTTTTACATTAAGCAAAAAACCTTTTTTGATATCTTAACTTTGAAAAATGTGTATCGCCTCCAGAAAGAAACTGGTGGTCTTCTTTTGCCCATCCTAACCTGTAATGACTCCACTCAGCAAATGGTGGTAAAATGGATGCTTCTGAGCGTGCCTTGACTTTTAGAAAAAGCTCCAATTTGCAAAATAAAAGCGAGAAAAAACCATTATCCCTAATGCCGTTGTCTGCTAGAAAGCTGTCCAGAAAGAATGCAGAGAGCCTGTAATTACGGTCTATCTGTTTCTGCCCATTCACTCGCATTTCTTCTGAGCAATCTTTGCAGATCTCTACTTATCGTCTTAACAGACATAAAACTAAAAAAAAAATCACACAGAGATGGGATTCAGTGGTTCTGCACAATGCAATTCAGTTCACTATGTACACAAGCTGTTCAGGTGTCCCTGGTCATGGACACCATGTTGCCTCAGTGACATTCAAAGGACAGCCTTTTTGTGAATCCTTTTCTTTACATCTCTTTGATCCCAGTTTACCGAATAAGCATTTAAATCCTTTTCTCTTTTTTGTTTCCACAGGAACCTGCTGGATGTGGACACTTTTTCCAAGTCTGATCCAGGTAGGCAATCTTTGTTAGCTTTTAGCCTGATGTTAGCAACTAGCACACTGGTCATGAGGGTTTGGGTTGAGAAATGCTTAATATTAGCTAACTTACTTAACATTAGTTAATTTTGGTTTAACTAGGACTGTCATGATTGCTCAGTTATCATTTATTAAAAATGATTTAATTAAATGTTTCTGATGAGCCATTTCCCTAGTATTAAACTTTAAATGCTATTTCCTTTCAGTCCCTGACTCACAATCTGAGTTTTGTTCACAATTACAATAATAATTGTTGCTTTCAAATCAAATTATGATCCCCACTATTGCAAGGCTTTTAAAGGGCTCAGATTCTACACTCCCCTCCCTGGCAAGGAAAATTAGGTTTTCCATTACATAGGCCCTTTAAAAGCACATTTATATAGCTAGGCTGCCTTTCACTCAGAAAATGCAGCATATTATGCATTACTAGGCTAATTACATTAGCTAAATGTAGTAATCAAATGTGCAAAAATGTTTTATTTATATATAATTTATGCAAAACAGTTACTAATGATGTAGGGATGTAATGATGTTATGTGTGTATTGGCATGTTCATGCATTGAATTGGTTTAAAGCAGCAAGGCAGATTCATGTAAATTAGTTTTTCACAGCAGCGCTTTCATTTTAATTGGGCTATTGTTCAGTTGATTGTGCTGTGTTTCATTTGCGTTCCGCTTGGATCAAAAGTTGATTCTCTCTGTTAATTTAAAGAGCATTCAAAAGTGGGCATTCACTCTTCGAGAAAATAATCACAAACATCGATCCTGACCTAGCGTATCAAAGGTGCTCCTTTTATTCCACTTGTTTATAATCCGCCCTAATGCTCGGGGCAATTAAACGGCTGGCTGACCTCGACTGAGTTCATTTGTGGCTTGATTTGATCTCATTAAAAGCTCCTCAGGTGATCTACCAAAGGTCATAAATGAAGGAGTCAAGGGGACTCTTAGGCCACTGATCACGTGAAGTCACTGTTGCTCTCGCATGATGTGTGTGCAATTTTTTTTGTGATATGAACCAGGTTCAACCGCATGCCATTCAAACAACCATGTGTTTCCCATGATACCTTGGTGACTGCCCCAGCTTCCCCCTCGTGTTATTGTTCATCCGTCAATCCCTCATTCTTTTAACCTTACATTAAGCCAAAAGAGACCATAAGATTGATCCAGTGTTGGAAAATGGGGCAGGACTTGAAAAGCAAAAAGGCCGCGACCCCTTTTGTCTTGGACTTTTCCGCTCTAGGATTTTAATGAAGGTGCAGCTGTTCTTCTCTTATGGAAATCTTTTACGGCAAGATTGGGGAACCTGCCTTAGAAACACCTACCTAAACCTAGAGATGGGATTCAGCCGTCAAACGACGATGTAGCCAAAAATCCACAATATGTTTTGCTTCTTCAGCTTTGCTGTGAGGCGAATGCAGTGGAATCTTATAGCCATCAGGTTGGCACTGTGCAAACTGCATGCTGTGGTTTGTAATCTCAAAAAGGCTTAAGTAGTTTATGATGCTTTCTGACTTTGTCTGAGCTCAGATGAAATGCAAGGCTACAAGATAACTGCTACTGCTTTGGCTATTTTTGTTTTATTTTTTGTAGATAGACAAACTGCTATCCATTTTTGTAGATAGCAGTTTGTCATACAGAATCAGAAACCATGTAAATAAGTCTAGTTGAGATTGTTCATCTCTTTGAGGTGAGTAGGTGAGTATTTAAAGCATCTAGTTTGCACAATGTTAATTTGATGGCTATAAGCATTGTTAGCAGTACCTTATAACTTTCCCCTCAATTTTCTGCCCAGTTAGATAGCAGTAAATAGCACTTTGTCATACAGTGTCAGAACCTACTAAGTGTCACGTTTCTCTCTCTCGTGTCTCCAAGGCACGGAATGCAGGTGCATATACAGACTTCCATTTCAAATATTTATTTTATTGAAAACACAAAGCAAAACAAACTGGTGAATCATCACTGCATTTTTGGCTGATGCAACATTAGCCAAAATGCTGCATTAGCAAACCAATTGTGCTCTCTTGGCCATGGCCATGGTTGCAGCACCACCTGGGATCAAACAAGCAATCTTCCAATGACCAGGGTCAGTGCTTGGACAGTTTCCCTACTTGGGAGCTCCCAGCTCTATGATTTTCTTGGCTGATATTTGGGATAAATTTGTGCAAATTTGATTCCTGGCTGAACTTTTGATTGAAAGTTTTTTGTTGTAGAATTGTAGAAATCCTAAACAGTGATTAAATCACTAGGAAACCTGGATCCTCAAGTTTTTCTTGCTTAATTAATGCCAGCCCTGAGCTGGAGTTAATGCAGTCTCTTTGGTGTTGGGACCCAGGCCATTTAATGAATGGCAGTGGATGGAATAATTGATTGCGCGGATTTTCTCACCTGGGGTCCCAGTCTCTGACCAAGAGAAACTGAAGTTTTCAGTTATCCTCTCCATCAGTCACATCCCATAAATCCTGCAATCAGTCTGACAGCAGACACACATGGCGCCACACTTCTCCCAGGCCTCCCTTCATTTCAGTACATGGATTTGATTTCCTCCATCTGTCCAGTAGCCATTTGCTTTTTGCATCATCTTTAATTTTTAGACTCCAGACGCCATTTTCTCTTTTCATTAGTTGGCTCTAATTGCCGACATATTTGCAGCTCTACCTGCTTTTTTGCTTTGGAGTTGACTGCAAAAATAACATATTAGTGTAGTTAAATTATTAATCTAGTCTAGGATTCTGCCCTGGACAGGCAATTCTCATGGTCTTGCTAACATTAAAATTATTGATTGTTTGTCTCTCTCGTTATTTCCAGTGGTTGTTTTGTACGTGCAGGGAATTGGGACGAAAGAATGGAGAGAGGTGAGTCTGTTCAGTTTATCATGTAATTGGCAGCTAAAATGGTCACAAGAGACAGCAGTTTCTCAGATGGTGGAAACTGCTCCCACCCTCGGACTGTAGGTATGCTTTTGGTGCAGGTAGTGCTAATATTGTAGCACTAAAAATAAAAACAACATATTGATTCATTTAAGATGTATTAACTCCAAAAGATGGAACAATGAATCATTTTTAAAGTAAAAGTTGAAGGGGTCCCGTGATCTCACACCTCTAGGGTTGGGTTTGAATCCGGATCCTGGCCTTGTGTGTGTGGAGTTTCCTTTGGGGTCTCCAATTTCTTCCACAGCCCAAAGACATGCATGTCAGGTGAACTGGTGATTGTAAATTGACCATAAGTGTGAGTTTGTGGGCGAATGGTGTGTTTGAGTGGTGGTACCCCATTCAGGGTGACTCCCTGTCTTGCACCTATTGGCCCTGGGATAGGCTCCAGGTACCTAGTGTGGACTAAACAGTTACAGAAAATGAGCGAGTGAGAGAAAAGCTGATGGGCCACAGCTTTGGTGCTGCAGCTGAAGAAAACAAACCTCTTGGCAGCACTGTTTTATGGTTGTTAGATCAAGAAATACTGATAGAATGCAGTTTTTTTTTTTTAAAATATGTTAGTAAAATATATATTATTTAGCCAGAAATACAATATCATATCATGTGCATATGTTTTGGTCAAATGATTGTTTGTTAAGGTCAAAAAGAGAATAAAGGGAAGACACTTTGGCACATTTTAATACACGACAACTTTTTATTTGCTGAATTAAAAACGAAACAAAAAAACTGTGACCGAATCAAAAGTTATGGCACTAGGTATGGGCATTGAGAACCGGTACTAAAATGGTCGGTCAGTACTGAAGTAGTTATAAGCTCCTGAGCAAAAAGTATTTATGCATCGTCAATGCATTCTAGCACAGCTGGACTGGTTCAGTGGTACAGCAGCTGCGCACACCTTCCTTTTATTGAACAGCCAATTCTAGTGTATATGATCCAAAAAGGTGGAAATCAGATGGCGCTAAATGGCACTAACCTCTCAGACACATATATAAACTGGGCATGTCTGAGAGTTTAGCGCCATTTAGCGCCATCTGATTTCCACCATTTTGGGCCACTCAGAGAAGCTTTAAGTGAAAAACGATTGTCATATGATGAAGATGTGAATGCAGTGGTGCATGTCCTCAACTATAAATTCTGGGAAAATGTAGAAAGTGATGTAATATATGTATATGTATGTATATATGTATATATGTTTATATGAATGCTACGCTTAAGTACATTCTCTGAAGAGGATGTTACTTATTTCACTTTTGTCAACAAAATGCAAAATGTCATTTTACCAGGGGTGCCAATATTTTTGAATACAGCCGTATCAAACAACTAATAAAAGGCAAGAAATTTTAAGCTCTCTCTTAATGATGATCCTTGAAACAACCCGATATGACTGTTCAGTGTCATTAGTATTACAGCCATGTAGAAGAGCTGACCATGAGTTTCTGACAGTGCTGACAGTGTATCGGTCATTTGAACGATGTCCAATAACTGTTGGTTTGGACGATGCCAAAACAAAAACAAATCCATTTCACTTTGCTGTTTTCTTTTCTGTTATTGCTCCTGTCTTCCTCAAGTGGTTGCTTTGGTTTAAACTTCTTGCTGACTCACTCTGAGAATCTTTTTGTCCACCCAAAAGATTCATGTCTTCATGTCTTAAAGGTCTCCACCGTTTCTGCTGCAATGGGCACAGTGTTTCTGTACACTGTTTCTGTACTAAAGTTCAAAAAGTAGTACACAGTAGTACACAGTATAGGTACAGATTTTCCAGAATGCTCTGAAAGATTGCTGTGTCACTTTTTTGCACATGTCTTAAATCAGTGCTAAATGTATAAAGAGTTAAAATAAAGAGTGTCAGAAAATTAGCCTTACATTATTTATGTTAATGTTTCCATTTGCAAATGGTTTTCATTTACAACATGACAAGTTACAATATATTAGGGCTGTCCTGAATAACAGTTTACAGGCTTTAGATATTCATTGGCGTTTCTGAACAAATAGTCAAATTTTCATTCTTTAAATCACCCTTAAAAAGATCACCATCATTTTAAGTACCTTTGTTACTGCAGTCAAAAGATATATACTAGGCAACAATGTATTTATGGTCAGCTGCTCATGCGCTGTATGATGCTATAGAAGGCATGATTGTATGCTCTCACCCAAAAACAGCCTTTGTGAGCCACTTAGGTGGTAAGAGTGTAACCTTAGTGAATTAGAATGATTATTTCATCAGGATTTCAATTTACAGTGCCAGGAATATGTGTTCCCCACCAGCAGGGTTGAGGATCTAAGATTTTGTACTAGGGTTAATTTGATCTGAATGATTTGGACATTTGCAACAATACATACATCTCCTCCAGACAATGTCTAGAAATGTCCTGGATTTCTGTTCATGTGTGAAAGGCACTGTAGAAAATCAACAAAACATAATTTGACTGCAAATTTAGCATGTAACTGTAGATGGTGTATCAGTGAGTGGATATCTGAAAAAAAGAATGAATCTATCCCACCCCTGTAATAAATCTAAACTGAAATAGTTCACACTGTGTTTAATGATGTTTGCTGTGTGGGTTAGTACAGCAGTTTAAGTAGTCTGAGCATAGTAGTTAGATGAAGAGCTTCAATTTAAAACAGCTTATTTCAAAGTTGGGTTGTCTGTAAAAGAGAATCCGATTAGTTTCATCTGGCAAGGTTTCAATATTAGTATCAGATCAAAAATCAAAAGGTGGTGTCAGATCATCTTATATTTTACTTTAATAGAAGTTGCTGAATAAATATTAGTAGGTACTGAATATTGGGCCTTGGGGTTAAAATAAGCCCGGAAGATTAAGACAGCCTGCAGTTTAAGTGGTTAAAATCATGCCAATGTTGTGAAAAGGGTATCTCGGAGAGGACAGCGAAGAAACAATAACATAGCAGTCCATGGAGATTTGAAGCCACAGCTAGCAACTTTATCAGTGCTCCCAGGAGACATTCTCCAGGAGGAATCATGAAGTATTCATTTTTTTGCCTTCACTTCTTCACAAGGCACCAGCACAGCCATAGCAGGCTCCCATCAGATAGACCCGATATGAGTACGAAATCTGTGTACGTGCATATCTTCAGCACTTGATTAACTTTGCATATCTGAATGTGTTGCATTTTTAATCAGAATGCAGCCCTCAGTTACACCCCCCAAAATGCTAATATGGCTAACTGCAACTGACAGCTAGCAGAGGTAGCAATTTACCTTCTCTTTTTAAAGGACCTGTATCTTACATTTTCAGGTTTACTTCAGGATGTGTAAGTTTATGTAACCATAATGAGTCCTCAGTCGTGTTTATATGCTGAATTTCCAACCTGTTTTTATCCCTTTAGAGTTACACAGATTTTGCTACAACACTTTCAATGCTGACATTTGTTAATGATGTCCGTTCGGATTGTCTGCCCTGTACTGTGCTTTCCTATATATTCAAACTGTAAACACATTAATTAAAAAATGCTTTCTATTGCAAAGAAAATAAGGAGAATACACAACTGAAGTAAATACCTGTTTCTGTGGATGTGGCAGTACTTCTAGATATATTTGAAATGTGACTTTGCTGATTCTTTTTTGTCAGATGAAAATATCGCAACATGCTATGTGTGAGAAAGGTATAATGTGTGAGCCAGGAGTGACTAGTCTGATTTGCTAAGGGTTACACAGCTGTAGGATTCACTCCAAACAAACAGAAACCTCTGATTTCACTTTCAAAGTCAAAGTAAACTACATTGTCCTCTTAGCTTCGCTTTTCTAAGTACAAAACGACACATAGACTACACATTTATGAATAAACTAGAATTATAATCTCAGTACTAAAAGTAAAAATGTGCAGTTTAGTACAAGTTTTAGCTTCCAAAAAATTTGCCAAATGTTGCATCAGCAGTCAAGTGGAGAACAAACAGAATACTGGAATGTAATTGTGTGCTTTATATGTGCAAATGATCAACATACAGTGAACATATGAAAACATAGCACCTCTTGTTTAATCTTGTTTAAGCCTGTTTAATCCTGCTTTGTTAGAATACAAACCAACAATCACACTGGCTCTTTACAGATTAAACTGCACAGTCCTGTTGGCATGGGAGGCTGTGGTAGTTCTGTACAGCTGAATTGGCATTAAACTAGTGATATAAAAGCTATATGATTAGCTTGCTGTGCTAGAAACCATACATATATACAGCATTGTCTTGTCAGAAAAGACAAATCTGCTGTCCGTTCATGTTGTTCAGCAGATATAGCTTTGATTGCCTTCCTATGGATTTGTGTGTGTAGTTGAAGACATTTGTCAGCTGAAGCACTGTTGGATGACTGTCTGGGTACTTATGGGCATATTGTGCACTTCCAGGTCTATAAATGGCCACTGAGCAGGTCCTATTAAAATTGATAGGTGTTCATGCTATTGACGCTCTCCAGGTTCTGTGATATGGGCATGGGTTTGACCCCTCCAACCCCAACCCTGTAATTTTGCTCCCTGAACTGGCTATAAGGCTGATAGATCCTATGAGCCTCTTAACGCTGGTAACAGACAGTGTATATGTGGAGCTGATTGGAGAGATTGTATTTGTGTGGTCTAGAGAGGGCTATCTGAGCACTGATGCAGTGTGAGAAGGAATCAATAGCTCATTGCTGGAGTTATCAGTGAGTGCCACTGAGAGCTGCTGACCAGTGGGGAAGGATGTGTGATGGCCGTTGGGATGTGTCTGCCAGCTGCTGCGCCACTCCTGAATCACCCTGGGAGAGTCTATTCCACCTCCTCACTCATGCTGAGAGCAATCTGCTGTTTGGATCTACTGCCTCGTAAGAAATAACCTTAACGTTCGGCTCTCAGAAGCACTAAATTTGGATTTGATGGAGAAAATATGTATATATGTATTCACATACATATATATATATATTCATACATACATTAATTATATGGACAAAAGTATTGGGATGCATGGTCATTCCATGACAGGGACTTTGACATTGCGTTCAAATACATAAACAGCTTTCCCCTCTTGTAAGCTTCCAAGGGATGTTTGGAAATGTGTGCCTTTTCATTGAGGTCTGGCTCTCAATCTCTGTTCCAGTTCATCCCAAAGGTGCTGGATGGGGTTGAGGTCAGGGCTCTGTGTGAGCCAGTCAAGTTCTACCACACTGATCACACTCAGTCATGTGTTTATGGAGCCTGCTTTGTGGACTGGGGCACAGTCATGCTGGAATAGAAATGTTTCTTCCCCAAACTGTGTCCGCAAAGTTGGAAACCTGGTGTTCTGTAAATGTGTTGGTTTGCTGAAGCATTAATATTGACCTCCACTAGAAGAAATGGGGTCACCTGAATTAAATATTTAAGAGGTGTGTCCACATAGTGGTCAAGTTGTCTGAGACTGTTTAATGATCAGACAATTTATCAAACATTTATCAAACAATTTATATGTAATTATACATATACGTTTATGAAGAAGCAGGTTTAGTTCAAAATAAACTTTTTTTTCTGATCAGACTTTTGGCTGTGTGATTTTTCCATTTAAACCTATATCTGTACATATATATTATAGTATATTATAGTATATAGTATAACGTGCAAGATGAGATATTAGTTCTTTGAAGAAACTGACCTAATCTGACCACAAATATATTTTTGTAACAAATGTTGTGAGGCGGAGCAATCTTCACAGCACACTAATCAAATCCCACTCATGAAAATGAAAGCAGGTTCATGATTGTACTGGAATTGTATTAGTATCGCAGATCATTGATTAAAAAAGTCATATTTGAAATATTTGATATTTGACAATATTTGAAGTTTAGTGACAAATTTATTGCATGCTTGAAATGCAGAAGGAGAGCAGAATGAAGTGCTATGGTGCTAAGCATCATTACATCAGTAGACCTCTGAAGCTTATTGTTCTGTGTGCTTTTCTCTATGGGGAAAAATGAATATCTTTTTGAAAAACACTGCTATAGCACCCTATTGCACGTTTGAGAAAAACAACACAGGAGAAGAATTGGAGAGAAATTACTTTACAGAAATTTTCCTCTAAGAGTCTCTAGGTATTTGGAATAACAAGATCGTTAAGGAGATGAAATATCAATAATGTTGTATGCATTACTGTATTGCTGAATTGATGTTAAAACCGGCAACCTTGCATATATGTAAAATTAATCGACTAACGGCTAAATGACCTTGTGATTCACAGGATGCAGGAACATCGGGGGAATAATGTACACACAATAAAATATATTGGCTTTGGAACACAATAAAGCATATTGGGTTTGTTTACCACAGGAGGGTGATTTTGGAAAACACCGCTTAGACCTGGAATTTCTAATTAGACCATGAAAGCTAACTACAGAGCGTAACTTAACTTGAGAGCTCTGGTAACTTTTGTTTAAATTGTTAACATATTCATTTGATTTACATATTTGTAGAGCTTTAATAATGTACATTATGTAGTGCTGTTTTACATTTGCTTGATTTATTTTGTTTGTTTTTAAGTTTGGCAGGACAGAAGTTATTGAAAACACTCTTAACCCGGACTTCGTGAGAAAATTTGTTTTGGATTATTTCTTTGAGGAGAAGCAGAACCTTCGCTTTGACGTGTAAGTGGACAACATCTTTATTGTATCAAGACAGTTTAATTTTTATTGACATTAATAGGGGACTTGTTATTATTTGGGCACCATTTAATAACTTAGGCTTGTTTTTCTCTCCTGTTCCAGATATAATGTGGACTCGAGAAGTTCAAACATTTCAAAGCATGTAAGCTGAATTATACACTACAGCACAATTATAGAATTAAATATGAAACTCAGTGTTTATGCTGTTATTGAGGCAAAAAATCCCCAACAAATCATCTTCTCTGTGCTGCTGCTCTGGATATATGGATGGCAGAAAGTAAGTCATTTAAGTGTGAAACTGGTGGCTGAGGACATTTTTTAAGAGACAGATTTCAAGCTGTGGCCTTGATTATTGTCCCTCTTTTATTGACTCCCCTCATTCTAGTCATTCAGCCACGTCTCCTGATGCTCTTTGTTTAAAGCTGACGGCCAGATCTTTGTTTTCATTTGCAAAAGCATTCAAAAGACTGTCAGAGTTTTCGTGACGAGTGCTTTGTCTTGTCTCTTTGTTTGCTTTTTTGTATGCCGTGCCGTTGTCATTGATTCATCAACTCCATTGCTTTTAGGTTGCATCAGTTAGGCATCATCTGTCTTTTAATTCAGTGAGGCGGAGGTGAGTGTTTGCATGCACATGCTGATATGGTCTAGACAGGGCTACCACTGTGTTTCCTCGCCGCTGTGGCTGCGGACGACCCACATTCCTGAGTAAATGATGAGTACGTGTCTCCCTTTAGTCTTTCCTGGGCCAGACCTTCTGCACTATGGGAGAAATCATCGGCTCTGCTGGAGCTCGTCTGGAGAGAGTGCTGTCGTAAGTGTCTGCTGCTTTTATTCTCCACCTTACGGACCATAGCCTTACCTATTTAGAGCAGGCGCGCTCAGGCTCTGCTTCATTAAGGTCGTAGCACATTGACCCACCATCCTCCAGAAAACTCCAGCAACGCTGGCAGATCCCTTATATAAAGAGACAGGACGAATGAACCAGTGCGAACAGGGCTAAATCTGCTGGGACAGTGTGAATGGGAGAAAATGTGCTAGAACAGGGAAGATGGAAAAAGCATGCTAGGAAATAATAATAAAGAACAGTGTCAACGGGAGAGAATATTCTAAAACAGTGTGAATGAGCAAAACATTCTAGAACAGTGTGAGCAAACCACAACATCTTGCAACGTGAAAATAATGAGCATGTTCTAAAACAGCGCAAATAAGATCCCAGAACACAGTCGATGAATGAGAAGGTTCTAGAACAGTGAGAATTTGGAGACTTTAAAGACAGTGTTTTAATCAGAAGAAGAAATTCATCTGAAAAGGGCAGCGTGAACATTCTAGAACAGCGTCTGAAGGGGCAGGACATCCTAAAACAGTGCCTGAATAGGGGGAACATTCTAGAACAGTGTGAATAAGGGAGAACATTATAAAACAATGTCTGAATGGAGATAACTTTATAGAATAGGGCAATTGGGAAAGAACATTCTAGAATAGCATCTGAATGGAGAGAGCTTTCTAGAACTGTGTGATTAGGGGAGAACGTTATAAAACAGTTTCTGAATGGAGAGAACATTATAGAACAGTACGATTAGGGGAGAACATTCTAGAACAGTGTCTAAATGGGGAGACCATTCTAAAATCGTGTCAGAATGGAGGAGAACGTTCTAGAAATGTCTGAATAGACGAGAACACTCTTGAACAATGTGAAACAAATGGGGAAAAAGAAGTGTAAAAAGTGAAAATTCAGTCATACGTGAACACCACATCACACAGTGTGAACAGCAAGAAATTCTTCCTCTGCATTTAACCCATTCACCAAGTGAAGTAGGGGGCAGCCAGGAACACAGCGCCCAGGGAGCAGTGTGTGGGGACGGTACCTTTCTCAGGAAATCAAACCCGCGACTTCATGATCACAGGGCGAATGCCCTAACCAGTGCCCCAGAGAAGTATGTGATGTACTCTCCTGAATGCAGTAAATTCTGTCTGAGAAATTAATGTATTCATCAGTGTTTGCTACATCAGTGCACTGAAGTGATTAATATAGAGGCTGGTATTGAAACAGTGTGTCACATAACAATTGCATCACTGACAAGAGCATGAATTTTGCACAGAATTTCCCCCTAGGACTCCTCGATAGACGACTCCACAACAAACAGACACTTTTAAGCGCAGATTAGTTTGGCCTGTTCCCATCTCTCTGTAGTGGCCCCCTCTTTGGACTCCCCCACTATTCAGTTATGTATGTATTTGCCTTATCATGCCCGTGCAGCCCAAAGGCTTTCTGTTCCGCATACTCAGATTGCTCAGCTTTGGCTGATGTGAAAAAGAGAGAGCGTTGTGACAGGGCCTTTTGAGGATGCCACTGAGTAACTCCTGACCGTGGAATTTCCTTGCCAATATAAAGTGCGCTTGCTAACACGCTTGTCTGATTGTGCCCTCCTTTAACTGCAATAAACACGTAAACGAAAGCTTCTGCCGAGAGAGTCAGCATAGTTTTCTCGAGGCAGTCGGTTATTTTTTCCAGTATGGTTGTTTCGGTGAATTAGAACTATGAACATTGCAAGCATTGGTTCAGTGAAGTTATGCTAATGTAGGTAACAGTGAATGAAAGCCAACATGGGCGTCGGAAGCATTTTAATTGGGGGTGGCACTGGAGGGTGTTGGAGGGGTATATGGGGTGAAGCTGTAGCATAGTGTTGTCCCAGGAGGGGGGTCTCACAAGTTTCCCTAATACAATTCGCTGGGTGGATAAGGTGGAGGGGACAAAATTAATGATTTAAATGAAGTCCATGAAAGCCAATAGCCAAGGGTTAGCACTACACAAATTACACCATGCTAATTGGTGGCACCTAGCTTTCATTGAAACTTTAACTTGAAAGTGAATAGCCACTAGTTAACATTGTGCAGATGGCATGCTAACTGGTTGCTGCCTGATTTAATTAATTGTCAGATGTTTTGTCAGACTGTTCCTATGACTCATGCTAGGGCGAGTATATTTTTGCAGCATACCAATGACTAATTCCCAAAAACAAAATGTTGTTTCATTTTGTGTTAGCAGCTGATGGCTAACATTGAACCAAAAACATCTTACTAATTTTTGGCCAGTTGGTGACAGAATACTAGTGGATACCAGCTTCCAAGTTCTCCTTTGGTACCTTGCTAATTGTGGGTTTTAAGCTTGTATTTATAGTTACCCATGTTAGTATGTTTGGTCAAACTTTAATTTGAAAGAGAATGGCAATTAGTTAGCATTATACATGTCATAATGCTAACTGGTTGCTGTCTGTAAATGTGAATTAACATTTAGTTCATTGGTGGCTAGCAGCTTCCATGTCAAACTGTTCTGTTGACCTGTGCTTAGCTGTGGTTGGTGGACTTTTCAATAACAGTATGTTGAATATGAGATCCCAAACATCCAAAACATTAGAACAGTACTTTTATTTCATTGTGTGTTGCTAACTGTGAATGAAAGCAAACAGCAGCCAAGAGTTATAAGTGATAACTTGCTAATTGCTGGCTATCAGTTTTAGCCATGTTAGCATGTCCGGTACAACTTGAAACACAAATGAAAGTTTCTTTGCTTAGCTTTAGCTGGTGGAATTTTCATACCAGGCACTAAATCCCAAAACAGCTGTTTGATTTTGGGCATATTGCTGAACTAAGCTTGGCTTGGCATACATAAAGAAGGATTAGAATGATTAGAAGGGACTGTGGTGTCGTGCTGTAAGCCTCGTCTACTGTTAGACTTTGAAATCTGGCTTATCTACAACTTTTTGGACTTGCCTTTGTGTCTTAGCCTTTCATACAACAAGCAATTTGTGTTTGTAAGAATAGAATGCAGCATGAGAGAAATCTCCGCAATCCTCTTGGCCTCCGCAAGCCATTCTCTTTGCTTCTCCATGCGAGCAGACACCAGCGTACTTAAGCAGAAGTGGGCAGCGATTGGGTGTCTTTTAGTAGGTCAGCCTGTTTTCCAGGTACTGACTGTGTCGCTACAGCGTTGAAGTGAGGAAAAGAATCACTACTTTCTTACCTGCCCGTTTCTATGGCAACTCACCAAGGTCTCCTGCGCCGTTCACAGTAGGCTGGAACTGTGATTGGCCAAAACATCTTCCTCCCCGTGTTTCTGTAAGATAAGGCAGGGGAGTGTTTGGGGCGAGAGAGGCCACTGGATCATGTCTGAGGCGAGGATTTGACTTCAGTTCTGTCACAGAGTCAATTTGGATGCAGTTAATGTATTTTTTTATGCATCGGAGCAGGTCTGGGCTGAAGAATCTTACGCAGGGTTTCGATCCCACACGTGAGGACAGACAACAAAAGCTACGTAGGCTCTGTGCTCGCAACACACTGAAATAATTTGTTTTAATTGAGTTTACCTTTTTTATTCATAGCTAAACTGACCCATATTTCTACGTTATTTTATATTTTTGGGTCATTATAAAATGTGCAGTCTCAATAACAAAGGAAAATGGTAAACTGACATTTTAAAGTCATAATAATAAAAATAATATAAAGTAAAATAGTCAAATCAAAATAATGATTTTTATGATTTACCCTGTGAAGGACTCTTTGCCTTTCACCCTATAGAAGAGGATATAGATTTATGTTTTGTCTTATTATGATCAGTATTGGATATATATATATATATATATCCTAAAGAATGTGATTTACAAGTGAAGATGTTCTATTTTGTTAGATTTTTAAAGAAAATTCGAGTTCAAATTTGACACATATTCCTTGTGCAACACTGAGAAACATGGAATGTTAACCAGTAAAATCTGAAATTGAGTCAGTATATGTAATATTTCTTATTTTCTATATATTCTGGTGTGGACATGAAGCCTAGTATATATGGCATACATGTGTGTTGGCTGACGACTTTCAAAAACTACACACGTTTACAGGTTTAGAGTTAACATTTAATAAATCTTTCATTAAATGTTGTTTAGCATCTACTGTTTTGGTTTAAAATATCTTTCACAGGAAAACATTCATATTATTAGTGCCACTTATCATTTCGCACTATTGCAATATTATCATAGTTTGACCTTTCAAGCTACTTCTAGTTGCTCACTTGCTGTTACCAGAGAAGATTCATTGTCATGCTAGTTCTAGGACCTTGTCACGTGTTTTTGGCAAGAGGGAGAGGACTCTACCCCTCTCTACCCCTTTAGGTAGAGAACAGAGGCCTCAGTCTCTACCTTCAGACCAGTGGGAAAATCTGAGGAAATTACTCTTTTCTCCTTCAAGACTCCTGTCATGACTAACTGAGGAGCTAAAAAAATGTTGAGCCAGGATCTGGGACCTGCTGCATAGAAGAGATGAACTGTAATTTGTTTCCTCCATTGACTTGAATTGGCATAAAACAACAAGTTACTGTCAGTAGAATTGTGTCACAGGTATAGGTGATTATAGCATTAGGAGTCTTACTTTTTGGCATAATGTGGTTTGATTTGTGTGATTGTGCTGTATTAGCCACTACACTACTCTACCTAAAATAAAATCAGTGCTAGTTTTAGGTACTGCCATAGTGAATTTGTTCTCAAGCATCATTTACAAGCGAAACAAAACCACTGATGCGATAGTACTTTTACTGTCAGTAACTTGAGTACTTGAGTACAGACTAGGGTGGATTGAACTAGCTGAAGAACTACAGAAACAGCAAACTAGCAAGTGGAAAGCTGAAGTTCTCCTTTAAGCAAGATGTAAATTAGGCGGCATGATAGCTAGCGAGAGGGCTACAGTCGCAGGGGAGCTGGAAAGAGATGAAATGTGGCTAATTAAAAAAATGAAAGCTTTACTGCTTTCCAAATGGAAAAATCTCTTTTTGATTAATCACGATTAACCACACAAACTAATGAGAATAGTTGCAATTAATTATCATGTTAATTGCTGATTTTCTTCTAAGGATTATCAGTAGCTGCCCACCCTGGTCCCTCCCCCTACAGAGGGATTTCTCTGCTCCTACACACCCACCTCAATCTAGGAGAGGGTTGTTAGTTGATTAGTTGGATCAGGTGTGTTCAGAGCATGGAAAACTCTAAAATGTGCGGAGCAGATGTGTCCTCCAAGACCATGGTTTGGAAACTCTGGCCTTTATATTTTCCCATTGGCTGTCAGTCAGAAGCTGCTTGCTGACAGCTACTCTGCAACCGAGTCAACGCACAAAACAGGCTGGACACAATTAGATAAAGAAAGAAAAGCATGACATTTTCTGGAGAAAATGCTCCCAGTCCACTACTGCCAGACTATTCATCACAGCCGCGCTCCTGTCACAGGTGCGTATTGAGATATATGAGCTAGAAATGGAGCTGAATAATCTGCCAGAAGAACTTAAACGTTGCCCACAGTGTTGTGTTTATCAAAGGCAAGGGTGTAGTCGAAGAAGGTGGAAGAAGTGTGGGCCCATCAGATCACTTTAATGAATAACATAAAACACCAGAGTCTAATAACTTTCTAGGTTAAGTTGCAGGCACATTAAAAGGGGCACATTGAAGAAGGACAAATATTAATTTCTCTTTTTTTAAATAAAGCTGTTTCATGTTTCATGTCATGAAACTGAAAATTACATAGTTTCCTATTTAATAATTACATTTTGGGCTAATAATGGGCTATGAAATGGTGCCTATGGCTGGGTCTGTAATAGTTAAAGAAAAGCGATTGTTTGAACCTAAATTTATAAGACTTGATATCAATGATAAAACAGTTAATTTAATGAAAAAAATTAAAGGTCCCATTTCAAGGAAAATGAAACATTCCATTTTAATTTATTTTTTTAATAAATAAAATGAATAGTTCACTGTTTATATACATATATTTAATCTTGACCAGTTTAGAAGATTAACATTTATTAGTTCTAAAAAAATATTAAGTGGATATTCAGAAACTAAGCAGCCTGTTTTAGATTTGCGAGGGCTGTCATGTCATAACCATGATTACATTTACATATTCTTACAGCAGTTTAGCACCGCCCATTCACGCTGTAGTGACGGGGTGTTGCTCCAGTCTGCAGCAGAGCTCCTGGAGTGGAGTGGAGTGGATGTGGTGAAAATTATTTAATGTCTGAAGCAGCTGAAGTTTATTTTTTTCTCACGTCCCTGAGGGTTTCAGTCTAAACTTTTTGAACAGTTTTTTCTGTACAAATCAGGCCAGACTGCCTTTTGAGAGAGGCACAATACACATTAAAGACAGATACACATACGTTTTATTAATCCTGAAGGAAATTGGAGGCTTACAGGTGTGACACAAAAGGACTGTGCAAATAATAGACATATTAAAAGGAAGCCTTCTATATATATCTTTGAATGCACAGCGGGGCTCATTCAAAAACAGCCTGGCTTACTACAAAAGGATAATGAGATTTTGCAAAACAGTAATGCTAAACTAAATAAGGAATCTTTTTGGTACATAACAATCTATAATGGTTGCAAACATACTTTACTGGTGAAGTAGTAGAACGTAATAGAAAATAATGGAAAAAAATGCAGAATAAAAACGAGGTTTTAACCCCTAGAATGCAAGCGACATGGGTCTGTGCCGGAAGCACAACAAATAGTAAATTGTTGTCATAGGGCAAAACAACTCCTTATATAGAAGTTTCCCTGGTTTTCATTGATGTTCAAGGTGTCAGTCGCATGTTGAACTTTGTTTGGTGTTTCTATGTCACATAGAACCAAAGTTATTGTAATTAAAAGAACATGTAATAATGATAACCGATGCTGAGGAATGCCCCAAAGAACAAAAATGTCCACATTTAATGTATTTTAGGTCTCAGAAACAAATGGGAAAAAAAAACACAAGATCTTTGAATTTGTAAGAACTTTTAAGATAGTCTCTGTTCACAAGTAGGTGGGGAAACCCTGCAGAGGGAGGGGGGTCCAGAGAGCGGTTGAGCGAAAGAGCAGCAAACGGCAAGAACGCGTTACACCAGTTTTATTTGCTAAAAACAGATTCTAATGATTCTAAGGGTTAAAAGGCTCATCCTCTATGTCTTGTATTTTTATAGATGGTTCAGTTACTGCAGATGGGTAGATGGTCACGTCCCTGCATGTCAGTGCAGGTGTCGATGCTCAGTCTGAATTAAAGAAGATTTAAGGTGACCTTTAAGATGACAGTGTGTGAGTAAGGACTGGTTGCGGCATCTCCCATCCAACGTCCTGTGGTGGCGGCGAGTTTCAGTGAGGGAAGAGGGAATTCGTGGCTACACATTTCTCCTGTTTTCCCTGCTGGTCTCCTGACAGCTGTTGCGTTTGACCTCCCAGAGGGAGCATCTCTGAGATACTGAGAGGAAACGACCACTGAATCATAAATGAACCAGCTTGATACGATTGCTGCTCCCCTTGTGTGTGGGCGCCTCCTGAATTGCGTGACGCTTACTTAAATACATAATTACTTGCATCTCGTTGCTCCTCTGAACCAGCTGCAAACGCTCTTTGCAAGATGGGTTTTTAAGACTTCAGTCGTTTCTGTATTTTATCTGTAAATGGACATCTGCAGCGAGCTCCAGGTTGCTCCATATAGCTCACGGTTTCTGTTTCTACTTCTTCTTTCTTCTGTAGGTTTTGACGGCTGTGGCATTTGACCTCTGAAGGATAGCGTCTCTGAGAGACATAATGAGGATTTATAATTGAACCTTGACTCATATAAGAGAAGTAGAAGTCACTTAGGCGTGATTTCCGCTCTGTTCTCTCCAAGTCATCTCCGTTTTACAGCCTAATTGCATGCAGTCTGTCATAACCTACTGCTGCTTCTGTAGGCAGAAGAACACTACTCACTCTCCTTCACTTGTATTAGTATTAGAAGCTTGCTTTAATTAAATCAACTCAAGTAGTCAACTTATTTCTGCCATGCACACAGTACATTAAACTACTTTCCTGCAGGCCATGGAGCAACACAAAGAACAAAAACAAAAACTGCACAAATGCAGGACAGGACTAAAGAGAGAGTGCAAAGAAACACAGGAGCAATAATACAAACATTTACGGGACATACAGTACAGGAGCAATTACAAATATTAATGTAAACAAATACGGTCATTAGTGTGGAAAAAAATGCAAAGATTCATCTAGACAACAAGAAATAATTGTGCAAAAACAGCTACATGATTAGAAAAAATGTACAGTAGACTTTGGACCTTAATCAAAGCTGACTGTTGGCTTTAACTTCACAGTCTCTGCTTTATTTAAAATACAGTTTACTGGAATCTGTTGTGTGAATGTCTAAATCTTTACAGACCGTGCGTCATGTTTTCTGTCATATTTCAGAATCTTGAATCCGACCTTTGTGGGCTGGTGTGCTTTAGATTCCTGCAACGCCATAACATGTATTTTTTTGATGAGAGCAAAAGAACATTTGGAGTGCAATGCCTGTGAATAGAATAAGGGAAAATGATAAGTCCCCGCTCTTTTCAGAAAGCATTTACACTCGTGTGAGAAAAACATCCCAACAGATCACGTCGTCCTTGAGTCAAGAGGATGATTCAGAGCTTTTTTGTGTCCTTGCCATGTAAACATCCTTAATGAAATATTAAGTTCTCTAAGCCTTACTCCATTAGCGAGACTAAATCAGAATGTAATGTTGAAAGTCAAAGCAAAGGACGCATTACTCAATTGTGAGAATTCAGAAATATTCCTGCTACCGTTTTTGGGATCCTAGGATGAATATAGTGCTTAGATTCGCTGGAGAGTGGTTTTTGAGAGCAATGCACTATAAGGAGGGACAGAAGACACCTGAGACACTAATTTGTCTTTCATCGTTCCACACTTATGCTGGTTAATGTGGGGGAGGACATTGTTGTGATGATAAATTATGTCACATTACGCCGCCATTGGTTCTGACCTTGCGATGTGGTTGGCTGAGAAGCTTTCAATAGGTGCATTTCCAAGGGTAGGCTGCAGCTGAAAAAGGTGTCTGCCCTTTGAAATATTTTTTCTTGTGATGTAAAAAACTTTACATGTTTAATGTACATTTAACCAGACTTTTAAAAGGAATTGGCCTGCAAAAAATTAACTGTACCTAATTTCCCACTGATGCTAGATGTAGGTGATCAGTCGAGACATTTGTGGAGTCCAATTTTTACTACTTCAGTTTAGCACTAGTGCTAAGAGGCTAATGTGACTAACAAATGCTAAAGGTCAATATTCACCCAAACCATTTTTGTAAAATTACATTACTAAAACATATCTCAACCAGCATGACTTGCTGTGAGCTGTAAAAATGATCAAAGCTTAAAGAAAAACTGTTGGTAGAATAATTTAGAGATTCTTCAATTCGTCCCTGCAGGGAAGCCTTTTCAGCTCCAGTGCTGTCAGAGAGCTGTAGACCTAGTAAAGAATGGATTTGACTGTCACTGCAGGACACCTAAAATTGGGAGCATTATAAATATATATAAATGGACCCAAAAGTATATTGCACAATTGCTACATTTTGATCATTCTCAGAAAGAACTTTCTGGACTAGTAGACCTCAAGTCAAAAAGGGTAATAGGGTAGATGCCCAAGGGTATGTCTCCTCTACCTCCTCCTAGGGTTCATGATTTCACTGCGTTACATACACCATGTCTTGAATGCTGTGAACCTGTAAAATTCACTGTTGTATTTTAAGACCGTTGCTAAACCTTTTAATGTGTAGATCCAATGGCAAAATGGGTTATATGTTCCCTGCACACACCAGACCCATGTGACTGTACACAGTCAGCGTCTTTCATGCTTTTTTACTGAGCAGGCTGAAGCAGCTCTAAGGTTCAAGACTGTCAAGAATGTTTAAAAGTGAGGTGAACTGAACAGACTGTCTGTGATAATGTCAGATACATCCTATTATTTATGGCAGGCTGTAGCTCTGCCCTGGACTAAAATGATGCATTTCTTTAGCTATAGTGTTAGTTAAGATGAGCCTAACAAGGTATTTTACAGTTTTTCTCGATTGCTTAAACACTTTTCCAGAAACTATGCCTTGTATTCTCAAAACAGTAAACACAAATCCATAACGTCTCACCCAATGTTATAGGGTCCTAGAATGGCATGGCGGTGGAGTAACCCTCGTTGGCTGATGGCTGCGCACATAATGACATTCCCTCCACGCTGACCAGGGACATTTATAAAAGCCCGATGGCCAATACAGTTTTTCACCACCTCCTCCTCCTCTACCCCCTCCTTCTCCTCCTCCATCTCCTCCTTTTATCTATCCATCAAAGTTTCTGATTGGTGTATGATACATTTTGACTCCTAGTTAATTGTGTTAATTGTGTGCTAATTGAGCTCAAGCTGTGCTGACTTAAGTTAACATTATTGAATGCAGGTGCTTTCTAAGTGACCACATGGTGAAAGCACTGAAAAATGTAGGGGTTTGTGTGTAGAGTTTTGCAGTAACAGTTCACCAAATCGGACTCGTGTGTTAAAGCAGGGAAATAGTGTTTATAGTTCAGGGAAATGTTTGTGCTTTTTGAAAAATAGCATTATGGTTTTGAAATTTTAGTTCAAAAGATTGGTTATAGTGTTTTCGCAATCGAGAAAAACTGTAATGTGCAGAAAGTCAGTCATGTGCTTCAGTGTTCTTGGTTAACCAACTCAATGTAATACAATCATGGACTTAGATATATAAGCAGCTATTATTGTATTTAATTAATTAATTAATTATTTATTTATTATTATTATTATTATTATTAATAAACCATTCAGTGGCATAATGAGGCACTACTAACGTATCTTAGTTGTGTCACATATCATTTGATAGTTCAGGTGGTTTGAGCTGTGTTAAGTGTACATTTATATTGGTTGTACCTTGATGACAAATGAATGTGCCCTTTTTTTGACCATGTATGAAGTCATACTCTACTATATCTTCTCTTCTACTGACCCTAACAAACGTAGTGTGGTTTTGAAACTTGGAATTTTAGAAAAACTTCAGGCTTAGCTTTGCTTGCTCCAGCCATTCCCGCCCTGAAAAATGTCTTCGTATATGATGATGCCGTTTCTCCTAATTTCTGGTAATGACTGGTGTTACCAGCTCCATCTGTCCAAGGGTTACTCCTGAAAAGAACAATGGCAAAACCATTAATCACAGTTACATTCAAACCGAAAACTTAGTTTATCTCTGCCTCATGGATTTGTCAGGCAGGAGGCAGCGGGGGACTTATTTTTCCATGGATTGGAACCGGGCCAGTGAGTCAGAACCCACAGAGCCCTTTTCTAATTTCCTATGTGCACCACAAATGGATTTGAACCTGCGACCTTGTGGTAATGGCATCAATGCAATTTTCCACTGGAAAATTCTGAAAATGTAGAAATGTTATTGCTATTATGGCTGTGCTGGCACAGTTCCTCAAGCTGCACCCATATTTCTAAAAAAACACAAACAAAACAAAACAAACAGAACTGGTTTTTAATAATCATTTTAATCTGCTTTTATTTCATTTAAATAAATTGTGATCTGAAAATGATCCCAAGCCACCCTAAATATAGTCATTATTCTACTATTTTTAAATGATATATCCAAACATTTCATACAAGATATCACTGAGCACAGATACGCACTTTACAAATAGAAACAAGACTCTGAATTGAAATGAAAAATAATAAGTCTAGCTATCATTATTGAATTAAATTAATGTAGTGGCTGTTTAAGCTGCTGTAGGTAGCAGGCGGGCATTAGGACCCAGGCGAAGCTACACGGCGCTTCTTGTTAGCGAGTAGCAACCGGAGCCCTCTCGTTCTCTGGTAGCGCCTTTTGTACTCAGTTTAACAGAACAATACTATGAGTGTCCATAACTGTTCACTGCTGAACTTTCCTTGTTTCCTTAAGTGAAAGGAAAGGTTTGGTGAAAAGTTTTCAGCCCTCTATACACGCTAATTCCTCCCTGTCCCCCCCCTGTCTTTCCGTCCTAGTAGGCATACATCCATGCTAAAATATCAAGGTGAAAGTCATCATAGCTTGCGTAGTATAGTCCCAGCTCCCAACCCAACTTTATGAATAGATTAACGGCGATATTTTTTTTATCGCCCGATAAGAGTCTCACATTAATGCAGCACGTTAACGCCGATAATGGCCCACCACTAACTATTTTATTATTTCCCACTTCCATCCTGAAGTTTCAGTAGTAGTCCTGTTTCATATGTGTAGTTTTATGGAAAATTGTGGCAGAAGGCCAAAGGGAGATCTCTGCTTTATTCTGGATTCAGTATTACTGAGCCATAAGAGTGCCTTTAGCTCCCAGTATCACATTCTCTTTCCTGAACTGCCACTGTCAGGTCTGGGTCCTGTGATATATTTCTTGAGCACACTGGGTATGATTTAAGGTCATTATTTGTTTCAGCTGCCGGTGTGCTCAGGAGAGACAGTTTGTGTATTTAACAGAGATGCTCACAAGTCATTTTTACTAATTCCAAGTCAAATCTCAAGTCTTTGTGAAAATCATGGAAGTGTGTGTCTGTACCAGCTGTCTTTGCCAGGAAAGAGAGGGGAATGGTGACACTAACTAGTTTTCCTTTAGTCTTGATTTAGTCTTGATTTATTTGATTATCATTGTTATTTCTTTAACAGTGGTGTAATGCTGCATTTTGTATATGTTAGTGATTCTGCATAAGATCTTTTAATGAAAATCTAACTTCATCGCCTTGCTGTAATTAGTAAATTCGGTGTAGCTTTTATTCAGTGAGCACGCTGTCTCTAATCACCTGCATCACTGCCTTGCCTGTGTGTATCCTACCTGCCTGTGTTTGAGTCTGACATGCGCCCTGGGAGGGGGCAGATGAGGAAAGTGGTTGGGGGTCCGTCTGCCTAAAAGATGCCCTTCACAATCATAATTACATTTGACATCATAGAGCCTCTGAAAGGATTTCTGCTCTACTGGTGGCCTGTATGTGTGTGTGTATGTGTACTGTGTGTGTAGTGTGCGTGTGTGCGTGTGCGTGTGCGCGTGCGCGTGTGCGCGTGTGTGTGTAGTGTGTGTGCGTGTGTGTGTGTGTGTGTGCATGTGTAGTGTGTGTGTGTGCGTGCGCTTTACCCTTCATGCAGGGAGATCCCTACCAGAAATACATTCAGCCATTGTGAGATAATTTTGCCAAGACTTTAGGAGGTCTTTTAAGTCCTTTAAGTTATACGCTGGGGCCTCTGTGGATCAGACTAGTTTGCCCAGCACATCCCACAAATGCTGGATCAGACTGAGATCTGGAAAATTTGGTGGCCAAGACGACATCCTGGCATTGACCCCTTTATTATGTTCCTCAAACTGTTCCTGAACAATGTTTACAGTGTGGCAAGACACACTGTCGTGCTGAAAGAGGCTACTGTTTTTTGGGTATACCACTGCCACAAAGAGATGTACTTGGTCTGCAGCAATTTTTAGGTATGTGATAGCAGTGACGGCTCCTGGTCAATATTTTTGGTAAAACAAACCACCCTTCATCCCTGATGCGTGCCACGAAACAAACTCAGTACCTCGCTGTGGACCCTGGGCAGCTTGATTTTCTTGCCCTAAGTACTTCACCTCCATGTTCTGCTGTTGCTGCCTCACATTTTGATGTATCTTCGCTTCCCTGCTCTTCCCTCGATCTCCTCATAGTTAGGGTTTTGCATATCTTACAAATAGTAATGTTTATTTATTGTGTGGTAGACATAAAAATAAAATCCACCCGAGTGCCAGGAGCCAAGGTTTCCCAGCAGATGATACCCCAGAGCATCACACTGCCTCTGCCAAATCTCCTTCTTCTCATACTGCGTCCTGGTACCACCTCCAGAGTGATGCAAATCAGACCACTTTCTTCCATTGTAACATTTTCCAGTTCTTGTGTTGATATGCTCATTGTAGGCACTTTCAAAGATGGACAAGGGCCAACATGGGCACTCTGAACCATGAGTGGCTATACAGACACATCCACAGTGAGCTGAGATGCACTGTCTGTTCTGACATCTTTCTTTCTGGGCCTTTTTTCACCTGTTTGTTCTACAGTAGCTCTTTTGTGGGAATAAACCAGGCAGGCCTTGGATGTCCATTACCCTGAAACGGGTCCTTTGTTGAATTCCTTTTGGTAGATACTGACCACTGCATACTGATGACACACCACAAGAACAGACATTTTAATGTAGATGTCATATAAAAGTGATGTGTGTGTGTGTGTGTTTGTGGGATCATATTTGTGTGTGTGTATGGAGGTCAGCTGGCTGAGCCTGGAACTAAAATAATTGTTTCCTAAGTGGTTCAGTTATTGACCTAAATTCTAGAAAGTCTGAGACCTGGAGTGAATCATTCAGGTAGTGGCAGGGTGCTGAGAGAAATTAGCATCACAGTGAAAAATGAAATTGAACTTAAATAATAAATTAAAAATCTTTACCTATAAATCATTTTTATCCCATCTCTATCCCTTAAAATTTGTCAGGCTGTTTCAATAAATCCCTTTATTCAAAAAACAAGCCCTTTAACAGAATGTGTGTTGTATCAGAATAAGTTCACTGGCTCAGTGTGCTTCATCTATTGAATTCCACATCAAAGTAAGTCATTTTCTTTCTCTCTCTCTCTCTCTCTCTCTCTCTCTCTCTCTCTCTATCTGTCTCTCTATCTCTCTCTCTCTCTCTCTCTATCTGTCTCTCTCTCACCATGGCTCCTCTCCACTCTATCCTCTCATACTTTCTGCTATTTCCCCAATGCCCTTGTGCTCTTTACAAGTGAATCATGCTCTTTTAAAAAGCCTTTTACTTTCTACTGAATGTAGAGCTACAGTATTTCTGCCAGTGCTCTCATGTGGTGCTCAAATAATAGGGGCTTTCTAACAGCAAATATTGCCTGCTCGATTCAGTGAAAAGTAGATATGTAATTTTTTTTTACCTGAGTTTCTTTACTCAGCTGTTTTGACCCATCTAGGTCACGGCAGATGTAGCCAAGCCTTCACTGCCCTGTCTTCACAAAGACTGGATTAAACTCTTGACATTGCAATCATGCACTGCATTTTTGTGAAAAAAAAAGATGTTCCCTTCCTCATCTCTCCTTTAGGGGTATTCCAGGCAAGAAATGCGGAAACATCATCCTCACTGCGGAGGAACTCAGCAACTGCCGGGTCAGTGTGACACACACACGCACACGCACACGCACACGCACACACACACACACACACACACACACACGTGTAATTTATGCACACAGAGATATGTACACACCAGTTGTGCTGAATGTGTCATGCCATGCTATTACAGTACAAGATGGGTTTTTTTATAAGATATGGCTAGAAATCCCAGGAGACCCAAAAGTAATTTATCAGTTATTTCTTCTGAAAGCTTAGTGGAAGCAGAGTGATAGCGAGAGCTCAAATGACAGAGGCTGAAGCTCATTCTTTCTCACTTTCAGAAAGCAAGCTGCTACTTCTTTCACTCCAAATGTCTAGTTACACGAAATATCTTGTCAGTACTCCCTGGAGAGAGCAGCTGGGAAAAGAGGAGAACACTGGAATGAAGCTCCTGAGGGCCGGTTTCAGATTAAGCCTAATCTTGGGCTAAATTTTACCAAATCAAAATCTTTTTAGTCCAGATTGAGGTTTAACCTGGGTCTGGGGAACCGACTTTTAAAGTCTAGAGTTATGTTTTATTTTTCAAATGTAATTATGTCAGGATGCTCAAAGTTAACATATATATTATTCATGACTCATGATGCCCATTTTATGCATTTTTAATTTGTCTTTGATTGTGTTTGATCCTCCGTAGTAGTCCAGGCTGAAGCCCAGCTGCTAGGCTGTTAGAATTCATGATTACAGTGCTTTCATCAAATATAGCTTTTGAATAGCTTTTAAATCGAAACCTTCTGCATCTTTGCAAAATACACGCAACAGTGCTCTGAGGACACTTACGGATAGATCAACAAGCAACAGCAAAGTTCTGCAGCAAGGACATTCTGACAGGGTGGCAGTACCCTAGTGGGTAAAAGACTTGCCTGTGAGCCCGATGACCACAAAGTTGCAGGTTTGCACCCCCGTGTTGGACCATTGTGTCCTTGCGTAAGACACTTAACCCTCAGTTGCTCCAAGGGTACTGTCCCTGTATCTAGTGATCATCAGTCGCTCTAGATAAGAGCATCAGCCAAATGCCCACTTTACCCTGTATAAACATTTGTGTTGCATTTGTATTTGACACACTTTACATGATAAAGCTAGAGTATATTTTTCTATAAAAAGTAAGCCAAACAAAATAAACATGACACTTTTTCAGTTTTTAAAATCTCGTAATCAGAAACCAACTGAGAAAATCACTTTTGAAGATTCCATCAGAGTTGTATTTTATCAGGAGAGAACAGGTTTGGACCTTTTTTAGCACATACACAGCCCTATTACACTTTCACTTTCAGTTTTTGGACCGGTTGAAAAATAATATCAGTAGCTAGTAATAATAATGTCAGTTCATGTTTTAAGTGAGACCTGACAGGATATGTCCTATACTTTAATGTTTTCTACCATGCCATTAGGATGGAAGGTAAGTCAGCTGAAAGTTGACTTTTCACTTTTGGGCCTGCTGTTCACTTTTTGACCTGCAAAATTTTCTAATAAGCTGATCTTAACCCACACGACTGTTTGTCCCATGTTTGACCCATGCATTACTATCACACTCACAGCTAGGTATAGACACAATTAGGTACAGATATTCAAATGAAAAATTAGCATTTATCATGCTTCTTATTTTGTGGAGGAAATTGCATGAAACCTACAGAAAATATCGTTGACATATCTTAAATCTTCATTTTGGCAAATCCTGCTTTCATTTAAGATTCAGCAAAATAGATATGAGTGACATCCAGCAAGTTTCTGGAGACCATCACACATATGATAAATGTATTACGTATATCATGCAGCTTCAGTTACTCTCACTGGATGCCAGTGATACACACCTATGCTTTCTCACATGATATTCATGTGCAGATACAGTTGAGACCTGTGTTCACACAATGATATTAATATTACTGAATTACTGAAGTAATGACTAGACTCTGATGAAGCTTCTTTTGCCACTCTTACAGTTATCACAAATTCTACCACTTTGTACACCTGTCAAATTTGAGCAAATAAGGAAAACACCAAGTAATCATGAGCTCATAAAGAAGAATGATTAATTACAGTCCATTGCTTTCATCATTTGACAGTCCTGATTTGGCAAAAATGTAGTCAATGTTACCCTAATGGAACTCATGACTTTTATCAAATTCAAATCCTAATAAAATATTCCACCTTCTACTTACACAGGAATGTGGTATGGATTTCTTGTCCTGCTTCAGTGAACTACAAGTGAGAAAGAATTCAACAAAACATAAGAAGAGGTTTGGAGGCTTGCACAGCAAGGGGGATGAAAGAGGGTTAACACTCAGGCCGAAACACTGAGAGTATTCCCCTGACACCCTCTCTCTGTTAGGCTCCAATTATGGCAGTTACACGTGTGACTTCTCTGCTGTTGACATGAATCCCCTAGGGATCAGCACACCAGTTCACACCGGCAGAATAGCAGCACAGCGTAAAGATCCATTAGTATGGATGAAGCACCAGCTTTTCTCCTCCAACATGACATCGTCTTCTCAAAGGGATCGATTCTCCTGTCCTCTGTCCTTAGTTTGTGTTCTCCACTCTGGATTAAAGTGATAGTTCAGCCAAATGTCAAAGTTGGACCATTTTACTTTTAGCCCAAAAGTTTGGTGTCTGAAGTTTGCACTGGAGCTACAAGACTAATGGAGCTAATAATAATGGAATAATCTCAGAAATTAACATCATGCAAAGTGCAGGCTGAAATTGTCCCTAAATCAAAATTCAACCTGGGTCATCAGAGCCGTGTTCTGCTGAAATACTAATAGCTGGAGTGACTTGCTGCTGGGATAAAGTGGTTTTTAATGCATCTTTAATACACTTATCAGTGTTTTTGAGACAATGCTGATCATACTTTGCAATGAACAGCATCCAGTCTTTCCTGCTTACCTATTAGTTTCCTATGCAAAAGGTCCTCTTGCTGCTTTTGTTGCTTGCAGAAATGCTTAACACACTAAGCAAACATGTCCACCAACCAAACACACGTCTCTTATAATCCATGGGGCACATTCAGCCTCTCCTCAAACTCCGGAGCTTTTCCAAACACCTGATGCTGATGATGCAGTGGAATATTTGT
The DNA here is from genome assembly GCA_037577145.1 of Brachypetersius gabonensis. Classification (NCBI taxonomy): domain Eukaryota; kingdom Metazoa; phylum Chordata; class Actinopteri; order Characiformes; family Alestidae; genus Brachypetersius; species Brachypetersius gabonensis. Next base: position 26,076,583 of record JBBJLR010000139.1, read on the forward strand.
TCCAAACCTGGTCTAAAATCCAATATTTTGTTTTGTCCCATCAGGCATAAGTAGATTAATAAGCCTCAAATGTGCCTCTTATTAGGATTAGTAATGATACCGGCAATAGCTGCGCTATATTGTTTTGTCCATTCCACCTATTGGTTATAAGTTTCAACTACTTGCTAGGTATGTTATCATTATAGCTCCAAAACTAAAGTAAACATCAGATACCAAACATTGTCTGATCGATTCGATTTGGAGGAAAACGGGGAACTGTGTACATTTGATTTTTAACACCGGTGGTCAGTGTTACAGTCTGTTTCTTATCCCGACCCTTTGAAAAGAAGTTTTATGTCCTGTTGTGTGTCAGTATTAACCTCATTATAACTGAAGGGCCTGTTTGCTATCTGTAGATGGACAAAACTGGTGTTTAAAACTCATATGCCCTATCAATAAGAAGTGACTTACTATGCATAGAAAATGATCCCAAATAGTCTTAAACACATCTTGGTGATGGTGCTGTTTAAGTTATAACCTGTCTTTTACTGTGCGTGCTTTCAATCAGGATATTGCCACCATGCAGCTGTGTGCCAACAAGCTGGATAAGAAGGATTTCTTTGGGAAATCAGACCCTTTCCTGGTGTTTTACCGCAGCAATGAGGACGGCACGTGAGTGTCTGCAAACCGCTCATTTGGGATGGGGGGGTCGCTTTGCTTAACTGGATCCAGTTTAGCAAATCTTAGGGTTCAGATCATCTTAATTGTAGAGAGAGTGTTGAGTGTGATGCTCACTTTATCATTAAAGGTACACTTCATCATTAAAGCCTGGTCAGTAGAGCTTAGTAAAAACATCAGATGATCTTTTCGACACTGTTTAATTACTTATAGCAGCTATGGGCCCATAAAAGTGATGAGTAATATTTAAATTTTGATATCACATATGTCTTAGAACAAAGCTTGTGTTTCAATATGAACCTGAAGACATCATTTGGTCTCACTGTGTATTCTGTAAAGCTGACATGACAGTAGAGGAACTTGACCTGACTTGATCAATATACTTCCCGTCACAAGGTTAGAGAAAGTAGTATTTGATTTTTAGTGTTGCTTTTAAATGAAGTAAGAAAAAAGTAAAGGTGTGATTAACATAAACAGTCATGTGATGATCCTTATTATCTGCATTTATCTTGAACGTTCACTGAAGTCTACATCAAAGTATTTTCATTGATATGAAGAGTATTGATTTGATGCTTTTCCAAACGATCCTTAAAGCACATACTGAAAGGTATTTTGCTCAAAGGTGGTTTAAGGTGTCAATAAGGGCATAACACAGGTGGTCTTATTCCCAAGACAACACTATTACTAATGAGGTCACTAATATATTGTCACAGTCATGCCAAAACCCTTTAAATCCAATTTAATATACGATAACATGCCCTTTGTTTCATCGGAAGACTTTATGAGGAATGGACCAAAAGAAAAAGAATGGGACACATCTGGTATTGTTTTGCATTCATTAATGCTATTTCCAAGTGGCCTCTAGCTTCCTGTGTGAAATTACATCAAATGAAACTTGTTATAATGTGACAAGAGGCTGTGTGATATATAATATATAGTACAGTTAGCACATCAAACCACTGTGGGACAGTTTATTTTTACGTGTCAGGCTACTTTGAGTTACAGAACTAGCCTAAAGTTGCTTGTGTTTTAGTGATACGCCACAAAAGCATTCAGCAGTTCACAATGGAAGTTATTTAGCTCACCGTAATTTAATAAAACAAAACAGCACAAGCATTCATGTATTTGGCAGATGCTCTCGCTCAGGTTGACCGTTTTAAAATATGTTTTGGATGTAGCATTTGTATGCTGGCCCAAAGTCTTGTATAAGGGTGCATTATGCAGGGTATTAAAAAATCCTAAATAGAACATGTGGACTCTGCCTGAAAACAAGCAGGCCTAGGTTTTTACTGTGCTCAGATCATTATTTTATAATTAATGTAAGCCTTCGAAGTTAAACACTCCTTAAACCTGGGGGGGTACTGTAGCCCCCCAGCACTGCTGCTTTCTGCATATTTGATTTCAGTTCAAAGACACAACATTTTGTCGCATGTCTGATGTTTCTTCAAAGCACACCTGGTTTGTCTTTGATATTCACAAATAGAAAACATTTATAACTTTTGTTACCACACACACTTTTGATTGGTAGTGTATATTCCATGCTAATAATCTAAATCTACACAGTGTGCTAGTAGTTTACAGTTTTTGTGAATTCTTTGCCTTGTTTGTGTGACTCATGGTGGGCTTTTGTTGTAGATTTACCATCTGCCATAAGACGGAGGTGATCAAAAACACACTGAACCCGGTTTGGCAGCCCTTCACCATCCCCGTCAGAGCCCTCTGTAATGGGGACTATGACAGGTGAGGGAAGAGGGCTAATGCATCAAACACACACACACACGTGCGGGACTTGTTGATAGAGTTGCTTTGCTGGAAACCCAACGCATAGTCATTCATCCTCACACGCCGACACACACACACACACACACACACACACACACATACTTCTCTTAGCCAGCTATAGTGAGATATACAGTTCTCAGGCTTTGTGAAAAGGCACCATGTGATGAAGCTATGTGATGAGGATGCAGTCATACTGAGTGTGTCCTGGCACTGGACAGCTGTCTCAGTGGCAGTGAGAGTAATCCCAGCAGTGTACAGCCATCGCCTCTCTCAGGCCTCCCACTCACCCTGACCTTTCACTGTTTTATCTCCTCATTTACAGAGCGACATACGAAAGCGTCACACTGTTTGAGCCGGTTAGGATATAATACATGCTACATTGGATGTCATTCAATATTAAGAAAAAAAGAATCCTGCTTTTACAGCATCAATGTAAAAATACTCACAATGTGTATAAAATGTGTGTAAAACTCACAATGTGTTCCCTATTTATGGTTGTAGCTCGAGCAAAACCAAATAGGTCACAGTTATTGGCATTTAGAGTTCTGTGCAACCTTTGTTTTGAATCTCTATGATATATTGATAATTATCTTGTGATGATCTATCATCTTATTTCAGTATTCTCTAACCTGTCCTCTGTGTCACCTCACACTCATGCTCATACCCCAGTGAAACAGAAAGTGGTGGATGAGTTTCTCAGGTGAACCCAACATAGTGAAATGTAGATAAGATCATATTTCAGTTAGATTTTATTTTCTAGAAAAGAAATTTCCCCCACTTTCATCAATGCTAGCCCAGTAAGGTATGGTTGAATGCAGAATATAAAAAACAGTATCATGCCAATGACACATAACAGTAAGTATAATAATCAGAAACTTATACTGAGGTTTGGTTTGTGTTTCTCTCTAGAACAGTTAAAATTGATGTCTTTGACTGGGACAGAGATGGAAGGTATAGTATCTCCTCTCAGTGTTTGATCTCACAGCTAAACTGATTATCTTTTTGGCACAGGAAATGGATTTTCTTTAGAAAACATCTTGCACTTTGTGTGTGGAAATACTTTTTCTGTCTTTCAGGGTGAGCTTGAGATGTCTAACCTACTGTATCAAATTTATTTCACCTTTCTGTCTCGCTCCTTAGTCATGATTTCATTGGGGAGTTCACTACCAGTTACAGAGAGCTGTCTCGAGGTCAGAGCCAGTTTAACGTGTATGAGGTGAGAGGGAAGCAATCATTCCACCACTTACAAGCCATTTCTCATAATACGTACAACCTTATAGTCCCTTTATGGCATCCTAACCCGAGGCGTTTGCCATGGTATAATTTCAGGTACTCAACCCCAAAAAGAAAGGCAGAAAAAAGAAATACATAAACTCTGGCACTGTAAGTAGAACGGCCTGTCAGTGTGCCCTCTCCTACGAAATCATTTTCATAATTACCCCTATTATCTAATCTTCCCCACTTTCCCCAGGTAACGCTTTTGTCCTTCAAAGTGGAGTCAGAATACACTTTTGTGGACTTCATCAGAGGAGGGTGAGACTTGCGGTATAATGTCAGGGTTGCTCTTGGTGGGTGTCAGTGTGTGAGATGTAAATGAACTATTGCTGATGTGTCTGATTTCCATGAACTTTCTGAATATTGAAACAGGACCCAGCTCAATTTCACAGTTGCCATCGACTTCACTGCTTCTAATGGTAAGTGTCATTATGAACTGCAATTATTATTTCCCCTGCATCTCCTCTTCCAGATATATACCTCATACCTAACGCCTGAGGATATTTAGTGTTTCGATATACAAACAGGCATGTTTTCTTTATCTTTTGTGTGTAATGGGATAAAGAAACTTACAGACACTGATTTCTTTACAATGCGGTGAATGGAATCAGGGGTCTTGAAGTCTGCAACACAAATATAACCATTTCATTCGCTATTCAGAATGTCACTAATATAGGGGTAAATATTAAAATATACTGTTTTGCCTCTGTCTTTGTAGGCCTTTGCCCTAAATGTACCTTTATATTTTTAAATCTTTCAAAACGTTTTAAGCAATAATGTGCCTAAATTATTGTAAAATAATGTCTCAAGTGTCAGGCAGGTTAGTTGTAATCACTTATTGCAATTACTTGCTGTGTGGGAGCTCTTAGAGGCATTAAGCTCTTCAGAAGTTTGGTTCCAATCACCAACACTGTGAACAGTCCTGAATGGGCTTTCTCTTGAATGGAGCATTTCATATCGAACCTCTCTAAACGATTTTGTTTGCCTCTTGATGAGAAGTACATACTCATAATTATGTAGACAGTTGAAAATGTGTGAAAAGAATGAGCGCAATTCTGTATGACTGCTTTATAAATGAATCAGTTGTAGATTGTACATTCAGTAGAGTCTTCTCATTCAAGATCTCTGGTGGTAAGAGTAACAGTCCTATCTTGGGAATAAAGGTACTGACCACACATTTATTCCCTAGCTTTGATGTTAACCCTCACTAACACTCAAACTTTTCAGGTAGAGATTGAACTGCTTTGACAGCATCTATCACTATCGGTCTGATATCAGACTGCTGTAATTGATATGTGGGTGGGGATTGGGGTGGGTGTGGGGTTTGATCTAGCAAATCTTACTCAGAATACACTGAATGATGTTATGTTGGTAGGTATGTGGGCTAGTCGAGTGTTTGAGCCTACCTTTAGATCTTAAGTGTAGCTCTTCAATTAAAAATAGTTCATTTTACAATAAAAGTAACAACAAGGGGATTTAAATGGCAAAATGAAGAATGGTGCCTCCTTAATTTGACAGGCTGTGTTTCTGGTTGGGACATGCAGTTTGCAAGTCTGTGTGTGTGTGTGTGTGTGTGTGTGTGTGTGTGTGTGTGTGTGTGTGTGTGTGTGTGTGTGTGTGTGTGT
>JBBJLR010000139.1:26082021-26104650 GCA_037577145.1 Brachypetersius gabonensis
AGAGGCAGGTGAGATACAGTGAGGTAAAGAGGCAGGTGAGATACAGTGAGGTAAAGAGGCAGGTGAGATACAGTGAGGTAAAGAGGCAGGTGAGATACAGTGAGGTAGAGAGGCAGGTGAGATACAGTGAGGTAGAGAGGAAGGAGAGATACAGTGAGGCAGAGAGTTCAGTTTGTGTTATAAAGAAAAGGTAAAGTTGTGTGTAAAGTTTGTTAAACGTATTATGTTCTTAGGATATGAGCTCCTCTTGAGTCTTTCTGTTTTGTCTGTAAAACTCCTGAAGCTTTTGCCTAATTTCAAAAATCATTGGCATCCCTTAATGTCCTGTAGAGACCAGAGGTGTTAGAGCACCGACAACAACAAGACTGAACCTATTTGTTCATGTAGTTACGAATTTTCTTAAATATTGAAAAGAAAAGTCCAGTGTATATGCGTTCTTTTATTATTATTTTTTTGCTTCCTACAGTTTATTCTAATATATATTTATATTCCTGTAAAGCACATTGAATGTGTGTGATAGTGGGTTATAGAAATAAATTTGACTTAAGGGCCAGTGCACCCAAGGGCCCAGGATAGTCTGCTGTGATATAGCTGGGATGAGCAAGAACAGTGCAGGACCGGGAGCAACAGTGCTGAACTGAACTGAGTTGAACTGAACTAAACTGCTTGCGTTTGTTCTGCACCAACATGCTTGGCAGAACTCATGCCAGGCGAAACCCCAGATGCCTTCCATTGCACTGGAGCTGGTTGGAGGGTCCAGCCCACAGCAGGGATAAGCCAATCCTGCTTTAGAGGAGCAGGCGAGCCTTCCCCAGCCCTGCCTGTTATAAGGCCAGTCATGTGACAGCCCCGTAGTAATGCTGCTGCACGCGGTGGAGCTATGAGCAGCCTCGCGCGGCTTTGCAATGAGAAGCTCGTGTCAAGGGCAAGCCACGTCACTTTCCTCACTGAAATAGTTTGGCCACGATCAGAGGGAGAAACAACACCCACTGTGGATTTAACGAGGTGAGTGTGAGGACGTGTTTTCCCCTCTTCGTGTGTGCAATTTATTGCATTGACAGTTTTGATAAACACCCGTATTAATGCGCGCAGTTAGACCCATCTGAGCGCTGTGCATGCAGAAGGGGAGATTCTGCCGCGTGCTAGAGGCGCGTGCACAGTTTCGAGGGTCTGATCTGTGTCCGAGCAGCATGTAGTCACGGAACGGATTTGGCATCACCATATGATAGATCTCATTGCTGCTTACACACATGTTGACACCGCTTTGGAAGTTTACTCTCGGTCAGTGCAGCTCCAACACGAGCAGTAGGGGGCGCACTTCTCAACTATAGTCTTCAGGACCCTTCACCCTGCATTCTATCTATCTATCTATCTATCTATCTATCTATCTATCTATCTATCTATCTATCTATCTATCTATCTATCTATCTAACTAATACTAACAATTAAGCAGTAAAATGTATCAAGATTTATTTTACTAGTTAAAAAGTAGTTGATATTTTGTGAGCTGGTGAGGAGAACACAGGTTCAGTTCCAGATTCCTCCTTGATGCCTCTAGCCATTGTGTTTTTGTGAAACTCCATCACCAGCTTTTGATTTAATTTAATAAATGACTGAACAAGGCATCAGATTTCTGATGGAAACTACAAGTAATATTGGAGTTCTACAAGGAACGTCTTGATATACTGAACATAAAATGACTACTTACTGTATAATGTAATTTTTATTTAGTTTTATTTAAAAATATCCACGTGGAAAAAACAGTCACTGCTCATCTAGACAGTTTTTACTTATTACTTTCATAGGTGCCTAAAACTTTTGCACAATTCTGGATATGATGCATGTTATGCATATATGTTTGCATCATATATTAATATTTTAACTACTTACCTCCAAACAAGAATGGACCAGTTATAAGAAATGACTTGACAGAACAACCTCAAACCACTCTGTTTTTAATTCACTTCGCAGTTGGGAACTTCACTTTCCACTTGTATAGCGACCCAGTCACAGCTTTTTCTGTTTTAACCACATAGAGGGCTTGGGGTTGAGATTTGAGGGTTAAACAAAACTAATGCCAGACACAGGAAGGACCAGTGTAAAACATGTTTAGATTATATTTAGGGATTTAGAGTGTTTTTACTTCTAATTATTATATTACTCCCGTGTAATTAACTTATATTAATTGTGAAGTGTTACTTAATGGGAAAACCTAATGGGAAAAATCACAATACACCCCGTCCTTTGAAAAATAGGGTCTTTAAGAGTTTGTCGGTAAAAAACAATTTCATACAGAATCTGGTGCATCAAGTACCTGCTACCTTGGCCATAGTGTCCTGTTTGGGGAGGCTAGTTCCCCATCTCCAAAACTTTGTTTGGTTTCATTTCGTTCCTCTCCCCAGGCTGACAAAACAATTAAAATACAATTTGATTACCAAATAGAGCTCCTCCCCAAACCCAGGTCGACAGTTTTTTAAAAAATATTGTCTACCCACATCTGCCCTAGCTTTAATTCAAGCATTTTGTCCCTAAAGGCCACTGCACAACCCAGGAGAACAGTTAAGAAATGGTTCTTTGCATGATAAATGGTTCTTAAAAGAGCTTTTAAAATGGTTTTAATTAGTATCATGAAGTATCCCATTATTGTTACAAAGAATGTATTTCTGGTACAATATTGACCCCCTGTGTCATACTGCAGATGTTACAGCTGATAAGCTACAGTAAACATGCTTTATAGCAAAGATTACATAATGATGCACATCCAGACTATGCATTTAAATAGAAAAAACGTCAGATAACGACCCTGGTTTCTTTGATTGAGCATAGTGCTACACCATAGCGTCATTTTATGACCTGTCTTGGCAGTTGTCCTAGTTTCCAATTTCTCATCTGTTTTCTATCATGCTTAGCACATGGGGACTATTTGTGTACACACAATGCTATCTTTGGTTTCCCTGGTTAACGATACCACACACACGGACATGCATCAGTGCAATAACAGATTTTATCACTTATTTGTGGACGTCATATGGAGAACTTTTAAACAGTAAACTGTGTAGAATATTTTACTCATGTGGAATTGATGTCAACCTTAGAGTATTCCGGGCACTACTATTTCAATGTAGAGTAAAGACAGCACTAGAAAGAAAACACTGAATGATTTAACATCAAGCAAAACAAAAATTAACCAGCAAATGCTTTGTAAGGTCTGATTTTATTCCTCTGCTTTCCAGAAAACCTTGAGGAGCCAACAGAACGCCAAGTGAGGGGCAGTGATTTCGAGACAGGTGGGGGAACAGGAATGGTGGATCACTTGCAAGTGAATGAAGAACCTTTCCTGCCTTACAGTCACTCTGTGACCGCCCACCACCACTGCTCGGATATGGTGACGGACGAGGGGGTTTACCAGGTGCTGCCTTCTCCTTTCTCGGAGGATGAACTTAGCGACTCATCTAGTTCGCGTTCCTGCTCTAGTCCTGAGTCCCAGGTGTTGGGCTCCAGCTGTAGCAGCTCCAGCTCCAGCTCCAGTGGGGAGAGCCAAGATGGTCTCCTGGACTTCCTGCTCTCTCAGGCTACCCTGAGACAGACATCTCCCTCCATGACCATAACTCCAGCCATGGTCCCTCCAGTTCTGCCTGTGGGTCTGGCATGGGACTCTTGTAGGGACCGGGCCACCAAAGAGGAATGCTTCGAGTTTCCAATTTTTCCTGGAGATCTGGAGGACCATGCTGGTCTGTTGTTTCAGCCCACGCTGGAGGAGATTGAGGAGTTTCTAGAAGAGAACATGGAGGTCGTAGCCTTAAAGGAAAAGGCTTCTGATGGGACACTGACTAACACTAGTGACCAGGTAGCTTTGTCAGAAATGCAGGTGCAAAGCTTAGACCAAACAGTGCCTGTTTTCCATGACCCTGAGCCTGAAAGCACCCAGTCCGCACCAGACACAACAGACCATCCAAACGGAGTGAAAAAGGAGGAGACCTCAGATACGCCTGTGGTAGCGGAGAATTCAGGGGTGCCAGTCATCCTGCAGATTCAGCCCTTTCAGATCAAGCAGGAGCCAGGCCCAAATGCAGCGTCCACCACGCAGCCACCTGCCTCGGACATCAAAATCACCCAGCTTCTGGTCAACATCCAGGGCCAGACGTTTGCTCTTGTACCTCAGGTCATGCCAACAGCCAGCCTTAACAGCCCATCCAAGTTCGTTCGCATAGCCCCTGTACCCATAGCAGCCAAACCTGCAGAACTAGGGGAGAATGGAGCTGTTGGAGGCCAGGGGACAGAGCTCCTAGTTGGAGGTCAGAAATTCCAGAAGAGTTCTGTGGCCGATCTCATTAAAATGCACAAATGCACTTTTCCAGGCTGTGCCAAGATGTACACCAAGAGCAGTCATCTGAAAGCCCACCTGAGGAGGCACACAGGGGAGAAACCCTTCGCATGCACCTGGCCGGGCTGTGTCTGGAGGTAAGTTCTGAAGGACAGTACCTTTCATACCGGTTATGTCTGTCATTGCGCCTGCGTAGTTAGGCATTTCTTCACTAACTCATATTACGCTTCTAGGTCCCGCATGGTGTATACCTCTTCTTACATTTGATTAATTATTTTACACTCGTAGCCCAAGCGATGAAATTCTGTAAGAAATGTAGATTCAAAACTCTCAATCTACACATTTGTGTTGGTCAGTACAAGAGAGGATATTTGATAATCATTTCAATGTAAAGAAAAGTTATTGTTAGTAATTATTTTACAGTACAAAAACATCCTTCACATTTTTGCCATCTGTTTGAGAAGCGGAAACAGGAAGACCTGGCTTAAAATGGTCAATACAGAATACAAGTATAAAGTATAAGTATATAAGCAAGCAGAAGTGTCCTATCTTATGTACAGGTTAAATCCTTTAATTGGGTAATTAAATATTTATGTATGTAATTACACATATAGAAACAATTATGCCATTTGAAATAGGTGAACAGTATAAAGAGAGAAATAACTGTAGATAGAGAGCCTAAGAAAGACTGTGCAGACATGCTAACCCTTTCCCCATGCTTCATAAAACACTAACTTGGGTTTATGGTCTGTGAAAAAGCTACAGTCATATATAAAAGTTTGAATGTCAGTGGTCAAATGACATGTTTCAATTTTCAAAGTGAAAATAAGGTTACAAACCAAATGGCATTTTCCCACAAAGAATTTAATACATTGGAAAAAAATAAAGTGTCAAAACATTTGCATTGAAATGAGAAACATGATGTTATAAGAGGAGAACACGTCTATAGAAGGTACGAGTTTGGGCCTGTGGTATTTGTTTTTAGCACACCCAATAAACAAGATAACATTTTTGACTTTGTCTTTAATTATTGCTGTTTACTTATAATTATTACCATATTATTGTCATTAACATGGATTTAGTATATTGCACAGGACAGTAATATTTGCCATTACTTTGCTGTTGAAGGTGTTAAAGACTACAGGCTGTGCTAGACTTTTTCATTGTCTGTCATTTTGATTGACAGGGTCATACAATTTTTTGTCAAAACGAATTACTAGTTCTCATGTTCAGCTGTCAGCTGGTGGCCTAGGGGTTAGAGCGTTCGCCCTTCAATCAGGAAGTCGTGGGTTCGATTCCTAAGACTGCTAAGCACCTCTGAGGTACCCTGAGCAAGGTACTGTCCCCACACACTGCTCCCCTGGTGCTCTGTTACTGGCTGCCCGCTGCTTCACTTGGTGAATGGGTAAAATGCAGCGGAAGAGTTTCGTGGTGTTCACATATGACAGAATGGTCACTTTCACTTTCATTCTAATTACATATTTCATAATTTCTGATTAACATGGTTTCAGGCTCCCTTTCTGTGGAAGCATCAGGTATAAGATCAGCCTTTTCTCAGTCATGGTATTACTAGTTTCATCCTCTATTACTCTGATGTATCTACTGTTGACACTGGGCTCATTGGTAGTGCTGGTTATGGACATGGCTTTTGCCACTGCGTCATGATGGGTGTATGTGTGCTCTGTTCAGGTTCGGAGGTTTATTAGGTCAGGATGTAGGTGGTTTGTATTGTTTATATTCAACATTGTTTAAAATTTGAAATGTTTTGGTGATGGCAACCTGTGACTGCATGCTTAACCAGAAACACACTCTGATTAAGGCCTCGTCCACATGGATGTTAGAAATGAACGCACTCTGAACGCCATAGGCGTTTTTGTGGCGTTTGGTAGCGATGCTTGATCGACGTCAGCAAGGCGTTCGACTCAATGAGCAGAAAAACGGGCGGCGTTCAATAGGCGCTCACCTGGCGTCACGAACGGCAGAAAAACGCCTGGTTCAGACGTCCGTGTGAACGAGGCCTTAAAGTGGCATTTACCCAATGTCCTTATGCAGAGCGACTTACAATCATTAGTTACAGGGACAGTCCCCCTGGAGCAATGGAGGGTTAAGTATCTTGCTCAAGGACACAATGGTAGAAAGTGGGATTTGAACCTGCAACTTCTAGGTCATTGGGTTCACAGGCAAGTGTTTTACTCACTAGGCTGCGACCACCTGTTGGTTTCAGTACGGTGCCGTTTTCAGTACAGTTCACCCTTAATGCTTAGATGTAGCTACAACTACTTTTGTGATCATTCACTGTTGATTGAATGTATCATCTTGCGCCCTTGGACAAATAAGTTTTTTGCTCTTTTGCTATTTTCTCTCCTCAGCCATGGGAACTTGCTTGCCCTGAAACATTAGCTGCCTCTGGCTGATAAAATTTATCAGTGTTACTTGCTTCATTAATGGTACTTCATCCTTCACCCTATCAATCCCTTGTTCACACACACACACACACACACACGCACACACACACACACACACACACACACAAACAAACAAACACACACACACACACACACATGTTTTGAGCCACCCCACATTTTCTTTAGATTTTGCTTTGAATGCCCTTATTGGTTCAGAAAAGAAGTCTTTTATGGCTGTCAACTGTCTTGTATTTGGCATATTGAATAAATTAAAATTAAAGAAATGGGAAAAAATATTTTACTGAGACAGGCTGCAAAGTGTCTAGATAAATGAGTTTCAACCACTCAGCATTCAGCACCACCAGTATACTGACCACAGCCTGATCATCTGGAATCATCTGTACCTGTTTCTACATTGGTTCAGGTCTTAAGTTAGATGTGCTTTGTTCTGCTTGTGTGATTTATACGTAAGTCGCTGTGTGTCTTCAAAAATAAAAAATGTTCCTCTAAAACTGGTTAGGTTCAGGGACTGGACTGAAAATGAGAAGCTTACCAGAATACAAGAAGAATACAAGAATACAAAATATAAGAAAGTTTGGCTTTTGGAAACAATACTTCCATTGAACATTGTTGAAAAAAATTGAAAAATAATTTTAAATCTTAAATAAATGCAAACACAATTTAAATTATGGTAAGTTCTTAGCCAGAAAAAATAGCAAAAGGAACAATCTATAACAGCTGCACAGAAGATGAAGAAACTGCCCAGTGATTTGTTTGCCCTCTTCTCTGTGGCACTGGGCGAAGAGCTTTGGAAAAACACCATTTATTGCAGTTCCGTCTTTCGCGATATGTATATTGCGCATGTTGATATCGCATTGACGGTAAATTTGCGATATATTGTGCAGCCCTATATATATATCACTGTATATAATATAGTTATATTATTAAACATTCCAGTCAACCAGTGCAAACCCAAACACCCTGGTTAACTGTCAAGGTCTGAGTGCTCGGTTAGAGGCTCCTGAGCTGATAAGTGACTGACCATTGCGAAAGCAGTGAGGCAGATCACTATCTCTGTTGACCATTCAAGAATGAACTTCAAACAGGGGTCAGCAGGGTGCTTAAATGAAAAGGCCAATGTGTATTGAAGTAGAAAGTCATAATATGAATTTTAAATGATGGTCGATGTTTTATGCCAAAACTGCACATATTTAAGGGTGGCAAGAAAAACATCTTAATTGATGACTGCGTGCAAACTTGGTTGGGGGGGACTAGGCGATGAAGAGTCCTTTAAAATGAACATCTCCTGTAATGGAAGCTGTTTGTAATATGCTGTTTGGCCTTTGAATTTAGTCTCGTTTTGTGTTATCTCCTGTTTGGAGATTAGATAAAGCCTTTGAAGTGATGTCAGACTTTACCCCTTGTCACTACTTTTATTTGCTCTCAGTTTATATAGTGCCTTACACAGCTATAGCAGGGCTGGCTTTAGACAGACAAATTATCCTGCTCTCTCCTAATGATGTCTGCTGAGCCAGTGTGTCTGTCTGTCAGCATCTCATTGAGGCTGTATGATTGGGATTAGGCTTTCCGGTTACTGCTAATGAGTTTTTTGGTGTTGATCATGAAGTGAGATGCCAAATGAATGGCTTGATATAGACAAACCCGTTATTAATCCAGTCGTGCACTCTTGGCAATCTTACATGCTTCATTTCCTTAATGTCTGCAGTGGCTTATTCTACTTATGAGGCATAATTCTATCACACATGTCCCAAATTTTAGTTATGCTGAAGTACTAAGTCCCTCACTGAGTCAACAGGGTCGTCAATGATCCACCCCAGCTTGTCTAGCCTCAAGTCAAGCAACACATTCCCAGGCCATTGGTGCCAATCCACATAGCCTCTGTTACACAGTTATTATTCAAGAACAAACAATTTCCCTGCATTGCCCAGTGAAGGCCTCTAGTCTAGTGTGATAAGACTGGCACTTTGCTTATCATTGCTGCAGCTTGGCCTCGCTTCTGAACAGCAGTTGTGTTTTCTGCCAGTGCTTGGCCTTCAGTGGGCTGTGTGTCTGACTGAGCCCTCCTAGATAATGTCAGGAACGTAATAAGGCCTGTTTTTTATATTCCAAATTCTGATTGGAATAAATTCTTTCTAAACCCTATAGCTTGGGAAAAAAATCAGCCCAACAAAAGTCTTTCTGAACCACCTGACAGAATTCTGTCTGAACCCGACTACCACCTGACAGAATTCTATATGAGCTTGACTATAGGCTGACTAAATTCTGCCTAAATCTTACTGCAGGCCAACAAAAGAAGGTTTATAAATGAATGTACACAACAATAAAGTTCTGTCTGAATGCATCTACGTTTGACCTTAACTGACAAAACTGGCAAAATTCTGCTTCAATTTGAGTCTTATCTGAACCTGACTAGAGCTTGACAAAATATTCAACCTAATTGTAGTCTAATAATATCCTTTCCAAACCGATAACCATCTGCGGGAATCTGGAACTCCACCTGGTACTTTGAAGTGATTTTGGAGAAACATGTAAGCCATCATCAGATCATCAATACATAAAATAAAAAAGAGTTCTGCAAAATACCTCAATATTAAAATCCACTTTACTGAATGTATTCATCAGTCAAAACCTTCAAACTGTGTAGGTTTAGCTTAACTTCAGTCGTTCTCGTATTTAAAAGAAAAAAAGGAGTAGAGGAAAACTAAAGCAATGACAACTACATGATAAAATCAGCTAAAATTACATGGGCCATAAGAAAGTTAAGTTTGAACAGAAATGGAGTTTGTCAGGAACTGAACCAAATTGGCCAAATATTTTGAGTTTTTTCAAAAACTGGAGGCAAAAAAGAAACGAAGGAATGCTTTCCTGTCTGGCGGCTGCGCAATTCCGCAAGCATATTTGGCATTCCTTTGGTATTCCTCAAAGAAAAGAATCCTTTAATTAAGTCACTTGCCACTGACAAAGTTGCAGTCGCTGCAAGCACTAAATGTTGACAGGTTTACTCTCGGTGTATCAGCCTTCATTGCAAATGCCTGAATTATTAAGTATACTGTCATGCATGTTTCTACTTGTAGCTTCACCAGCTATAATCATCACTGGTGAGTCATATGCAAACCTGTATAACAGGTCTCTCACATGCAGCCAGCACTGCATGGCAGATTACAAAGCGTGTCAAGCTCAGAAACGGGCGGAAAATATCCCCATGTGTGCAGTACGCACAGTTTACAGTACAAACACCTAGCCGGGCTTTGTATTTCCATAATGAAATGAGTCTTCACTGTCAGAAAACATGGGTTTCATGCGGCTGCACGGAGTAATGAACTGTAATCCACAGATAAACTAATCAGCAACTATGATCAAAGTACACTCGCTATGATTAGTTAGAGGCTTTTTTGCAAATAGGGGCAGCTGGTGACCTGATGGCTACGTTCGGAAGGTTGTGGATTTGAATCACAGGACTGCCTGTGACACCACTGAGGTACCCTTGAGCAAGATACCATCCCCATACACTGTTCCCTGGGCGCTGTGTTCCTGGCTGTCTGCTGCTTTACTTGGTGAATGCATTAAATACAGAGGACAAATTCTGTACTTTTCTCATTTTACTTTTTTGCAAAGGTCAGTATTGTGACCTATTGTGACCTAGTGCTTTGATCAGAGATGGTGTAAAACAGACCTGTACTGGGGCATGTGCTCAAATGAATTATTTTGTGAATTTGCTGACACATATATCTGGGCAAAAAAGCGTCTGCTTGGGCACGTAATGACCCCTCAACCCACCCAAACATGTCAGGTTGTTAGAAAAATTCTGTAAGTGACCTGTGAGGACAGCTCACAAACAGCTGAAGGGGAGGTCACTGCACACATGCATGCCCTTTTTCACGCTTTGGTTTGACCCTTGATATCTGAGCCATTTCACTGGTCAGCTTGGAAAAAATGAACATGTTCTTTAAACTTCTTTTCTTCTTTACTTTATTTCCCATAATCAATAGATAGCCTGGTTTAATAGTTATTACTAAGTTTTTTACTGGGAAGGTCCTATAAAGAGTGTTGAGGTGATCCTGTTTACCTCGAGCAGGGGTGTCAAACTCTGGTCCCGGAGGGCCGGTTCTCCTCCTCAAACACATTCACTAAACCTGACAATTAACTGACGAGGTGAGCCAGTTTTCTGAGCAGGGAAATCACCAAAACGTGCTGGACCATGGCCCTCCAGGACTGGAGGTCAACACCCCTGCCCTAGGGCCTTTGAAGTATTTAGGCTTTTAGGTTATTTGTGTCACTCAGATTTATATATACCTCACCCCATAGTTTCTTTTACATGCAGGCGTGTCCCTGCAATGACACTGGTCCTGTCTCAGCATGTTGGGAGAGGAAAAGAAAAGAGAGTCGTTTTTATAACCTAACAATTACTTTACACATCTTCCCAATATATCTGCAGGAGATAATACCATGCCTGAGACCTAACCTGAACCATGGAAGAAGGTGGAAAACCCAGCACATGCACAGTCCTCCAACAAGGGTCGAAACTAAAGTGGGGTCTTTAGGGACTGTGTGAACTTATCAGTCATTTGCACATTAGAGGGGGATTTAAGCTTATTATTAGGGATTGTCTGAGCTGGTATAATGATAACTATTGTACTCAGTATCAGTCATTTTACTGTTGGTACAATTTTAAAACAAGTCATAGCTAAGGCCTGCTGTTTACTGCGGGATAACAGCAACATTATGCATTTATTACACATCATACTGCATGAGAAGCAACATCAGGTTTGCTTATGTCAAGTGTGCCAATGTGATAGGCCTTTTCGCAATAAACTTACAAAAGCACTTACTATGACGATTCATGGCTAAGAATAGAGAACAGTGTGGAATGCCCAATCTGTCTTTTCTGCAAAATTATCTATTTAAATATAAAGCAGGTCACTCTACACGCGAACCCAAGGTTGGCAAGGTCTACATCAACACCTTCTCTCTCTCTCTCTCTCTGAACTCCCTCCGAACCCTCTTTCTCACTTTCTTTCTCTTACACGCACATTCCAGCCACTCCCTGCTGACTGCATTTGTGCATTATACCTGAGATTTTGGACCAAATTTAATTGCCACAACTGTATGACACATTAACTCTTACCACGATCAAAGAATTATTTCACAATTTGCAACAGTGCAAACGTGCCTTCAACCAGAGCATGGGTGTTCTAAGGACTCTTATTGGCCTTCTTGCCTGGAGGTACTCATCCATTAGTCAATACATGTACGTCAGTGCATGAGCAAACTTTTTATTGTAATAAAGTTTCATTACAAAATTTTTTGTACCAATTTTTACTATAACGAGTTTTCGTAAAGAATAACAGCTGACGTATAATGCGAAACACATTTTCCCTTCTCTAATAAAGATGATGTTACTCATAATAATAACAAAATTTCTTGAATGCCTCAAGCCAACTCCCATCATAAAAATAAATCTTTTTAATTTTATTGTAAATATATATTGGCTGAAAAATATATCCCCTGATGATGACTCATAATCTTTCCAGAACGTAATTGCATTGTGCGTGTGCTTGATGATATTAATTGTTTATCTATAAGCTACAATTCAGAAGCTGAGAGATCATTTGATTTCTGTAATTTGCACAGCTAAGGAATTCTTGGAATGAATGAACTGGTCTGTGCGTTGTTTCTATTTAGTTGCTGCTCCTCTCAGTCAGCACTAACCATGTGCTTTAGGTCCATGTGCTTAAGAGATACAGCTTCGAGGCCAGCCTTAGGCAGAAAGCCCGTGGTCTTCACTGGTGAAGAGAAAGTGTCTGACAGTTTGAACTGACACTGCATGTGCTCTGTGTCAGGGAACGGTCAGCCAATGCCACTTTGAGCAGACGACAGATACAGCGGCTGTGGTAACAGTCAGATAGCATTCCTCATGCCTCAGCTGTTTGAGGGCTTCATTTCACTTTTTACAAAGTCTGCTTTCACGACATTGCCTGAGTTCTGCTGCTCTCAAATGAAAAAAAGAATTCCATTTTTCTCCACCATGTGAAAATGCCTACTGCCCTTTACTTTGTGTGAACATTTCATGATGAATGGATCCACAGAAATATTTATACATTTATGGCATTTATCAGACGCTTTTATCCAAAGCGACTTCCAATCCCTAATTACAGGGGACAGTGTCAGAGCAACTTGGGGTTCCTTACTCAGGAACCCAGTGGTGGTGTGCTGAAGGTAGGATTCAAACCCATGACCTCTTGGTCTAGAGGCAAGTATCCTACCCACTACGCCACCCCCCCGAATACTATCTGGTCCAATACTATCTTATTACCCTGATGACACCCTGGGCTGGTTTCCCAGTCATGGATTAAGCCAAATCTTTGAGTAAATAGCAAAACCAGTTGTAGGTTTAGGCTCAATCTGGAGTCAGATTGTCATTGAGACGATTGAAGTGATCACATTGAATTTCCAAATTAATTGATACTGTACATGCTGAATTTTTGGTGTGTGTGTGTGTGTGTGTGTGTGTCATGTCCTGGCAGGTTCTCGAGGTCAGATGAGCTGTCGCGCCACAGACGCTCTCACTCTGGAGTGAAGCCGTACCAGTGTCCTGTCTGTGAGAAGAAATTCGCACGCAGTGATCACCTGTCCAAACACATCAAAGTCCATCGCTTTCCACGAAGCAGCAGGACGGCACGCTCTTCGTACTGACCCCATATTACACCCCCCACCCCCCAACACACCTCCCCAACACCAGGGGATTGGAAAGCGAGAGAGAGAGAGAGAGAGTAAGAGAGACAGATGAAGAGAAAGCACACAAGGGTGCTGCATGAGAGGAAACACTTATGATCAAGTAAGAAAAGAAAGGAGTGAAAGGGAAGAAACTGGCTGGGAAAAAAAAGATGGCTGTAAGAGTCAGAGAAAAAGATGAAGAAAAAATCTTTATTGTGGTACTGTGATAATTTATTGGATAAAAACAAAGAGGAACTGAAGAAGAGCATGAACAACTGTTACTTGACACATCGCCAACGATGTCCTAAGCTTCTTGTAGATTGTATTTTTCTAGGGGGTTCATGGTAGTTTTCTATTCAAGTTTTATGAACAAATGTTGCATTATGTTTTATGCAAAGTATGTTTTTTCTACGTTGAGGTAAAAACTGTTGATGTCTATGCCTATCTCTGAAAGCATCAACATTCCTGTTCTATTATCATTATTGTAATGCCTCTTCTTTTGCCAAGGTGAGTCTAATCGTATAGTTCTGCAAAACCAAAAAAAAAAGAATGAAAGAAAAAAGTACACAGATGAGTTCATTGGAACTACTGATCATAGTCAGGACTGTGCCGTTATAAGCTATTAGCAAAAATACATAGAGCTAAGTCACCCACCTTGTGTTGCTCGTAAAACTGTGACAAGCTTCAACTCCGTGTTCAAGCAGGTTTGAAACATTCATTAGAGTCAGACCACGGAGTTAAATGCAGCCAAACACGCACAGTGGTCATTGTCTGATGGCAAATACGTGAACCAGCTGGCCTTCTGATCAGTATTGAAGAAGTTATATTTTCAATATTTCAAAATTTCTTTGTTTTATCACAATCATTTATTTTCTGTACTCTTCCTCCTTTCGTCTCTATACGTTTTCTTCTTTGTCCTGAAAGCAAAGCTATTGAAATATCGAAAATGTGACTGTCGAGCCTTTTTGTTGGGTATATCATTTTGGGGCCAAGGTACAGTGCCATGAAAGAGCAGTAGAGTATTAAATTGATTTCCTCTATTTTTGCAGATTTATCATGCGAACATAAGGACACACAAAACATGTATTACATGTAAACGTTCTGCAATACCTTTCACCCATGTGGAAAAAGCTAATATTTTAGCAGCATCCTGTCTTAAACTGGAGATCAGTCTTCACATCACCATGGAGGAATTTAGGCCCACTCGACTTTGCTTATTTGAATTAAGCCATTTTGGGAGGCTTTTGAGCAAGCACTGCTTGTTCAAGGTCATGCCACCTCATTTCAACAGGACTTTACTAGGCCAATTCCAAGAACTTGATTTTGCTTCTTTTCAGTCATTCAGAGGTGGACCTACTCATGGAGTAACAATTAGACATTCTCCCTTAGACTTTAAGCTGAATTCATGCATCCATGACATGGAAGCAGCAAGGCATCTAAACACCATCACACCACCACCACCATGTTTAACTGTTGGTCTTATGTTCTTATGGTTGAATGCAGTGTAAGCTTTATGTCAGATGTAACAGGAACCTAATCAGTCCACACAGCATTATTCCAAAAGGCTTGGGGATCGTCAAGGCGCTTGATGTCAAATGTGAGATAAGCCTTTATGTTCCATTTGGTTGCCAGTGGATTTTGCCAGGGGGTTTCTCCATGGATATCATTTTTGCACAGTCCCTTTCTGATGATTCTAAACATTAACACTGACTTTATCTGAGGCTTGCAGCTCCTTAGATGTTTGGTTCCTTTTGGAGGAATTTTGATAATCCTGTGTCTTGGGGATTTTGGCTCTCGCTGCTTTTTTAATGAACCCCAGAGCCCTAGCCTTTCCAGTCACTTCCTTTCTCATGTCTGCCAGAATTTGATTGTGGGCTAGTGTACTGCTTGTTGTGATCTATAGCCTACTTCATTTTAAAAACTTCTTCTCTAGGTGATTCAGTTACATTCAGCAGAACTGGCAGTAATTAGGTCTCAGTGTGTTTAGTATAATTGATCCCAGTTTCAATTAATTGGTTGATTGAGTGGGCAATTACTTTTTCACATTGGGCTGGTTTGTGTTGGAGATTTTCATAAAACTGTATTTTGTCTTAGTTTGATTTGTCTTTGTTTAAATTCACTTGAAGAGCCGAAGCCTAAAAATGTGAACAAATATGCAAAAATAAGAGGAATCAGGACTTTTTCATGGCACTGTATACTGAAGTTCAGGCACTTGAGTATGTAAAATGTTTGCAGATGTTAGTACAGGATTGGAATGTTGCGTATTGCGTATTGTCTAGAAAGAAAGTGTATAGAAAATGATCACTGTCGGTCAATACGATTATCCTTTCTCTATGGAAGGTCTATGCATTTTGTCATTGAGCTCTTATATAACCATCTGAGCAGCCTTGCACTTGGGAATTTTTGCCGTCCGTGGGACAACAATGCCTATTCACACTCACACATATCAAAGATCCGACTGGAACGCTTCATCTCTAACCTTGGGTTCATCTCCCAACTTTTCACTGTTGTGCCATAATGTGTTATTGTATCAAAGCTGGACAACAGAAAATGGACACATAAGGTGCTAATCTGTTCAACCTCAACCATAACCTGCTCCACATCTCCAGGAGGTGAGCTTCTTCTGGACTTCTTCTGAACTATTCAGCCTAGAGAAATGTAGTCTGGGACACACCTGGAGAGTTCAAGCTGGACGCTCTCAATGGGAACTCCACTCATGGTCACAGCTGGACTAATGATATGATACGCTGACCATATCTACAAATGAGGAATGTGCAAAATGGCCAGCAAACGCTGCTGACATGAGAGCATTTTGTTTTGAGCAAATCAATGTTTTACGCAGCGTTACTCTTGCAGCTCGATGAAGTATTTTGGGGAGAATTTCACAGCTGTTTTTGGAAAAGCAGCCTGAAACAGAAACAGACACAGCCGAGCCTCAACTTAGTTTCATTAACAAGGAATTCCACCAATTTTTCAGGATTTCTGCATAATTGTTGAGATGTATGAGCCGTTCAGAGTGGTTTGATGTGAAATGTTCTGTTCTAGAAACACTGAGTCAGAACTGTTCACAGTGGTGGTGAATTGAACCAGATGGTTTGAACCATTTCATGTGTCTGAAAGCTCCCTCACAGAAAGATATTGCATACATGAATAGTTATAAATGCTTATACATAAAGGCCTGATGTCTGGGACGAAACCTCAATTTTTAAAATCCATGCATGTTGGAGAAGGCAAGAGAAATTCACATTATTATCTTTAACTATAAAATACATAGATTGAATTGATTTTTGGAGAGATAATTAAATGGGTGCATTATAAATTGTCACCACCACTGAAAAGACATCCAAGTGGGTATTCCATGCAGTTAACCATTTTACATTAAACCACTCCAGATGAGTTTATATCTAAACCTTTGATTTACCCTGCAGCTTTGAAAGAATGGTGGAGCACCCCTTTTAGAGTTTAGCATATTGGTATTTGAGTTGGTGGCCACTAGTTATGAGCCAGTGCTCAGATTACAATACACTGCTCATCAAATGTTTGGGAATGCCTAGCTTTTCTTAATGATTTTTATTAGAAATGATTGTTTGCTTCATCAGCAACAACATCACCTGAACATGTGCTAGCATTAGTTACAATACTACTGTGTTTAATGCATTACTAAAATGGAGTAACGGTGAAGGCCATGGATTCAACTAAATTTGGGCAAGAAAACTGACAAAAACTGTCCAACCTGCTTTTCGCATCAAGAGAATCACTTTAATTAACATAAAGCTGTTGCAAATAGCAGTAGGTGTTTTATGTTGACAGGTTTTTTCTCACTTCATTGAAAGCTAACAGTGAGAAAACCAAAGCCGGTGTGGCCCCAAACTCTTGACGAAAGGTGCACAGGCAGCTAGAGAGACGTGATCATCCATTATCTGGTCAATAGTCATTAAAGGAGTAGATAAGTTACCTGTTTTCCTCGAGAGGACGAGTCTATGAAACAATAGTGACTGCTTACGAATAAGTGATAAAAATGCTGCTGCTGATGTGCTAACAGCACAAAGCCTTTTCAGAATCGACAGTATTTAATCACCTCTGAGCTGATCCTACAGCAGAGAGGAGAAGGTTCAAAGGAGGGTCTACTCTTTTAAAGGTCTTGCACATGCCAATTTTGCGACATTAGCTCTAGTGCAGTCTTGAAAGATTAGCCAACATGCTACATTGCGTGGAGGCAGTTGCTGTTAGTTTAGTGTTCGTTAATCAAAAGGACAGGTTTTGTAATGACATGTTGCACATAAAATGAGCGCTCTGCTAAACGTCTTTCCATACCACAGATGACACAGGACAAAAACGTAAACAACATGCTACGTTCTTCAGGTGTCTCATGGTTAGAACCCCTCATTCATATTCATCATCACTTTCTCTCAGTGCCTGACTGACAGCGAACCTGAGGCAGTGTGCTCATAGTGATGCATTCCTTCCGATCAGAACAAAATCTTGGAGATAATACTATCATTTATGGCCACAAATGAATGTATGAAAAATGGAGTTAAATCAGAGCGGGGTCAGATATGTCTGGAAATTTCCCCAGGAAAAGGCAAACGCAAAGTACATAAAAGCAATTCAATATGTATAATATATTTTTCTTGTTCTTTATGAGATGCATTTACAAATAAAATGAAAATGAGAATTTTTTTGATGTCTGATAAGCAGCTTCTTATTTTGTCATGAGAGCCCCGATTTTACAAGCTTACTCTTACGTAGTTGAGCAGCCAAGACATTTGGCTTCTTTAGTTTCAAGGCAAATGCGATCACTAACCTTTTAATAATTCTTTGGTTAATACTTTATTTAAGAACCTAATTAGTCTAAATGAATTTGTTCAGAGATATTCATGGTGATGAATTCAAGCAAATCTTAGTCTGACCATTCTGTTTTGCCTATTCTGACATTAGTTTCACAAGGATGGGGTAATGTAGTCTTACCAAAAGACGCCTGTAATGAAATCTGTATAAATTACAGAGACATAGTGTCTGTTCGGGATGGACACATTGCTATCACACCAGAAAAGTTCCATATGCAAAATGAAACATCTAAATATGTCCAAAGTGTCTAAAACATTAAAAACATCCCATTTAATCAGAATTTCTTTAACCCTGACCAGCTACCCTGCTGTATTCGGTAAAGCAGTATGCGGTGAATTGGGAATTGTCATTAGTATGTGAATTTACAGCCAACAGTCAACATTGGCATATAAATGTTGTTTTCTGTTATTTGATGTTCAAACTTGTACATTTGAGGTAATGTAATATAAGTCAACTTTACACTAGAAAAACACAAGTGCTTTTTAAGGGGCCACATTCTTAAGGAAAAAAAACAAACTATTTTTGCTGCAAATCACCTGGTATTCCCTGAGGTTATTTCTCTGGCTTCTTTCAAAATACGCAAATGGCACCGCAGTCTGAAATTTGCTGACATGCTGGATTTGGATGGGACCAAAATTCACTGAGACACACTAGCAATAATTACATTAACAAACCTTCTTGTGCGCTAAGTCCGTCCAAATAGTACTTTACTCTCAAATGTGGCATACTACAAATGGTCAAAGGGCAATAAGCTCCAGTGATGCAATTCTTTGGGCCATTTTCCCAGACTAAGATTAACTCTATGCTTAGACTATAAATGATGTTTAACAGTGAATCATCATTGACATTAAAAGAGTGGCTTAATCCATGTCCAGGAAACTGACTCTTTAAATTACATAGCGCTGACCAATATGAGGATTCATAAAATGTTTTTTTTTAGTATGGGCTTATGCCTCCCGTAATTCCATTCTCTATAATCTATTAGACACGAAATACACTGAGTGGAATCAAGTATCCAGAGTAATATACTGTGTAATATACTTCCAAGGCAGATTCACTTCACATTCAGTTCCCACACAATACTTTTGGACTTCACACTGATATGTACAAAAAAATAAAGATTTACAAATTCAGATACCATAAACTGATAATGTTCGTGCTGTCTACATGAAAGTTCTAGTCGTAGGAATAGACATGATTGTGTTTTATTTGTTGTTTATTGTTCTTTGTGTATCTGCTGTTTCTGGTGCTGCAACAGGTTGTCCTGCAACTGTTTTTTCATGTGACTACTGGCTTCTCTCTTTCTTCCTTATCAGTAGTCTGATGGAGTGCATTGTGGGGTACACTTCTCTCATGTTTAGGGTCTTTGCTAGAGCTCTTGTTAAATAAGCTGTCGTTAAATGCTGTTCCTGAGAACTTTAGGAAGCTCCTTTATGTGCACCCAAAGTGAAATCTTTCGTATCAAAGGCAACATCTTCTATGATGCCACCAGGTACAAATTGTGCAAGAACATTTTCACTGCATTGACACCTATATTTGTATTTCAAGATTCAAGATTCAAGATACTTTATTTGTCACATTCATAGTCATACAAGTACAACACACAGTGAAATGTATTCATTATTATATTACATTTGCATCTATTATTTACTGCAGTGCTTGTCTTTTCTTCCATATCAGTTTAGGTTTGTGAGCAAATCTTTGCTCAAGATCATGAGTGCATACATTTTTGTATATGTTAGTACCTAGTGAAAAGACATTGAGTGTAAATTTGAAGTGGACATACACAACGGAAGAATATTAAATAGCAAACAACAAAAGTGCCAAATCATTATTTAATGTAAATAATATACCCTTCAGTGCCAGCCAATCTGCAGAGTCTTGTTCAAGCTGATTGTGCTGAGTCATGGTGCATTAGGAGAGAGTGTGAGAGAGCCACACTGCTGGGTGCTGTGGCAGACTGTGCTGATTTATGCAGTTTTCAATCATTAGCACATGTGTCTGCCATGGAGATGAGAGAGTGAGGACTGCTCTGGATGAGGAAGTACTCAGTTTTAATGGGCATCCACTGGGCAGCAAGGCAGCCGGACAGCCGTCCACCCTCCAGGCTCCTATAAACATAGAACTGCCTCTGGACAGGATCTAATCAACTACCTCAGTTAGTTAACCTATGCTAATCCAAATTATAGATCAGATAAATTAGATGTTTAGCCACGTCTTACTAATGTTGCAACTAATGCCAATAGCCTCTATACAAAGTAATTGCCAGTAATATATATTTTCTGCTCTTTCTGCTCTTTAATGGGTGTAAAATCTGGCCAGAAGCCTCCTGTCTCAGTTCTGGTAAGGCCACACTATTCACATTTTTTTAGGTTTTTTTTTTTAGGTTTTTCCTAGCACTCTTGCTTCAACTATTTAACAAGCTCCTCATGGGATGGGTCAAGTATGTAGACTTGAGAAGACACCAAATGAGTAGAGCATGGAGTCGCCAGGATTGAGAACCCCTGACCCATTTGTGCCTCAAACATTTCCTGCCAGGCTATTAACCCCAAATTTCAGTTTGGTAAGAAATGCAGAAACACCTTAGAGAAGCTTGCTTAAACCAGATAAAATGATAAGAAACATATAGTTGTATCTGCTTTAGCATGCACAGTAGGAAATATTGAGTTGCCTCATGCTACTATAGAATGTCCTGAAGTTGGACAACATACCAGGCTACACATTCAAAGAAAACATGGATCATGAAGCACATATGCTTTTCTTTTCTGCACCTTGAAGCCACAGATGGTACAACCTGATGATGTGATCATTGTGATAGGTGTTATAGTGATTAGGATCTGTAAAAGCCAAAGCCTGCTTTGTTTGAGTTGCTCCACTGCTCACTTTTGTGTTTGGGTGATGCATGACCAAACCTCTTTTGGATCAGAGACACCGCAACACTTCTTTTAAAGAACTGTGGTTTCTCCTTAGGAATCTTTCGTAATCTCAGGTTCAGTATTTTTCTTATTGTAGACTGAACACAAACAGATTACCTACAGGCTGCAGCTCCTCTTCTGTAACCCTGGGATTCTCTTATTTTTCTTTGGGAGTTCTTTGGAGTGCCCTTGCAATGGTCCTTGCAGGATGAGCACTCCTGGAATAGTCATCTGTCAATAATTTATACCTTTTTTAGGCTGCCGATCTTACTGTGGCCAGATGGAGTCTTTCCAGTCTTAGTGTGTTTTTTATTTGTTGTCAGACCCATGCCTGAACTGATTGGAACATTTGATTCTTTTTCAAGAGGTTATTAACAGCACTCACCTATCCTTCTTTTAGAGATCTAATTTCCTGCAAACTTTTGCTTCAACCCTAATCCAGATCTGACACTGAAACTCGTCTCTTTAGAGGTCCTCGATTAGCTGTATTATATCTGTATTGTATTTGCGTATGAAAGTATCCAGGGGAAGGATTGGTGACCACTGCCTTAGTTGTCATAGCATTTTTTTCAATGAGTGATTGCTCAATGTATTGATGGTAATGTAAAATGAGATTGTTGTCACTTTTTGAACCCAGCTGTTTAGTTTTGGGGAGGAGGATCTGCTCTGCTCCTGGTAATCTAACTATGTCTGGTTTAATGAATGGCTCTTCCTGATCCATAGCAACAAAATCAGGAACATGTGAACATGTTAAGGTCAGAACTAATCTTTGTTTAGGAGTGTAGCAGCTCTGACTTAGACGAAAATCAGATGACATGATCAGATGAGTTTCCTAGAAGACATTTAGAAGATTTATAGCCTCATTCCTACACCTGTAGTCTATTGCCAATCACCTTGGAAGTATTTTGAGCTTTTTAGATATCTAGATTTTTTGAGAGCATGTTTAAGCTGGATGGAGGTGGATTATACAGGCTGACACATGAGAGGTTAAGGTCTGAGAGATGAGTTTCACCACAGGAGTGTCTGGGCCACTATTGAGAAAGTTATATGTGGCTCAATGGAGTTTGCTCTGCTGGCCCTGGTACTTGGCAAGACTATGTGCCAAAAACTTGACAGGTTTATTTCTGGAGGATGGGCT
Source organism: Brachypetersius gabonensis (assembly GCA_037577145.1). Lineage (NCBI taxonomy): Eukaryota > Metazoa > Chordata > Actinopteri > Characiformes > Alestidae > Brachypetersius > Brachypetersius gabonensis. The sequence goes on from JBBJLR010000139.1 coordinate 26,104,387, forward strand.
ATTGTTGGCCAGAGGGGCTGCAAGAGCAGTTGGTGTGGAGGCAACCCTAGGTCATTTGTACCAGAAGGCCGAGAGCACTGGAAATAAGCAGGCTTAAAATACAATATACAATTATTATAAATACAATTATATGCAATATACAGAATATAACTACTCAGCATCCATAATACAGACATGAAATATGTGATTACAAATAATGGGTTTTCATAATATAGAAATGCAATATGAAGTGCTCAGGCCACTTTACAAAAACGATTACAGAAT
>JBBJLR010000139.1:26111454-26129509 GCA_037577145.1 Brachypetersius gabonensis
CACTCAGAGACTTTTAAGATTAGCTTTTCCTTCATACCCGCTTTGTGTGTGCGCGCACGTGTGTATGCGTGTGTGTTCGTGTTTAGACGGGGCAGACCGAACACTAGCCCGCTTCGATGCTTTGATTCTATTTGTCGTATCTCGCAGAGTTCCGGGGCACGGAGCTGTCACTCAAATACGTGCTGGCAAATGAGTCAAAGCCCCGCCCACACGTGAGATCTGTGCCAAAACTGCAAACGAATCCTTAAGCAGTGAAAATGTCAAACGGGGCGGAGTGACTGAAAAGCCAGCAGCGAAACTGTGGAACAATGGAACATTTATTTTCCCGAATCTTCGGATCACGTGGGTGCCGAACCGTGGAGAGAGATTGGTTCGGATCACGGATCAACAGTGATCCGTTGCACTAATGCATGCCAGCATGCATACATGCATACATACATAGTTACAATGCTTTAAGATAACAGAGACAATAATAAGAAGATGAATGCAGACTTACTTTCTTTGACTGTTCCTCCCTTCATAAAAACAATACTGAGAATGACAAACAGTAATCCAGTCTTTGGGTTTCCAGGACACCTGATAAATAGGGCACCAAGTATGATTATACTTTACACAACAAACAACTCAAATTACTGTCAAAACTCTTACTTACATGCTGACTGGCTCCCCAGGCACCGGCTGCAGCTTGTTGATGAGGATATAAACATGATTCTTGGAGTCTATTTCGATGAGTTTCAACCCAAACACCTGTTGGAGGTGGGAGGGTGGGTGCATCATGTTACCATGAGGCAAAGATACAAAAAGCACCACTTCAGAATGTTGGAAAGAGTCCTACCTGCTCAAACGTGCGGTCAGCTCTCTTCATGATGTCCTGGTATAAGGCTCTGTACTCCTTTATAACATGTTTAGCAATGTCTATGGAAACATAAAAAAACCAACACATATTATAGATATATACTATATAGCAGGGGTCCCCAGTTTTGATGCCCATGAAATACCCTATTTGGACAAAAGCTTTTCTGCTTTTCAGGGTTTGTGTTAGGCCCCTTACTTCCAGTGAAGTACAATTTTAATTCATTTAATACAATAAGTCTTGTGATGTTATAATTTTGGTATATGCAATAAGTCTCCTTTTTTCACCTCTTCCTGTTCAAGGTTCAAGCTAAACGTCAACCCGAACCAGACAAACTGTGAATCAGTTCTGGTCAGAGAAATCTTTAGTTGATCAATATTTTATATGTATATTAACAGTTGTTACAGTACCACTAACCTGCTCTGCGGATGGGTATCTTCTTCTGGTCCTTTACCAAAATAAACTGCACCACTTCAGCAGCCTTCCCATTAAAAAAGCAAATGTCAGCATTTCAGATTTTTTAAACTCAATGTAAAGACATTCTACAGAAACAACTGAATGTAGTTACCTTACGATCGACCTGGTCAGGTGTAAAGTTCTCCCTGGCCTTCTGAACCTGTGATGAACTGGGCTGTGTGAAGGACGCATCATCTTCATCCTCGTCCAGGACAACCTGGTGTGGACGCTGGGAAGATCCACACAGACAACAGAGCAATATTTCATGAGCCTTTATGCACTTTTACTCCAATGTCTAAAGTATAACTAAAATGAAAACAGTAGCACTCTTCAAAAGATTATTTTACACTCTGCACTGCATAGAAGTATTTTAGACCCTACTTTTATGTTTGGGGTCAGTTTGACCCCATTCAACATTTACTGTCCCTAAACAAATAATTGACATCCATTTTTGTTTCATTGTAAATGGTTTTTTCTCTTTTACATTAAACTGAGTAAACAGACATTTAGCATTATGATGTGTTTTCAATGTTCCATACTTATTTTGAACACATCTGTGTTCTTTGTGGTCACTTTGACCCCAGATTGTTTTAACTGTTGTATGAGACACATAAGAAATATAACTCACATGTGTTTTAGTTCATAATGATGGCACTGAAATATGTATTGTACAATCGGCAAAAAAAACCCCACGTGCTTTAGGGCCAAACCAGAACACAAGCATACCTTTAGGACAGTGCGAACCTCTGATAGTTCTTTGAAATGGGGAAAACATTTTTTACACCAGACTTTTATATTTCCAGCGCTGCTGGGGCACTATTACATGCATGTTTATTTTAAAACATTATTTTGGTGGTCAACAAAGACACTGTATCCCAAACACAAAATACAGTAAATGTGTTTCCCAGAGTAAACGTGTCTGCTGCCCTCCTTACCTTTGAAACTTTGCTCTGGGTGGCCCCAGGCCCGCCTTTCTTTTTCTGAGACATCTTTCAATCGTTTTTTTTCCCAGACTTTACAGTATCTCTAAATCCTTAAGTTCATAGCATCAACTCTACTTAGGCTTTTCTCTACAACTGAGAGGCGGTTAGAGAGCTACACACATTCTCAGCCTTAGCTCCGACGATAGAGGCAGATAATCTTTAAGGCCTGAATTGAGCTGCAGTTATAATTATGAGGCATTAATGCCGGAAATGGGAGAAATAATACAAAATCACGCTAAATTTCGCTTTCGAAAAGAAAACACGTAGTCCTTCCTGCTCCCTTGTCACGTGATGCAAATGGACGACCCTGATTGGTCAGAATGTGACACCGCTTTATTTTTACCACCCGTTTTGCAGTTAAGTCCCGCGTTATTAATGTCCACCCGTATTCAGACACGCTCTGAGCTTGTGATTGGCTAATAATTCACACTCGAAAGTCTGCACTAGCCAATCATTCTTTAACAAACGTTGACTTTCTCTTATGCTTTTTTTATTTTTTATTTTTTTACAAAGCAGTACTAATAATTTGCAAAGCTTGTTATTGTTACTACTGTTGTTTTTGCAACTTTTCTTACTGTAACAGGTGCTATCATGTTTTTAACTAGACGAGAAGGAGTCATTTTAGGGAAATGTCAGATAAATTTGTTATATTATATTAATTTTATTATATTAAATTTATATTAAAATGAGTTGAAATCAGTAAACACATGATTAAATTTAAACGAGTTCAAATCCTAGAACGTTTCTCAGTCAAGGCATGGCTTCAGTGTGTATTCCACATGCGGACACAGGGAGGCGGTGTAGTGTTGAATTTAGTGGTCTGGAGAGTCAGGCCTACTGTTGACATTTACAGGCAATTAAGCTTCTGCTAATGAATCACAGCGCACACATTTTTTAAGATTTTAAATATTTTGTATATTTTCATTCTTTTTTTTATACTCTATACATGGCCATTCTTTCTCCATACATGGTTGTTTGTTTTGAACAGTTTATTTAAAAAATCCTTTACCCTGTACCCTATAAAGGGATATTTCATCAGTTTTTCAAAAAGTGTAAATTTCTTGAATAAAGTGAAGTCCTTCATAGAGCTTTAATGTGCAACAGTCCACTGAACGGAAAGGTGCTCACTCAGATTTCTTTGCATAGTAGTGACCAGTGAACCTGGATGTGTCTTCTTTTTTATATAATGTTGATAATAATAAATAGTTTTTTTGGAAACATCTTTGCCTTACAACCTCCTGTAAGCACCTCTCCACCATGAACATATTTAAAAACACATTCTGATCCAAAACCTTATGTTAAATGCGTCAGATGTTTGGTGTCTGTCAGTGCGGTTGTAAACATTTCTCCATCTAGAATGGAGCGTTTCACATCAAACCAATCTATGACTTCATTTACACAGTTTTAACAGTTTACATATTATGAAATATCAGTGGCTTTCTCCTTTAAGTGAATGTCAGTTGTCTCATTAATTGCCATTCATTTTTTTCTGTTCTGGATAATAATTTAATTCAGAACACACGTTAGCCCAGTTTTAGTATGACAACGCATTTTGTAGGCCGTGCCTCTGTGTTTCAGTTGAATGAAAAAAGAGTGTGAGAGAGAGAGAGAGAGAGAAAAGATAGATGGATTTGAAAATCTTTTACAAGCAAACATGTTTCAAGCATGGCGAGGTTAATTTCACTCCCCATAAATTACAGCAGTTCACTTCTCCTCTCACTCCTGATGCAGTGTTGTTCCAGTTCCCCCTCCCTGTCAGCATGCTGCACACACACACACACACACACACACACACACACACAGCTGGGGGAGAGTCGGATTTGTGTGAGTGTGTTTGTGTGATAGCATTGTGCCAAGGGCAGGGAAGGGCAGGCGGGCCCAGACTGAGTGGCGCCGACGCACACCTGGGGAAGTTCAGGTTAAATAGCTCCACATTCCTCGGAGCACAGCTGATTGAAACATTAACAAACAGTAATCCGTGAGCCAAGCTGCAGATGGGCCGGGACCGCAGCCAAAGGGGAAAAAAGGCTCGCTAGGCTGTGGTGTGTGTGTGTGTGTGTGTGTGTGGTGCTGATTGCTGTTCTCTCTCCCTCCTGCACACATACAGCTTAGTTGCAATGCATGCGTTTTTATACACAGGCTAATTGGAACACTCGTGTGTCATGTGCAGACAGATGATGTGCTGTATTTAATACCATTTCCTCTGGGCCTCAGCTGCACTGATCTTTCAAGAATCAGAACGGCCTTAGTTACGTGCTTTTAAATGATGTTTTAACAGTGGTCAGTCATTTCCAGTAGCTTGGATGTATAGCTGATACAGCTTATAAGAGGTCTTGTGTAATCCAATCCATTTTCTCTACATTGCTCTAATAATTTTTCTTTATTTCATTTATTGGATGCAGATACATTGACTTTTCACTTATACAAAAAGGTTTGCTCTGTGCTTATACTTTCTGATGCTATCTACTTATAATGTATGCTGGTCCATTAACTTAATTTGTAAAGAGTCCACTTTCCTGCAGTTCTAGTATAAAGTCTGGACCCAAATAGAATCCTTGGTCATGTTTATGAGGTCGTATTGTACAGGTTTCTGTAAGTGAGCTTAAAGATCATGTAATTAGATAAGTCCGTTTAAGACACAAGGGAATAAAGTTGTCATTTTGAACGCCAGCATATTGATTTTCTTTCAGCGATTCACGTTAATTCAGCAAAAATACCAAGTTTTGTTTTTTTCTTTCTCGAAAGCCGGTTGAGAAAAACAAGGCCACCACGGCCTCCTCTCAGCAAATAATACAAACACAAACTTTTTTTTTTCCCCAAAATACTAATCTGTATTAATAAAAACACAATTCAGATACATTGTAATAAAACAATATCAATGATGACATCATAAGGCATTGTAATATACAATACAAATATAGCTCAGAAATCTGAGAAGCTGGATTTTCTTTCATTCTTTCTTAAGTTTTTTTTGTACAAAATATAAATCTCTCTAAGTGTACATTTGACAAAATACAAAAGAGAAAAGGAACGTTTAAGGCAGAGGTGTCCAGCACCGGTCTTGGTTGACCGGAGTCCAGCGCAATTTTGGCGATTCATGCTGCTCAAAACTCACTTTCATTCTCAGTGGTTGAAGTACTGAGTTTAACAGGAGTTTGTAGCAGGAAAAGAGAAGAAACATCACCAAAGTCAGGTGGACTCTGGCCGTCCAGGTCCAGCATCTGTCGTCCCCTGATTTAAGGCATGGTCTTTTTCAATCACATCTAATACAGACAACATATTTACTATGAAGCTCAGTCGCTGACCCCAGGGTAGCCTGGTGGAACTAAACCACACATCTTACACACACACATGCACACACACACGCGCGGACCTCTACTCGCTGAATGACACTTCAAGCAAAGAAGCAGTCACAGGAGTTCATGTTTTTTTGGTGCGTAGCGCTCAACTGCGCTGCACGGATGCTGGCTGGTTCTCTGTGCATCTTCTGCTGGAACAGCAGCGGCTGAATACATCGATCAGGACAGTGAAGCGATGACCAGCGACCTTCTTGAACTCAGCGGCACAGGATCCTGTCATCCGAACAACCATTCTGGGGAGACAAAATAAAGAGAAAGCGTCAGGCATAAGACTCAGTGGATGCTAATAACAAATACAAACACACCCAGTAAAAACAAAACATATCTCAGTGGTAGGTGGAGTGGCCTGCAAGATCAATGTATTTGAATGAAGTCATGATCTGCAGAAGGCATGCAGCCTTCACATTAAGGAGGTAAGGCATAGGCTCGTCCAACCATGAGTTTTGCCACTGTGACTCAAATCATACATTCTGTTTTTGGCACCAATAGTCAGTTTAGGCAACATCATCAAATACCCACATTACATGTTTTGGCATTCACTTTCCCATGTATCCATATCCCATGTTTTTGGGACCCTTCTATGGGCCCTGTCATAAGTTTTAGTATCCATGGGCCCCCAAGGCACAGCCTGATTTTTAAAGTTTTGGTCCCTCAAGCTTACCTCCACAGAGATGCTGCTAAGCTCAGCGTTCAGGGTTGTGAGGGGCGTGCGTGTCCCGACTGTCCCTTGCTGTCTGTGACCACCGGGGCTGTCCAGCTCCACCTGCAGGTCCCAGATATAGTCGATGACATGCTGCAGGATCTCCACCTTGCTGTGCTTCTTGTTGGCGGGCAGCGTGGGCACCAGCTCCTTCAGCTTGCTGTAGCAGCTGTTCATGTCCTGCAGGAAGGCACTCATCTGCTCATCCAGCAGAGGCAGCTTGCACTTGGAGATGGCCAGGCTCTGCTCAGACAGACCAACTTTGCTCTTCAATGCGCATGTGGCTCCAACCACTTTCATTTTGCCGAACGATAAAGTGAGAAAGAAAGATAAAAACGACCAAACACACACAGACACACTTCCTTGGGCGAGTGTTTGAGCTCAGGGCAGCAGCAGACTACATGTGAGTGAGAGACCAGGGAGTGCTGCTTTTATCCTGGTGTGGGACTTGTGGGCGGGACTTGACGCGGGGAAAATTCGAAAGGCCCAGAGCCAATGAGAATCAAGCCCTCCAAGAACAGGGCAGACTGTACACCAATGAGGAAGGCCTCAGGGGAGGGGTACAGCCTATCAGGCTTTACAATCAGGGAAGGATGGTCCTACAAAATGGAAACAAATGTGTGTGTGTGTGTGTGTGTGTGTGTGTGTGTGTGTGTGTGTGTGTGTGTGTGTGTGTGTGTTTAGCTCGTTGCGGGGACAAAATGGCCCCAGGATGAAAAACATGACCATTTTGACCTTTTGAGGACATTTATCTGGTTCCCATGAGGATTTTCTGCAATAAATGAATGCATAAAGAAATAAATATACAAATAAATGTTTTATTAGTAAACTGTTCGCTTTTGGTCTATGAGATTAAAAGGGTTTAATTTAGTATGTCACCTTCAGAGTAATTAAAATATCCTACAAGGACAGAAATACATTGTGTGTGTGTGTGTGTGTGTGTGTGTGTGTGTGTGTGTGTGTGTGTGTGTGTGTGTGTTCTTTTTTGCTTCAGTGTGGGAATCCAGCTGCCCGCCGCCTGGGGACTCCGCAGGTGTAGTGATGGCCCACGGGTGTGTTATAAAGAATGCTGCAATTTCTCTGCCTGAATAGGCTTTTAATTAGTGTCTTTACAGCAGCATAACTATTGCGAGCTTCTCTTGGCAGCTGAAAAAGAAACGAGCTGGAACAGTTTAAGCTCTCTTGCCGCCCTGCTAGGATTTACTTTCTGTGCTTTTATTATCGGAAATGGTGAGATCAAGCTTAGAATAAGAATACGGGCTAATGCAGTGCCAGCTGATGCCTCGTCTGTGCCAGCTTTGTGTGGCAAATATTTCATTTCAGCAGTTGTGCCTCTGCACTCATTTATCTAATTGTTTAATCAGCTGTTTCACCAACATGCTACGGGTAATTATTCCCGCAGGGATAATGCTTCTTAAATCTGAGTCTAATGTTTCACCTATTAGTCTATAGTCAGAGGGGGTAATGCCTACTTAAGCACATTTTTAAAATGTATTTTCACCTTTGAAAGGCTGTGTCTTTTATTTATAACATGTACAGTATCTGTGAGGATAGTAGTTTTTTTCTACTCTTTTTTCCATTTATTAAATCTTTTTTGGGAGGCTTAGAAGCATCCAGGTCTATTGATTGAGCACATGGACACATTTTAGGCCAAAAGTTTCTAAAAAAGGAAAATATTTAAGTCCTTACACTGGGTGCACTAAGAACGTCTGCTGCATTTCTATTTAAAATTAGATCAAGTCAGTTTTTAGGAATCAGCTTTTAGCCTGATTTGTTGAAACAAATTTACTAGTGTTAATTAGAGTGATAGACATAGTTATGCTTTAACAGTAATGTCAGGTTATGGTGCACATCTGCTGTGCGGCCTGTGGCAGCTTGGGCTGAATTCCAGAGCATGTAGCCTTTTGCATGGCTTTCAGTAAAACAAATCACATATTTTAAACCCCCCTCCAGCCCTGCACCCCCCTCTCCTGCTTTTGAATAAAGTCCACTGAATAGACTTACAGATTCTTTCACATGGTGTTCCCACTGTGTGTTCTGCGCTGCATGTGTGTGTGTGTGTGTGTGTGTGTGTGTGTGTGAAATCTTCCCCAGATTGTCCAAACAAGCCGAAGCAGACTGGCAGGCGCCAGTGCTGTGACGTCACCCATTCATAGAACCCCGTGACGCCTGTCAGCCTGGCGCCGCGCGGGCGGTAACCATGGAGACCGCAAACAACGGCGCTCGCGCTCGCTCCACCTGCAGAGAACACACACACACACACACACACACACACACGTGCATACACTTACAAACATTTTCTTTCTTTTTTTTTGTTTTTTTTTTCCTTTTTCTGTTTTTTTTAAATACATTTGGCTGCAGAATCGATTATTAAAATAGAAGAAAAAAACAAGCAAACAATATATATATATATAGTTTGTTTGTTTTCTTTTTATTTAATCGTCGCTCGAGCAGCCAAATGTCCACATAACGTCAAATCGTGCGTGTTTCCACAGTCCTGGTCCTCACAACGAGCTAAAATTTACACACGTGTACACACACACACACACACACAAACACACACAGCAGAGAGCTCTCCGTTCATTTATCACTCTAAAGCGAAGAGATTAGTGGCCCGCACACCTGCAACAAGTGCCATTGTGGCTCACTGTGCTCGATCGACTTCCAAAGAGCAGCGAGAGAAAAGAGGGGAGCAGAAAAGAAGGAGGGAGGAGGAGAGAAGGAGGAGGCAGGGAGTGAGAGTGATAGTCCTCTCAGCCGTGGCCTCGTTCTCAGGGCACATTCCTCCAGTCACGTGGTTCTCGCTGAAGGATGCAGTGACTTGTTCGAGTAATGCATCTATTATGCAACGAAAAGAGCTGTACTTTAATCTCACTGCATAATTTAAATTGGAAATCTGCATGTAAGGGAGAGGAATTCCACCAAACTTGCAACATTTGCATAATTCAGTGGTTAAGATGTAAGCAGTCATTCACAGTGGTGGGAACCAGTGCGGTCCCACAGAGAAAGTAAATACATGCAATGCTTATAAATACGATGCCTGTTGCCTGAGATGTGAGAGGTTTGGCTTAAACCATAGGCTTAAAGTCCCCAAATAAGGGAGAGGTGTATTAAGGCGAAATAGTCCACAAATAAAACTTATTTTGTCTGGATTTGCTTCTGTTTTCCCACCATTAACAGTACATCGAATTCAGAACTCACAAACTTAAACCAATCAGAAGATGTGGGTGGGCTTTCTATAGTAACGACTCTATTTGTGCTGTAGACATTAAGACACCTGGTTCCATTCACCACCACTGTAGGAAAAATCAGAGTTTGCAGGTTTCTCTGTGACAAACCATTCCACAGCAAACACACTCTGAATACCTGCTTTAATTTTTTTTTATGTTCCACACATTTTTTTTTAAGTTTTTGTTTTTATTTTAAAAGTCATATATGCTACACAAAAAGAAACTATATGGTATATGGTACCCATCTTGTATTTTTTTTTTTTTACAATTATGATGATGTTCTATCCTCTATACATACATTACATTTAAACAGACCATTTTTTCTAAGCCTGGTGTATGTAAATGAGCTGCTTTCAAACTGGCTGTCATTCAAAAAGTAGTCCACACTTTGTTGTGAATGGGTGGGGCTAAACAACTGTATGGTGAATAGGAGGATGCAATAGGGGGGAAAGTGTGACATCATGGAAACAGTAAATTCAAAACATGCTGGTCTTGCAGATTAATTGCCATATGTAACCTGTATAGGCTGTATGGTAGTTAAATGTCATCTTACAAACTGTTAAAAGTCGGTATCATCGCATATGTGTATTAAACTGTGTCGAGTCGTTGAGTAATCTTAAACCTGCTTATCTGGTTTCCGACACTGTAGACAATCTTATCATTCAAACAGTTGCAGCAGGTGTGCAGAAGCCTGAATCATCTTTAAATGTGCTTTTCAGGATTGAGATCTTTTTTGTCACATGCATATAATGTAGTTCTGTTCCTGAAAATTGACAGTATTGTGCAAGAGTCTCATTTCTTCATATTTTGTTTCTAAAGAACCAGACTTTCTTGTTTTTTCTTTGTAGTCCTTAGGAACAGTTCTTCCGGTTTTCTGAAGGACAATCAAAGTCCAGTCCCTGAATCTGACCAGTTTCAGAAGAATGTTTTAGTTTGTTAAGCCAAACAGAGACCTGCATATGAATCATGAATCATTCAAGTATTCAAGCCAACTAACTTAAGACCTGAACAAGTGAAGAAACAGGTGCAAATGATTTCTTTGGAACACCTTTATCTATGCACCTTGTATCTTCAGCCTGTATTTTGCAGCCTGTCACAGTAAAGCACTTGCTTCCATTTCTTTCATTTTAATCTACTCAATATGCCAAAGATAAGAACGTTTAACAGGCATCAACAAAGTGCAAAATATAAAGAAATGAGGCTCAAGACGTTTGCACAGTACTGTACATGTTCAGTTCGTGTTCATGCTTTTTGCAGTGATTGAACATGAAAACCTGTGCAGAGCTCTTCTTTCCCAAACTGTTCCTTTAAGCTCTTAATTGTTACTGAATCATGTTTTATTACTGCATACGATTGCAATGTATTAAAAAAGGGTTGGAAATTTCTACAGTTTCTCAGTCATCGGCCCCCACCAGCCTGCTTTAAGGGTATTCAGGGTCTCCCTCTTTTGGGCGACATCCCCAGGCTGACAGTGTGCTGTTTCAGATCATAGTAGTGGTCGAAGTGGCTGAGTGAGAGAGAGAGAGAGAGAGAGTGTGTGTGGTGGTGCTGGTGTGCGGGGGTGTCCCAGGCTGAAACAATGAGACTGCAGAGTCCAGCCTGTGGGAGAGAATCTCGACTGGAGCCACTGAGTCTGGAGCTGGCCCTCAGAGCGCCCATCCAGCTTTTGTTCTGCTGCAGGGGCTATCAGCGCTTCATACTGACAGCAACAATAACTCCACACAGCTGGCCTCTTTCATCTTGTTTACAGCACATCAAGGCGAGAGGGAGGGGAGGAGAGAGGGAGGGAGAGGGAAGGAAGGAGGAGGGAGGAGGGAGGAGGAGAAAGAAAAGTGACACAGATTAGCCCCTGACAGAGAGACTTGAGAATAAAAATGACCCCCCCCCCCCAAACATAACGGATCAGACCTGTCCGAAACTTGGTTTTTAGTTACTCAGCAAGGCAAATGTAGCTACAAAGCACTGGGGGCTGATATCCCACCAATTAGCATCAAGCATCCTGCAGGCATAATAATTCAAGGTGCTTTCGTCTCATGTTTATATATGACAGTAAGTTGTACAGCATCAGAAACCACTTTGTTCACATCTGTTTTTGTTCATTTTCTAATTGAATAAAGGTACTCTGCAGTGTCTGCATGTAACTTGAAAAAATGGCATTTGTTTGAAAATGAAATGCACAATTTCTATTTATTTGTCTTTTTATAACAAATTTTGCATGGGCTACGTTTTACTCCCAGTACAAACCCCCATTCAAAATGTTAAATTCAGCAAATAAAGTGCAATTATTATCACTACTAATAATTTCTGCAATCAATAGAATATCACATGACCAGGAGTGGTCAAACATTTACTTACAAGTCTTGATGAACAGTTCTCGAGGCTTCCTGAATATGTTTTGTTTGTTAAGCCACACAGTGATCTATGTATAAATCATTGAATGACAATGAAGCACATTTAATTTGGCCTGAATCACTGAATCAACAGGTGCAGATGATTCCAGATGATCAGGCGATGATCAGTATACTGGTGGTGCTGAATGCTGAGTGGTTGGAACTCCTTTATCTAGGAACTCTTTAGGCACGTTGCAGCAGTAAAACATGATAAAGATAATACAGTTTTAAAGGCATAAAATTGTGCACCAATTGATTCAAAGCAAATTAGAAAGAAATGAGGGGTGGGTCAAGACTTTTGCATGGTTCTGTATATACAATAGAACTCTTTTAGCCAGAGCGAAGTTTAGTAACGATGCCTTTTCACACGCCACCCTCCTGCACCAGCTGAAGTTTTCCTCCCCTTTTTAACACTCTTTCCTCTTTCGGGGGAAGAGAGGAAGTTTATTGGCTGAGGAACGCCCCCCTTATCAGGCCGAGGAGAGGGCCTGGGAGGCTGCGTTCAGGAAGCAGGGCGGCGGCCCGGGAGCAGCGCGATAACGGGAAAAGACATTCCAGAAATGTTTCAGCACCTAACAGCGCAGTCGCTTTGTGTGGACTCTATAAACTTTTTAAAGTGTTTAAGTTTAAAAGCCAGTGCACTGGTAACATGGGGCAATAACTTTTGCTTCACAGTTTTTCTAATGATTGTTGACAATTACATGCCAATCAGAACAGAGATCATTTACATATACCAGTCTTAAAGCCCCAGCAACTGTAGCAGTCTGTTTTATTTTAATAATACAGAGAGGATGGAAATGGTCATGTAACAAAGAAATGTGACTGTTTTTGTCAAATATATAAATATATATATGACATAACTATATAATCATAAAGCAATCATAATAAATTAAATGATTAATGTAGATAAGAATTATACACACATAAACTAACATATACCCTATTAACTATTGAAGCATCTATGCCATAAAGCTGAGAACCATTCAGTCTGAACCTATAGTTTGTTATAGCACATTATGCATTATTATAGCTGCTTATTATATAATTACCAATTATAGATGAGGAATGAGACGTACAGAGACACTCCCAGGCCTGCTGGGCTCAGCTCTGTAATGCATCTGTGTTTATTTCATGCCTGGCCATACCTGCTGTGCTGATAAACAGCACCTGGGAGCAGGTGTGTGTGGGTGTGGGTGTTTGTGTGTGTGTGTGTATGTGTGTGTGTGTGTGTGTGTATGTGTGTGTGTGTGTGTATACAGCCTGCCGAGAAGGAGGGGTGCTGCAGGTGGAGGGCTGGACCACACCCCTGCGGAACGTGGGAACCCAGCAGGGTGAGGTAAAATATTAACAAGCATTAACAAGTGAGCAGTGTTTTGGAAGAGGAAAAAAAGAAAATGAAGCCAGTTCCAGCTTTGTTTGTAGATCTTAGGAGATATTAATAAGGATTTAAGAACTGCATGAGGGCCCGTGTTTAAATACATGGAACATTTTTCCTCCAGTAATCCAGACCTGGTTACTGGTGTAATACGTGAAAATCTAAAAGCCCAACCCAAACTGGGGTTTTCCCTCAGGGTGGATGTCGAAGCTTTTGGCCATTGGCGAGGTAGAGGTGGGGCGGTTGGGGGGTGGCGGGATGTCTCTTGCCTCTTCTTGCTTGGGGATGCTGTGTGTTTTACAGGAGGGGGGGGTGAAATGGGACCAGCAGTGTTCGGTGTGGGAAACACATCGCGGCCCGTCATTTAGGTCGGGGTCAGCAGACCATGACTGACCTGACAGAGAGAGAGAAAAGATCTGTGCCACATTTACTCTCCCCCCCAGCCGAGGGCTTCAATGGAATTAAAGGCAGGGTGATGTGTCAATACTGTGTTAATGGGAACATCAATAAATGTCCCAGACAGAATGCTCCCCCACCCCACCCCAACACAGACACACGCACACACACATACTCTCTCCCTCGCTGCACTCTGTTAAAACATCTACTGGTTAACAGACTCCCTAAAAAGCTGCATACAGCCCTTAATCCAAACCAGAATACCTGCGCATAATTTCCATCATATCCCATCTATATATTAAAATGAAATAAAAAAATTCTACACTGACTCCCATATAATTCCCATATAAATAAAACATGTGACCACAACTGTTTCAAGACAACAACCCTCCAGGAAAAGAGTTGTGGTCACTCTGTTGGCCAGATACACTTGTATACATGAGGGACTGGGCTTTGGGGAACTTATTACTGAATTTCTACAATATGCACCGGTGACTCAAATGTCTTTACAGTAGAAAGGCATATAATATGAATAACTATTGCATTTGTTATGTATTTACTTCTTTACTATTTGTATTCTGCATCAAGTTTGCTAAGGACCAGTCCCTCATGTATACAAGTATATCTGGCCAACAGAGTTACCACAACTCTTTTCCTTGAGAGTCATTGTCCTGGATGGTTTGGGTGTGTACAAGGAGAGGAACTGCTAAACTAGTCAGGACTCTGGCGCTTCAGGCCCAGACTGGGGCAACCCAACAATATTGTGTTTAGCAGACCACTCATGTCTATTCTGTAGAATATAAATTATAAATACATTAAAGAGATTTTCTGTATTTCTGCAGTTTTTGAAACATGATTCATTATTTGTTAGAAGCCTGATTTTTATTTTTGTACCTTTTAAGATATTGCTTAGACAAAATGACAGTTAAATCATTAAAAACGACTGATAAATCCATCAGAAAACATGAATGATTCCAGAATAAACAGCTTAAAGCCCTTAAAGCGCAGGCCTATTAATCGGTTATTAGACTGAATTGTTATTTAGTGACTGCCATGAATAAGGCAATACTATTGTGTTCAGTTCTTTGCAGCTTAAGAGGCAAAAAATACATAAAAATTAATTGGCCTTAATTAGCATTTTGCAATCCTAATGACTGGCTATTGGCTTCAAATCGCTACCAGCCACATTAGCACATTTGGTCACACTGTTCCTTTACGGGGCTAAACCTTCTGGGACGATCAAAGGCGTGCCAAAATGGTCAGAAATCAGCTTTCAAGATGTGCTGACCGTGAGTAATTAAAAGGATCTAAACAAAGCCGTCCTCTTTTGCCATTGAAAAGTCATGGTTTTGTCCCGAGCTGAACTAGAGTCTCTGTGTTTTTATCTGATCGCTGCTTGATGGGCAGCTCGCTAATGACTGTTCCCCTGTGTTTGAGCTTTGACCCTGTGACCTTTCTCTGCCACCTCACTGCAGAGCCATTAGCGGGTCGAGGCCCCAGTCAGAGCGTCCGGCAACCTGCTGCTCACTGGCACGGTTAGCTGAAGCTATCAGGCCGAGGCTTGGGAGTGGGAGGGCTGGGGCAGTTACGGCATCAGTGTAGTAGAGGAGTGGTCTGCTGGCATCTGAGTATATGAAAGCTTGGCTATTGCACACACCCAAACATACACACATGCACACACACACCACTCCCAGCATTGCGAACGGTTCTCACCCTCGATGGCATTCCTAGAACTAGGCCAAACAAGCACATACTCAATATACAAAAGCATATTCAGCCGGATAAAAAAGACAATGCACACTGTTACTCTGCATGTATTGGAATCAGAAAAGTGGGCTGCATGCATTTCATTTATATCAACACTTTAGCAGAGATACAAAAGAAAAAAATGACAAGTAAATTGTGCAGAATGAATAAAACACAAGTTATTCATCTTAAAGGGTAAGCACACAATTTTTCAAAATTGCAGCATAGTTCGGTAATTCTAAGCAGTTTGATGCGAAATAAATCTTTACAGTGTTGGTAAATGGAACTAGGGATTACAACTCCAACACATAAATAACCGTTATATGGACTGTCCAAAACATGGGCATTTAGTGTCACTGCTAAACTAGGAGTGCGCTTTTGGAGGCATTAAACTTTTCAGACGTCTGGTTCCATTCACCTTCACAGTAAGCAATTCATACTATCTAAGTTCTCTGCTTTCACACAATTGGTGGAATTACCTATAATTTTGAGACTGTTGAAACTAATGAAGTATGTATCATTAGCTAATGAAGGATATAAAACAATAAAGGATGTAAAGTACTGATGGATGTAAGGTATGTAAAGTGACATTAAAATCACACACAGGTTTTGATCTCTGCTGTGGTGTGTCCACTCTCTGTTACCCTGTAGTGGAATCTCAGTCATTTGCAGTTGTGAATCCCTGTGGAAGATCCTGAGCTCTATGAAGTGTGTGTGTGTGTGTGTGTGTGTGTGTGAGAGAGAGAGAGAGAGAGAGAGAGAGAGAGAGAGAGAGAGAGAGAGAGAGTAAGAGAGTGAGAGAGAGAGAGAGTGAGAGAGAGAGAGAGAGAGAGAGTAAGAGAGTGTGAGAGAGAGAGAGAGAGAGAGAGAGAGAGAGAGAAAGAGAGTAAGAGAGAGAGAGTCTCCTGGGATCAGCCTGGTTCCCACAAGTCCTCTCAAAGCCCTGAATAGCGTCTAATTAGCTCGCCATCTGCTAGTGACAGTGCACCAATGCTACACAGACATCTATTGAGAGGCACACACATTGTGCTGTGGGATACTTTCCACTTCAGTGGCAATCGCCTGGAGAAGCCTAAGGCCTGGGGACGCGCTACTGGACAGGGGGCTTATTTTAGCAAGGGAGGGGGCCATGGCGGGGTTGGGGGGGGAACAATGGTGGACACTGTTGTAGCTTGTAGCAAATCTAATAGTGCTGAAGCTCTTTTTAAGTGTGTGTGTGACAGAGGTGAAGAATAACACCTTCAGCAACTTCATCTGACACCATGCACTTCAACTGACATCATTCTAAATGCTCTTCCGCAGCCTAGAATGGAAATTCCAGCAAAAGTGAGGAAATTGTGATCAACATGTAAAATATCATTATATAATTCTGTTTTAAATGATGGACCATGAACTGCAAAAGTTGTGATAAAACATTCCCTGTATTTGTATGCATTCAGGGTATGGTGTTTCCCCAAGTTTAGTTGAAGAACTCCTTTAGAATGATCTCTGATGCAACAACATTGGACAGCTTAACACACTAATTCTAATTCTGTTACATCAGCCAACAGATCATAACATCTATTGACTGGCCAATTATTATAGTCAACTGTGGACTCTGGTACTCCTGGTCATCTAGTCATGAAGTCATTTAGAAAGAAATGTAAAATGATGGTAATGTTGAGTTTTTCCCCAGTCATAGTTTATGATACACTACCAGTCAAACATTTTTGTTTGCACTGAGATGTTTTACATTTGCCTGCAGCTCACTTGAGTTTTATTACAAAACCATGTAATATTCTTTGCTAACAAATACACTTGTAACATGTTCAGCATCTGACTTATCAGCCAGATAATTTGTCTCTTATGACCAATAAACAGTCACCTAATATAATCATAATTCTAATGAGCTATTTAATGATGAAACAGTTAACAAGAGTATTTAAAGCTGAAGAACAGTCTAGAATTTGACTCTGCATCACCACACAACCAGCTAACAGGATTTTTACAGATTCTTTTCATGTTACAGAAAACTTGTTTTAGATTTTAATTTCTAGTTGTTCACTCAACAACTTTCCAATATTTAACAATAATACAAATCTGCAGAAGATTAAATTAATGGGCAAGACTTATAAAAATGCTGTATATATTTATATATCTATTCTGTAATAATCTGTTGTTCATATTTGTGATGGTTTGCTGTTAAAATGCACTATTTTCTTGCGATAACTTGCCTTGAGATGATTAACTAAACATAATTACCTGACTTAAATGTATGAATGGGAGCTTTATCTTTCAATGATGATGACTGTGTTTATGGTACACACTTCATTCAGATGTTGGAGTCTGTGAATTGCACATGTGTGTAATGATATCAGCACTTAATCTCTTGCCCTGTCATGAGGCTAATTGAGTGGTCAAATGTGTGTGGATGGTCACTGGGGAGCTCGTGCTGGTGAAAGAGAGACTGGAAATGAGCTGTTGAACTGATAACGAGCCCTGTCTTCTGACAAATCAAGTGTGTGTGTGTGTGTGTGTGTGTGTGTGTGTGTGTGTGTGTGTGTGTGTGTGTGTGTGTGTGTGTGTGT
>JBBJLR010000139.1:26160194-26181708 GCA_037577145.1 Brachypetersius gabonensis
GTGTGTGTGTGTGTGTGTGTGTGTGTGTGTGTGTGTGTGTGTGTGTGTGTGTGTGTGTGTGTGTGTGTGTGTATGACTGCTCCATGTCTTGTCCTCGTATTTTAGTGTTGTACCCCAATTTTTCAACAGTTATCTATTTATTCATTATTAGTAAGCTGTGCCCTGTCTAAACATGTGGGTAGAGATATTCAGTGTTTACACTATAAAAATAAGTATTTTTAGGCATTTTCATGCGTTTTTTACTATGCGCGGGTGCTCTTGGCTTGTAACCCCCGCGAAATGTGGGGGATTACTGTAGTATCAAATATTCTTTTTCCATGTCCATTTTTTTCCTCAAACAAATCTCTTAGTAAGACTTTATTGGTGTAATATGAAACCTGATTTGCATATAAGTAATATAAGCAAATCATGTCTCAGATTACTTTGAGTATTTTCTTATTCATTTGAAGATGCTTAGTGAGATGCAAAAATGTATTATTATTGCTTTTTTTTTTTTTTAAATATGCATAATATAATCATTTCCATCTCATTTTCAATATTTTCTCTAGTTTGTATGAATGGCCTTTCACCCTGGATAAAGGTGTGTAGCAGTGTAGCAACATTTGATATTACAACTATTGAGGATCCATATTCATAACATTCTAAAAAGCCATTTGTTTTCCCCATAGTAATAGAAATAAAAAGTAATAAAACTCACAGAGCAGCCAATCAATATAAAGGCTATTTGCATAATGGCACAGTAAGAAAAACTAGTTTGGTAATACACAGGGGACCTCAAGGGAAAAAAAGAATTCAAGAAACTGAAGGATATGGGCAGTTTGTGTAAATGTATAGGTTGAAATTAAGCAGAGGATTACTTTTAAGAAGATCATATGACTTGTTGTGACCTAGGCGAGGTTCTGTCTGAGATGAAGCACCTGCCCATTGACTTCTATTGTGGTTTTTTTTTTTTCTTTCAGAAAACCTCTGTCCTTTCCTGAGTACTGGAAAACTGCCAACCACACTATTTGACCGCGTGCTGCAGATGTAGCATCTAAACGTTAGATTGAAAAACGCTGGAACTGTGCTTTAAGCTTCTTTAATTAAGTGCATTGGTCAGTATCTTCCCCATCTTTCGTGTTATCAACCAACAGATGGCCTGTTTTTTTATTTTTAAGTCAACACTGTTCAGGCATTACCTGGGTTGATCTGATAACTTTTTGTTTTTTATCTTTAACTTCCTTGTATGAGTTGTCTTTAGATGCTTTGTCTAAAGAGCATTTGATCTGTTGTCTGTTGAGCCAGGCTTTTGCATAAGTAATAGGTGCATTTCTGAGGAAGTCAGTGAGGTCATGGCGCGCAGCTTTCACACTGAGAAACAGACAGCAGAAAGAAGTATGTCTCGGTATCTCCCAAGAGAAAAAAAAGAATACAGCAGTTTATACCATCTTATATCCTCTACTCTTATTGCATTTTATGATTTTATTTTTCCCACTTACAACAGTTTTTTTTTTCCTCCAAATCAGTCAGTATTCGTTTTAGATGACCATTTTATATACTCTCTTTATGCCTTAAACTGACTGTTTCTGTTACTGTGCCTTCTGGCTAATATATGAGCACCATCCTGATTGGCTGTCCTGTACTGTGCTTCATTCAAAAAGCAATCCAGACTGAAACAGTCCTTACTTCTTTAGTGTATAAAGATGCAGTTGATGGCTGAAAAATGGTACATTCAAAAGAGGCTGTTCTTTTAGTTGCTCATGTAACCCTTTTCAGTCTGTGCTGAAGAGCATAACCATAAGAAACTGTGAAAGAAACTGTTAAGCTTGTTATTGCTTGTGTTAGTTTTCTCTGCAGCTGCTGAAACGTGCCTTCGCCCCTGGGCAAGCTGCAAGATTAATGACAGAAGTTTAAAAAAAAAACAAAAAAAAACTGCCCTATCAGTCATTTTACCCTACTGCCTGTTGAACAAAAACCCAGAAAAAAAATCTTCAAAAGGTTAATGATTTTTCAAATTGCCTTGAGGGAATGTCCCCTCACTTGAATAATGAACCTTTAAACAATCATTTTTGGAAGCTTTACGCATAAAATAATCCTTCTGATTCTTTAACTGAAAAAAAAAAAATAACTGATTCTTTTCAGTTTGATCTGATTTAAATGTTTTCATTTACTGAACCAAAAACAAAAATCATGTAAGAAAATAAACTGAACTTTCAGTGAACTGACCTGTATGTTAAAAATGGTCCTTAGAAAATCATCTTATGTAAGATTTGATCATATTTGCTGATTCCTGGTTAATCTCCTTCATTAACTGCCACATTTAATGAATGTGTTCGGAGCGGGCAATTGCCACCACTTTTGACTCATAAAAACCTTTCAGTGCTTAATTCCCAAAAGACGTTTCAGTAATCTAATGTGTCTATACCACTTATAATGTGTCTATACCACAGCTCTTCATAGAACTGATCAGACCATAAACTATTTAGAAAGCTAAATTGTTAAATGCATAAGCATCATTAGGAGATTACAACTTTAAACCCTGGAAAAGTCGCAGTCATTCGTAGCTCATAGTCCATTTGAGGTTAGTTGGCCATGCTCTATCTAGGTGGAAGGACGGCCCTCCCTCTTTCCCCATCACTCAGCATCATGCTTACAAGTGTCGCCATCTGTTAGCTGATATTAAAAGGCAGTTAGTGTTCTCCTCCAAGCATGTTCAGCTTTCCAATGATGTTGTAAAAAGATGTGGGGATGCTCACATAACTTGTATACTAGGGGACCATGTCCTAGCCTTCACCCATCATGTGACCCCCAAAAAAGATTTAGGGGTAACATGCTAAAGTTGTGTAAATGAGTCTGTGGTAGAGCATCAGTGTTCCTAAAATCATTCAGTATGATCTTTCTACTAGGTCAAGTGTAAGATATCAAAATCTGATCCTAAATCAATACACCTGTGCTGGAGAATTGCTACACATGATCTGGGTGAACGAGCAGGTGGGTGTCGTCACAACTGTAAAGAGCAAACACTTGGGCTGGGATAAGCAGAGCAAATATTTGCGACTATACTCTCACGACAGTGATGTTTTGCAAGCCAGTGCAGCATCTGAATGAAGGTTTCTCCTCAGTTACCATTCAGACTTCTCTGAAATACCAGAAATCAACCAGTTCTCAAACAATACCTAGTCTTCTTCACCTGTAGTGACCAGAGGCTGTCCAAGCAGCCATATTTCAAATACTTCAGCCCTTAGTTTTCCAAAATCAGACTATCACTAGAGAAAACTTTTTAGATTCTGTAAGTCATGAGTTGTGTCAGTGTGACCTCAATTTGAAGTATGAATACTATGGAGTGATCTGCCATCTAAAGTAATTAAAACAGCCATTTAAAGTCTGGAGACTTTAGCTCATTTTATTAAATGTGTATTAGATTGTTAATAGTATGAGATACTATATTTAATTCAAAAACGTGCAAAAACATGTATACTGTACTAAATACTATCACAGCCAAATCAAATACTTGGTCCACTCTGACAATAGAGGATTCAGGCCCCATTGCCAGAGGAGGAAACAGTTTCTTCCCTCAGGCCATCAGACTCCTCTATCAGACCTAAATCATAAACTGTACACACACACACACATACATCTGAACTGAATTTCTTCTTTTTCCCAACATGATGCATATGCACACTGAACTGTTCTGCCTTAAAAAAAAACTACTTAAACCCTAACTGCCACTGGAAATGCCCTTTATTTGTTATATAATGGACATCTGTCCTGTATTTGCAATACAGTCTGCTTGTTTTAAAGCATGGCTCCTGACGATCTACCACCATAACTCACAGAGAAGATTCATTTATCCTGTCAAAGAAGCACTTAAGCATTTAAATGATCATTTAAATGTCATAGTTCTATATATAATCTTTTTAAGGAAAGACATCACTACTATAGGCCAATGATACTTTACTCAATAAAATAAAGTTTCCTGAATGATTTCACAAGGGGGATTTTTGGCAAGGATGGGAGAAGGTTAGATTCCTGCACAGTTTGATGATTTCCTTGCACAAACATCTGATTCAATTCAGTTAATTGGCAGGTTTAGGTGGTGTGTTTGAGCAAGGAAATCAGTAAACTGTGCAGCACACTCTCCATTTCATGGCATTAATCTAAAGAACCATTTATTTTGCCTCTATTTTGAACAGACCTGACCCTAGATAAAAAAAGAAATGACTATTTTTGTATCTGACCTGCCTAAAACCTGTTACAGTGCCTCTTCTTGGACAAATAAATAGCATAACTGGAGAAACATTGGACTAGTTCTTTAGGACCACCATCTATAACCACCTGAAGTGGGATACCTTTGTCGCGAAAGCTCAGTTAAGGTTGATCATTCAGGATCCTCCTTTGAAAATTCAAGCTCTCTATAATATCTTCTGAACCATTTCTGCTGTGTTATTACTGAGTATCCTGACAACCTCTAACACTGGGCTTGTGCACAGGTAGACATTACATGTAAGATGTTTGATATTCTCATATTTTCCAGTTTGCTACCAAGTTTTCTACCAAGCCACCAGACAGACAACTATAAAAATGTTATCATTGCAATAAATGCTTTATTAACTGAAAACTTGTACTGCAGTGTTGTCATTTTGTAATGACCTTGACAGATTTCCAACCTTGCCCAACAAGTAACAGCAACTTTTACAAAGGGGAAAAAAAGATGGGGAGGGGAATGGAAGCTTTAGCAGTGGGACGTATGTGCTGGGAGTGTGTTTTGGGCCCAAGGCCAGGTTCTGTTGCCTGTGTAGCCTAAGGACTTTTTTATGATCACGCTTATTGGTTGTACTCAGGGAAGTGAGAGAATTCAAGTGGCCATGGCTGATCCACCAGGAGCAAATGTGGAATGTTGGCACTCATGTTGCTAACTGCTCTGGTGCAGAAAATTGTATTATTACATGACATTTACAACTTGACTAGACTGGTGACCCATAGACTTAAAAGAGAATAATTTTCCAAGGGAATTCCCCATAGTGTCTATAATTGCTCTTCAAATGATTTAAAAAAGAAATTCATTTACATGCTAAGAGTGCACAAGCAAGCTGGAAGTTGCTAAATCCTTCCACGTCTCAGATCAGTAGTATGTGTGTTATAGTGTGTTATAGGGTGGTGTCTGTCTTCTGTATATGCTTTCATTTGTAATATGAAATAGTTTACACCATTTACCATTCAATGACATCAAGTATCTGGAGCATGGGTGTCAGAAGCATTTTTAATGTGGGGGGTGGGGAGCATTGCTCTGCGCCTCTGCCACTGGGGGGGCGGGGGGGAACGCCTTGTTTGTTGTCTGGGTGCATGCAGAGCTCTAGGTCTTGCCTTTTGTATGGGAAAAAAAGTTGGGTGGACAAAACGTTGCTGACGTTGCTATAATAATGCCCTCGCCAATTATCTAGAACCATATTAAAATATATGACCTGTCAAATGATTTTTAGTATCCACAGGATTGTCCTTCGAGAACCCAGATCATGGCACCTCTGTGGACTGATTGATGACATCATAGATTTTGGGAGGGGGTGGTTAATATCGTTGGTCCACGCCCGAGTTGGCTGCATCACTATTTTCTGAATACTTTCAAACTGTAGTCATCACAACATGGAAAAAGGACATTGTTTTATAACTGTCCGTGCAAAAAAACATATATAGAGACAAACTAACACCTGGGAAGTTGTTGTACAAGCACTACTGTCTGATTGAGGATCAGCAGCAATTCAAAAAGATGTGGCTGCACTTCATGTGACACATAGGAAGTGTATTCTATTCTTTACCCTCCCAGTGTGGGTGACATTTTAGGAATCCTAGCTAGTGGATGCAAATGGGTACAGCTAAATTGGAGGGACAAAAATTGGATTAATATGACCAGGCACATCCAATAGAAAGGACAGCGTTGAGTTCAGCTTGACTTTACCTTTAAACTACAATTCTTTACAAGCATAGCGAGTGAAGAATCCTCACTGATTATGAAATCCTGTGCTCATCTCAAATTATTTGCCTATTCATGACACTCTGGAGTGTTTTGCATTAGAACAAAAAAATATAAGGAAAATGGTCTTATCGGTTACGGCTTGAACACACCGTTTGGCAAAGTATTACTCATAGGATTCTTTTTCCTGGAAGGAAATTTAAACCACCAATTTTAATTGCAGTTGTGGGCTTCTGGCTTACTGCTAAAATCCAATATGTGTGCCTTTATTCTGCAGTACAAACTGCAGAAATTATCTGTACTATAATACATGCAGGAGGACTTTTGGCAAGAACTGACCTAAAAGTTACTTTATAAATTACTCAACATTTGTACATTATCACTTAATGAAGAACTGAAGGTGCCATGAAGGGAAAATGCTCTTTATTGCCACTATATGAATAAATTCTCATCTGCTTTCATTATATTTCACAAATATGAAAAAAAAGAAGTCATTTTTCAGTGTATACACTTCAGCATCTAATCTGTACCACCACCACTTTTAACACCATCACAGCTTTATGATATCAATTTCTCACTGACACTCCTTAAATGTTCCAACAAGGAAAAGGAAAGGCTGACACCTTCCTTTAGGGTTTTTTCCCCCTCATTTCTCTGCATGTTAAGCAAAGTTTTTCAAGTATATAATGTCTAAAATTCCCACAAGGCTTCCAAAAAAAACAAAACAAGAAAGCCTGATGAGGAAATTAAGTGAAGAAATCCTGACACTACTTTTACAAAGTCACTGTTAAATATTAGCACATGTAAATAAGTGTAAACACCAAGCCGTTTTTTTTTTCCATCTGACACATTTAGCTAGGTTTCCTCAGGCATGCAATTGTACAGACACTAAAGTATCCTAAAGACAGTCCTTCAATTTAGTAAATATGGCAACTTTAAGGTGGCCCGATTGCTGGCATGTTCAGTTCGACACACACAACTTGTATAATCTTAATAGCAATGCAGGTACTTTTAAAATTGGACAATCTGGAGGAGCTTATGGTAACCATGGGAGTTTATGGGAGCTTATGATCACCAAGTGTCAGCTACAGGGGAGTAGAGCCCTCCAGCATTTGGCTGTGAAGCAAAAGAAGGGCATTCATTGAACTGAACTTTGAATTGAACTGAACTGTGCATTAAAAAAAATCCCACTTGTCTTCTGAAAGCCAAAGGATTTTTAAAAACTTGGGTCAGGGACTGTAGACCCTGGGCAGATACAAAAAGACAAAAGCACATAGATGACATTGAACTTGAATGATAAACACCATCATCCAAAACGTCATCCGGTATCAGTGCCTTTCCTTGGGTTCATTTTTAATTGGTATAGAACCATAACATTATATGGAGAACTCTTTCTTTACAAAGATTCTTAAAAAAGTGATTTTTTAAAAATGATCTCTCTTAAAGTAGTTCTTCTATAGCAGTGTTTTCCATCACTGGTCCTGGAAGCCTCATGCACATTTTAGTGTTTTTCCTTCTCCCAGTGTTTACTATCCAACTAATTAACATATTAGTAACCCTTCATTGGGCTGACATAGGTGTGTAGGAGCAGAAAGAAAATTAAAAACCACAGAACAGGTTGGGAACCACTGTTCTACAGCATCGCTCCAGAGAAAAACGAATAAGTATACAGTGCTCTTTTACTTGCTGCTTAGACTTCTACAAAGACTCAAAACCCTTCCTTGGTAATCCGCCACAGCTTGAACAAATATTTGCAGGGCTGTAGATACACTGAGGGTGATCGTTTTTTTATGAAGCAACACAGAGATGTGCATCGTCTTTCTGTAGATACAATAATAAGCTTGACAAGGACAGAGAACCTTTTTAATGGTGTAAATGAAAACAGAACCAGTGGCCTATGTCATCTCATAGCAATAAGATCTTGTATTTGATCCCACCCTTGTGGAGTGAGCAGTTTTCTTATTGGGTGCTAAATCATTTCATATGTTCAATATCTTATTATCATGTGTAATAGTCTTTCCATGTGCATATCACTACTTATGTCATTCTTGCTCTTCTACTACTGATGTCTATTACATGCAATAACAGACTCCTAAGCACTATTTGTGTTAATAGTAATTAACCTAATTGTAAGTTACTTCTCTATAGTATGAATACCCCAGTATTTGTGCTTATAGAATAGTGTATTTCATTTTATTTTAGACTTTCTATTTTATATTGTTCTAGCCTCTGTGTGTCTGTGCAGCCGTAACATAAGCAATTTCCTTCAAGACCTATACATTTTTCTGATTCTGACTATTATTCTGATTCTGAGTGAGTATTTGGTGGGAGCTCCAGTTTCCTTGCACAGTCCATAAGTCAGGAACTCGGAGTGCCCCTCAGAGAAAGAGAGAGAGAGAGAGAGAGAGAGAGAGTGTGTGTGTGTGTATACTGTATATAACTTAATATTCTTCACACATTCCATAAAGAACCATTTATTTAAAATGGGCTCTAGTTACACTTCACTGAAGATCAGTGCTCATAAGGCTACATGGCATTTCATAATGACCTTTATGAACATTTATAATTGCTTCTTCCAAAACATCAGTTGTGATAAAGGATACTTTGTCAGTGGTATTGTGTTTCTCACTAGAAAGTGTTATAATGACTGACAACTAAAGCCAGCTGTCAGGAAAGGCTTATGTAGCCCTTTGAATACTGAAGTGTTACCAATAGTCCTTCAGTGGTGTCACTCAAAGAAACCTTTCTGGTACCATTATGAAAAGGATTAAGTTCTGTTGTCTTGCGGTACAATTTTCTAGGACGTTTTTATATTCTTGCAAAAAAACAAAATCCTAATCTTTATACTAAATACCTTAATCGGAAAAAGTGACTGAGAAATTGATCATTTTAAAGCTCTGTCTGTTACTTATGGAAACAAAGTTTTCTTATAATTGACTACTTTATTTGATCTTTATTCTGCTCCTGTGAATGGCATGTTGTTGGAAAAGACCCGTTTTTTGCCTCATTACCTTTCTGTAGTTATTAAACCCATCTTTCACACAGGTTTCAGAGAGACACTTGGTGACACATTCCAGCTCTAATATACCCCCGCCCTCCCCTGTCACACACACACACACACACACACACGTACACACGTACACACACAAACATTCCACATAGTGGCAAGTGTCTCAGAGTTGATGACTTGATAAGCCACTTCATTTGTTCCTTGAGACCATTCTCTGAACTCCAGAGGGACTTCAGTCACAAGTGCTCCAACATCATCCTCAGGGAGGACTCAGGTGGCAGAGAGTCTGTAGAAGCTGCAGTTCAGGACCTACAGGTGACAAAGCTACAGGCTGTAGCCTCCCTTTTCATCCACACTTCACCCCTCATAACCTGCTGCAACTTGCGACGACCTCCGCTCAGTAAGTACCCAGATCATTCAGACTGATGTGTTTGAAAGATGTGTGTGTTAAATGTGTGCAATAAGGCTTCATGATGCACTATACAGTAGTAACACAATCAGGGATTTGCAATCTAGAACTAAATTCAACACGAAAAAGCATTTATTTCCAAATGTAAGAATTTAATCAAGCATCCAGAAAATGTTTAAAGGGTCTGACAATTGCATTCAGAAAGATCAGTAGATGCTTTTAGCTTAAGGAACAGAACTATGTTAATTAATTAGTAAAATAATCAATTTATCAATCTACTATAAGATATAATAACTATGATAAGGCGAAACAGGGGGATTAAAAGTATTCAATGTTTTTCCTCTCTTAAATGAACTCTATGAACGAACACAAACACAGATGCACATATAAGTACATGTGTGTGTTTACCAAAATTGACCAAAATTTACTAACTGTGTCTACACAAGTACATATCCTCTACTGCAGGGGTTCCCAACCTGGGGTCCGGGCCCCCTGAGCGGGGTGCGAGAGATCACTGGGGGGGCGCACAATTTTGTCTGCACTGACGTTACCGAAATTTTATTCATAAAAAAATTAAATTCATACAATTCCAATGTCTGAGAAACGTAAAAGGGTGTGTGTGTATACATAAGAGTATAAAAACCTACAACCAGTTTATTTTTTGCAAATGGAAGTGTGTAATTAATCACTTCATTATTTTTGTGCGTCTAGGGGGGTAGGAGTTGGGGTTTGGGGGGGCCTGGCTTGTCTTGGACACAAGCAAGGGGGGCTTCAAGGAAAAAAGGTTGGGAACCACTGCTCTACTGAGAACACACTTTGCTAAATGTAACCTAAGGCACATTTCCGATTTTATGTTCCAGCATGTTAAACACAGCAGAGAAAAAAAGGCATTTCTCCGTAAAGAGAAACACAGATGAGGATATGAGAAACAAACAGCTTCCTGTTTTCTGCATTAAAATAGACTCCTGCACTCAAACACTGTAAATTATGTCTAACAAAGAACCACTAGATGTTCAGGCACGTGTGCGGAATTCCATATGTGTATAGAACGAGGGACTTCCATGGCGCCCTCTAGAGGAAGTAGGGATGCATTTTGGATTCAGCCAAATGTCTTTAACTGTTATTTAAAGTGGCAGCCAAAGGGACGAAACATTTATTACTGCATGTAAAGTCTATAATTTGACTGCATCGCCACACAACCAGTTAATAGGACGTCAGACACACACTGTTAAAGATTTTTTCCATTTTATAAAGGAAACTTTTATATTTGACATATTTTATTTGACATATATTCACTGGTAGTTCTTTCTAATCCTTAACAAGATCTAAAATGTGCAGTTTATGAAAAAGAATGAATAAGTGGTAAAAACCTGTCCAGTTCAAAAACTTGGTTGGTTGCATACATAGTATTTTATAAACAAACAGGAAAAAAATCCTTTTCTGTTCTTGTCATTATAGCACTTACTCAGCTCACTGCATACCAAAATATATACCTAAGAATAGTATAACACACATTTTACGAATAGGATTACATTTCTTTATTTCCATCTTTAGGGTCTGACTGTTTACTCTGTCACAGAAGAATGCAGAGTGTTGTGCAGAATCACAACTGATCATCAAGGAAGCGGTGAAACAATAAAACCGAGTGCATCCTCCAAGAGGATCCAAAGCAAACAACTACAATACTAGGCGACTTTAATCTGCTGAGGTGGCATGATCCCACCTAGATAACACCATTAAAGCGATGCCCATACACACGCACCACACACAGATTGCTATCACATTTAAACAGTAAGGAAATGTTTCTGCAGAACGCTGTCTATCTGTATTTGTTATGTTTCGGCTTATTAAAATTGCTTTTCCAAGGCAGGTGGATGGAAATCCTCCCTGGTTAGACAGCAAAACTGCTCACAGCAGCATAAACTATAGTGCACATTAGTACATTTGTTTAAATGCATAGTTTTCAGTGCCAAGAAAGCCCAGCAAAGGCATGGTGCTTGTGATGTATAGTCTGGCCAAATTATACATCATGTTTCAGGAATTAAATCCTGACACTTTCCCAAATGTGAGTTACCCCGACGTGTTTAAGACGGACTTGAAAGGGTTTCGGAAAGAAGTGTGAAAAGGCCAGTAATTTCCCACAAGATCATTTACATCTCTTGATGAATTGAACCTTCTCCACAATGCCATGTCAAATAGTCACACCTTCAACTTCAAACACTGCACACTGCAATGCTGTGAGTATCTCTCGAACAAGGCCGCTCACTCTTTCTTTTTGCAGCCAGTGTTTGCACCAATAAATGTTATTAATTGAGTGCGTCAGATTATCAAAGGTTCCTCTGAGCCTCTTCTTCACATAGCAAACACTCCAAACCTGTTAAGAGCGAAACCTCATGCGTAAGAGTACAATTTACCTTCAGGGCCACTGTATGTACGTACACTGAAGGACAACTTTAGCAGTAGAGGACACTTGATCCAGTTTGTTTGATGCTTTATTAGCTACTACAGGAGGGTAGAGTGGCCTAACAATAAGTAGTGCTGTTAATTCACTTCACTCATGACTCGAGTGCACATAAAAGTAACTTTTCAGAGAAGAAACAAAGGATCAGATCCAAAAAATGCCTCGAATTCAACAAAGCAGTCGAAGTTTGCAGGTGCTATTTGGGAAATAACAATGGTTGAAATTGTACTTGAGTACAGGAAACTGAACTTGATTAAATCAAACCAGTTACTACTTACCTCTGTGAACTACCAAACAAATGAAGGAAATGGGCTGTACATTCCCTATCAGTGAAGGGAGAATATATACTTTATAAATAACATACATACTGTCTCTTTACTGATTACAAAAACATATCCCTGTTCCTTTATAGCATAACAGTCATTATATTGTATACTCTGAATATAATTATGTACATGATAAAGTATATCATGAATTACAATATAAAGTATAGAAATGTATGGTATAATGTATGATAAAGTACAGTACAAGTATAAAGATTACTTTTAAACATTACTTTTTATTCAGTTATTTTTTTCAAGCCCATGTGTACGCAATAAAATATATAGTTGTACAGATATTGTTCCATAAAAATTCTGTTTAGTGTGTGCACACCAAAGCCAGGTAACTTAAAGTCAGATAAATTAAATTATTTGTCCTTTGGAGACAAGGGTGATGTATGATACCATTGCCAGTCTTCTTGTTTGGACAACTGCCTTCCTTTACCAGAGAAATGTGGGTGGATACAAATAAACTGGGTGCAAATATACAACTGTTTTTTACTCTTAAAAATAACCACAATTATATCAACAGTGCCTAATTATCCAAATACATTGTGATAACCTTGGATAATTATATAATTATACAATTATATAATTATATAAATAAAGGAAAGCTCTCATAAAAGAGCCACTGGAAGAAGCACATTTGGCTTTTTAAAATCCTTTAAAGAATGGAGAATAATTTGGTGTAAGAGATATATCACATTCCTTGATTCTGGGAAAAACATTTCCTTTTTTAAACATGATACTGGCCTTAACCTAATTCCCTTGGTCTTTGCAAATCTCTCCCACTACATGGTTTCATGTGTCTTCATACACAGTGTAATATAGAGCAAGGAGAATGTGAGAACACAAAACACAACACTTTAACAATTCAATTCAATTCGATTTTATTTATATAACGCTTTTTACAACCAAGTTGTCACAAAGCATTGCGGAAAAACTCCAAGAGTCCAAAGGGGAACCCGTCCCTCTGAGGTCGACCAAGAGAGAAAGGAATTAGAATCTTTATGGGGATAAATTACAAGAGAAGGCCCTCAAGAACACGATTATAGACAGATAGGTCATCTACGGCTTCACTAAGTGTCCATAGAGGTAAACATTGTTGAAAGAGGAACTGAGAGTCTGTAGAGAGAGTCATTTATTTTAATAAAAAAGATCTACCACTGGTGTGAAAAAGAAATTGCCACCATTATCAGCAATGACTACTTTTTCGTTATTTAATATTACCACTGATTTTCTAATAAGTGCAATAACTTTCTCCAAGCTACCATTTGTTTTGTATTGAGATTTTTTTCTTTCTACAGATTTTTTATTAGATTTTATTTGGACTATATTATTTTGTTACTGTCTCTGTGTGTTGTGGCAGTCATTACATAAGCAATTTACTCCGGGATATATAAAGTTTTCTGATTCTGATTCAAAAAGTTTGACCAATGATTGTGCAACTTTGTCCCAGTCTTCTTTGCAGAATTGCTTCAGTTTAGCCTTGTCTCACATCTGCAAAACTAGAAGAAATCAGGAGAATGGAACCCTAACTGTATCATGGCACTGTGTTACGTTCTGATTATTTGTATCCTGACCAATAAAGAATCTTTTTTCCAGATCTCAGGAGAAGACAATTATGACCAGCCCTGACAGGAATCACCTGTACATGGAACTCCCAGGATTCCCCCACAGTCACATTACTTCGTGGCTTCCTGACGATGCCAAGATATTCTCAGGATTTCCCAGCATGCCCGAGTACATCTCCCGCTTTGACATGCTGCTGGCTGAGGACGCGGCGTGGCTGGTGAAGAAGACAGAGACGCCTGTCACCAAAGACGAAGAGCTGCCCCACTGCAAGGAGGCTGGACAGTGTCCAGTGATTGACAGCGTCGGCCGGGGTCTTTGTCCAGGGTTGAATTTACAGGTGGATGTGGAGGACAGGTGTCTGGAACAGGTGCAGACTCTAGTTCTGGAAGAGGTGCTGAAGGACATTGATACAGCCTGCAAACTGCTCAACATCACTCCAGGTGGGCAGTTTCCATTTGAACTGATGAGATGTTCTCCAGACCAGTGGTTCTTGTTTCAGGCCTCTGATTTGGAGGAAAGGGTTGGAGCAAAAGGGTTTGGAGGAAAGGGTTGGACCCTCTGCGAGGCCCAAAGACTGCTTTGAGTACTAATGGTGACAGTGACAAGTGTAACTGCACATAAATTATGCTGTGCTTAGCTGAATCAAAGCAATTCATGCTCATTTGCATAAGTTCTCTTTTAGGAGGAGCATTCTTGAAGCCTAAATAAGCTTTTTATGACAGTTGAGATAAACCCACATTAACATTTGTAAAGGCTCCAACAAACACCACTATTCCTGCTCTAATCTAATCAACCCAGAAAGTGTTGACAACTTACACTTGTTAGAACAAGCCTTTATAAATGTACATTTCAGTTTTTATAGAAGGTTTATGAAGCCTTATGTATGCTGTCCTACAGGGCACCAAGTAAAACATGTGGTTCGTTAGTAACACGTTCTGTTAGCATCATTTATTATGCTAACAAGACATAGCATTTATAAAACTGAGAGCATCAAGAACACCATATATCCGTTCTGAAAAAAACATTTCAGGCATTTCTTTCCCTTATTAATACAGTGTTTTATACTAATGTCATGTTGTGAACACTGACTAAAGATATTAATAAATAGAAAAAGTATTTATTTTTACATTTAGCAGAGGTTTTTAAGTCACTATGTAGCATAGCTGTCAAGTGTCATGGTTTAGCATTTTTCCTTTTTTGCTTTGAATATAAATCTCTTGAGTTATCACATGTTCAAGAAAATTGTTTTTCAAAATGCTTGTGCTAAATTTCCGTTTTTTCTCAGACCCTGCAGAGTGGAGTTCAGGACATGTTCAGAAGTGGTTGCTGTGGACCGAGCACCTGTACAGACTGCCGCCAGTGGAACGGGCTTTCCAGGACATCAATGGCAGCGACCTGTGCATGATGAGTGAGGACGATTTCAGGCAGCGAGCCTCACAGTGCGGAGAAGTGCTATACGCTCATCTGGACATTTGGAAATCAGGTGAAGAGATGCATCCTTTTTGTTGTTCAATGAAGTAAATGGAGAAAGCTGAAGAGTTCACTTATCAATCTTTTTCCATTAAAGGTTGAATGTACAAGTTTTTCATTCATGGTTGAAATCATATGTTGATCTCAAATCACAGTAAAACTGACTTTGAATTTTGTTCCTTTAGCTGCCTGGATGAAGGAGCAGTGTTTCTCTGAGAAAAGTGTTTATCTTGGTAAGGTTCTCTTTAGCTAAACCAGGCTGGGGTTGATTAAATCATTGTTTATAAACATTGTAAAATGCTGTAGTCAGAAAAGTCAAATGCCTTGGCCTTTTTTGGGTTCAGGAGCAGACGAGATGTGTGCTGAAGCGGACTCCTCCTGCACCGGGCAGCCCATCCACCTGTGGCAGTTTCTCCGGGAGCTGCTCCTCAAACCCCACAACTATGGACGCTCCATTCGCTGGCTCAACAAAGAGAAAGGTGAGGTTCTCCTGGAGAAGCTGTCTGGATACCATCAAAGGGAAATATTTATTTACAGTGTTTTTCTACTTATGTATTATTTAATTGCTTAGGAGTCAAGCCAAGTGGGTTTATTGTCTTTTCAGCCATATACACAGTACACAGTAAATAAAACAACACTCCTCCAGGACCATGGTGCTACAAAAGAACAAAAATAGAAACATCACAAAACTACATAAGTGAAGACAGGACAAAGTAAAAATCATTTTGCAAGTGCTTTCTATCCAAAGTTACCAGTGTACTTACATGTGTCTTCTTATAAATATGTAGTAGCTTCTTATGATGTAGGTTTTAGAGGCATTAAACAGTTCAGACATCTGGTTCCTTTCACCACCACTGTGAAACGTTCTACTCAGTAAGCTTCTATGGAACGACACATTTCACATCAAACGTCTCGAAATGACTGTTTACTATTTGTTTGTTATGCAAAAAGTTTTACTTGTAGCTTCACAGGGGGACAAAATGTACTTTCATGTAACATAATTTCTGGATCATTACTACTGGTTTATTTAACATGAAATGTTCTTAGTATGGGAAAGGGCACTGGACTATTCAAATGATGTAACTATATACTGCACGTACAGCACCAGAAAAAAACACTATTAGGGTAAGATGAAAGACATTGAAACCCATGAAGGTTGTGAATTTAAATATGAACTTAACTTCAGAAACCTGATCTGGTCTTTTTTTTAAGCAGTGACCTTGGTGAACTTGAGTGACAGCCTCATTATTCAAACAGTCTTGAGGTTAGATTGGGTTTCTCCTTTTATTTCACAGGCATCTTCAAAATTGAAGACTCAGCTCACGTGGCCAAGCTGTGGGGGATCAGGAAAAACCGTCCAGCGATGAACTATGATAAACTGAGCCGCTCCATTCGGCAGTACTACAAGAAGGGCATCATCAAAAAGCCAGATGTGTCTCAGCGACTGGTTTATCAGTTTGTTCATCCAGTGTGAGGAGGCAAGGCAACCAGACAGGGGTGCAGCATCATGCTGGAAGGCCAAAGGCTTGGTTGTTTCAAGTCTTGATGAAGAACCAAAGGACTTTGACATCTCAGGCCATTATAGGTGGTCTCCATCCCATAATGAACTGATAATAACAGCCTTAAAATATAGTGCTGGCTGTTTAAAAGGCCTTTGATGAGTAATTATAATGACCATGTGATAAAAAAGGACAAAAACAGAGACCAAATGCATTTTAGCATACATTCAGAAATATAAACCCTATTTCTGAATGACCTTCTGAGCAAATTCGTAAAGCTGTCGTAAAACTTCTTTGTGTCAACAGCAACAGCACATATTTGCATTACCTGCCTTAGTCAAAAAAGCACCAGTTTAGGACAGATCAAACATAGATTGGCTATTGATTTTGGTCTGCTCTTGATTTCACATCCAATGTTTTCCTCCTTTTTGTACAGAACACGACATGCAGGCGATGTTGTGGTTTTCCAACACAAAGACTCCACCAAAGGAATGTTACTGTTGTGAATAATAAATCAAAGCTGGCGTGTACAACTTAACTTTATGCAAATAACTCTAATGGTTCCCAGTAGAGATTCACTGTTAGCTAGCAGGTCAGTGCTTAATCATATATTTTTTTTGTTTTTTAGTTTTCCTTTAACCTAAACTCTAAGGGCCTGTGGGTGGACCCATACATATTTTTTCCCTTCACCCGTGCTGCCGCGTGACATTTTTTTTGCCCTTGGCAAGACAGAATGATACCACCCCCGAATTCAGACCAGTCACAATAGTTTTGTTGATGGGCTGTGGGGTAACATAAGAGTTGGTGGGTGGGTTATGTAATATTTTGTTGGCATGCCATGGTGGTTAATTGTGCCTCTTCACCTGAAAAATCTGCTATGGTGATTCTGGACTGCAACTGCAACATTGCAACATTGATTCAGGCAATTGTGTTTCTTTAATGTACGTGCAAAAATATAGCAATGGACACCAACAACTGTGAAGTCGACAAAGTACAAGCACTACTGTTTCGGCTGAAGATACATTTCTGTGAGAGTTTTCTATGACGCTAATAAACAATAAAATATAAAAAAAATAAAAGACCACAATAACAAAAGCAGCTCTGAAAGAAAGACTCGATAGATGCAGCCATGAACTGTGAGGAGAGAATTGGGTGGGTTTACCTGTATGGATGCGCTGGGCTTGATCCTTACCAGTGCACGACACTAATAGTTCCATTATAGTAACTGAATTTATACAAGTTACTGATAAAACAAGTGAATGAAAAAAAAGGGTTAAAGTACAGCCCAAGTTTGGTTTCTGTATACTCTTTAATATCAATGCTTTTAATTGTGTTTAATTACAGTACTGTTTAAATATTGCTGTTTGCTTATAAACTGGTTCATGTTGATGTGGCTGTATAAGTGCACTTTAATTTTAAATCCTGAGGGCTTAAACACTTTGAACCCCTCCTAATGTGCCTAGGCTTAGATTCTACCCTTGAAAAAGATTTAAAATCAGGTCAGATTCTTTCTCTCGCTCTGCCCCATGGTTGACACCTGAACTTCAGCTTATAAAAACCAAAGGCCGACAACTTGAGAGACTTTACAGAAAAACTAAATGTCCACAAAGGCATGTACAAGAACCATCTATTCCATTACAAGGACTGTATAACTCAAGCCAAACACAACTATTGCTCTGGTTTCATCTGCTCTAATAAAGGTAAAACAAAATCACTGTTCTCATTGTATAAGAACCATTTCCTACCTGTACTCATCTGCCTTCTGTCATTTTTCTCAAAATCCAAACATTCATCAGCACCTCGGTTCACAATCCACCTCTAGTATTTCATTTGAACTTCCTCCACTAACTCTTTTCTTTTCCTCCTTCCGCCTCCCCACTATTTTAGAAATGTCAGACCTCATTTGTAAGTCCAAATCCCCCACCTGACAGTTGGACCCCCTCCCCACTGTTCTTGTTTAAACTTGTCTCCCTTCTCTGGCCACTCTTATCTCCGCTATCATCCTCTCCTCCCTGACTACTGGAACTGTCCCAACATCCTTCAGAACTGCTGCAATAACCCAAATCCTAAAAAAACCTGATGCTGATCCTACTATTCAACTATCCTACTGTAGCTATTCAACTCCATTCCCACTTATCTCATAACAATCTGTATGAACAGTTCCAGTCTGGTTTTCGCCCACTTCACAGTACAGAAACTGCTCTCATAAAAATTACTAACGACCTTCTCATAGCAGCCGATTCTGGTTTAGTCACTATTCTCATCCTCCTTGACTTGAGTGCGGCCTTTGATACCATTTGTCACAACACCCTAATAGATTATCTGTCATTGGCATTACTCACATCCCCCTCGACTGGTTTAGATCCTATCTTTCTGGCCGCAATCAGTTTATTCAACTTATGTTTATTCAGTTTATTCATCTTATATCCAAGCCTTCCCCTGTTCATTCAGGTGTACCCCAGGGCTCTGTCCTTGGGCCCCTGCTTTTCATCATTTATCTCCTTCCCATCAGTAATATTTTATGTAAATTCAATATCAGTTTTCACTGTTATGCGATGACACCCAGCTCTACCGTACCAGTAAACCCATTTCCAACCTCTCACATTCCTCCCTTACTGATTGCTTGACAGAAATAAAAACCTGGTTTTCATCAAATTTCCTCAAATTAAACAGTGATAAAATGGAAGTTCTCCTTATTGATATCAAATCAACATTATCCAAAACTAACAGTATCTCTATTGATAGTGATAATTGCTCTGTTTCCCCCACTCCGCAGGTTAAGAGTCTGGGTGTCATCCTCGACAGTACTTTCTTTTCAATCCCATACCAATAACATAACCCAGTCTGCATATTTTCATCTTCATAATATCAACCGCCTCTGCCCCCTCTTAACCACCACGCTTCTGCCATCCTCGTCCACAGTCTCATCACTTCTCATTTAGACTATTGTAACTCCCTGCTTCTCTCTCTCCCTCACAAAGCTTTCCACAAACTTCAACTGGTTCAGAATTCAGTTGCCCACATAATTACCAGAACTCCTTCTATCCATCATATATCTCCCATTTGGCAGGAGCTCCACTGCCTCCCGGTTAAGTTTTGGATTGAATTCAGAAATATTCTGCTAACCTTCAAGACCATTCATGGCATTGCCCCTCCGTATCTATCTGACCTCCTTCAGGGTGCCACTCCCTCTC
Organism: Brachypetersius gabonensis; assembly: GCA_037577145.1. Classification (NCBI taxonomy): domain Eukaryota; kingdom Metazoa; phylum Chordata; class Actinopteri; order Characiformes; family Alestidae; genus Brachypetersius; species Brachypetersius gabonensis. The sequence goes on from JBBJLR010000139.1 coordinate 26,180,080, forward strand.
TTACCCTCAGACCATCTTCCTCCATCCACTTGACTGTCCCTTCTGCGCGTCTTACCACTATGGGGAGCTGGAACTCACTACCACCTGAGCTCAGAAACATCATTTAATTTTTACACTTTAAATCTGCCCTCAAAACCCATCTGTTTAAGCGTGCTTTCTCTTTCTAATTTATCTGCAATGTCTAAATGGTGTAAATTTAATATGCTTTTTAATCTTGTCTGTAATTATTGTTTTTACTGTTTGTTTTATTGTACGGTGTGCCAGAAAGGCACCATGTATAAAATGAATGAAGATCATTATTATTATTTGAATAACCAGAGGCAGAAAATACTTATGTATGTACTGTATGTTGTTACTGTGCTTAAGAATTATTTAAAAAAACTTTTTTACATAATTTAGATGGTTAGAGTACTTGAGGTGAAGTGTATAGACCCTATAGATTCTATAGTGAATGGTACATTTCAAAATGTTAACGATGTTTACATGCAGTTTAAAAAAAGCAAGAAAAAGTAAATTTTCCATTAAATAGGCCAATTCATACTTTCAAAACAAAACTGTTCATAAGCACACACCTAAAACTAAGTGAATGTGACCATTCTGTCATACGTGAATTCACCACAGCATTTCACCCATTCACCAAGTGAAGCAGCGGGTAGCCAGGAACACAGCACCCGGTGAGAAGTGTGTGGGGATGGTATCTTGCTCAAAGGTACCTTGGGAATCAAGAGGGGTGGCCTAGTGTTAGGATACTTGCCTCTGGTGCACGAGGTCATGGGTTTGAATCCTACCTTCAGCACGCCACCACTGGGTCCCTGAGCAAGACCCTTAACCCCAAGTTGCTCCAGGGAGACCCCTGTAGTTAAGAAATGGAAGCCCCTTTGGATAAAAGTGTCTGATAAATGCCGTAAATGTAACTAAGAATCCTCAGAGAGGCACAGAACTCTCTTTGTCTTCAGTGTCAGGGAAGCCCTGGGCTCATGGTTACTTACTGAGTATTTATTCAGTACCTACAGGTGTGTGTGTGTGCTGCTGTTTACTCTTGTCATGAACATTTGCAGAACTGATGAAAAGGAAGGTGTTTCCAGAAAGAAAGTTGACACAAGGATGTTTAGTGACATGCAAAGTGTCTGAGCCCTCCAGCCTTTTCCCTGCCCTTTGGTTTCATGTCTTTATTTAAGCGTTTAATTTTAATTAGTGAACATAACTCTTTTTAAGTGGTACATTTCAACCAAGATTTTGTTAGAGCCACGATTCTCTTGCCTTTTATTTGACTGCTGAATGATGTGTGGTGATAATTTGATCTGGCTTTGATCTTATAATTTGATCTGCCTTTATCCAGGCCTTTTTCCTTTTTCAAAGGCTTTTATCAACAATTACATGACATTTATGCAAAGAGTCAGTATTCGCAGTGTTGGCCATTCTTTTTCAGGACCTCTGCAATTCGTCTGGGCATGCTCTCAATCAACGTCTGGGCCAAATCCTGACTGATAGCAACCCATTCTTTCATAATCACTCCTTGGAGTTTGTCAGAATTAGTGGGTTTTTGTTTGTTTACCTGCCTCTTGAGGATTGACCACAAGTTCTCAATGGGATTAAGATCTGGGGAGTTTCCAGGCCATGGACCCAAAA
>JBBJLR010000139.1:26181808-26191841 GCA_037577145.1 Brachypetersius gabonensis
TTCATAACATTCTGGAGTTTATGCAAATTGCTATTATAAAAACTTCAGCAGCAACTTTTCCAATTTCCCATATTTGTGTCATTCTCAAAACTTTTGGCCACGAATGTACATGAAATAATAATAACTGCTACTTTCTTTTACTTTGGGTCTTAGAAACAAACAAAAAGATCTTTGAACTTGGGAGAACTTTCAGGATAACCCCCGCCCACAAGCAGGTGGGGAAAACCCTCAGAGGGAGGGGGTCCGCAGAGCACCTGAGCTGCAGCTTGCGGAGCAAAAGACACGTAGGAGAGCAAACACTGGTTTTAGATTGATTTGCACTGTGTTTATTTGTTGAAATCAGATTTTACTAATATGCTCTGAGTTCTAAGAGTTAGACTGTCCTGCTCATATTACATGATTCATCACATCATTTAAAGACAAACTCTGGTTCTTCTGTGATTTACCATTAAAAGACTTTTGTTCACCTCCCAGTACAGACAAAAGGTTTCCCCTTAGGGGGTTCAAAGCAATTCGGTGGGGTTACAAGCAACATTTTCAGGTTTGACCCCAATTTTGATGACAAAATAAGAATCATCACTACTGGAATTTGTAAGTACATCATTCATAAAAAAAATCCCCTCCATCTGAGCATTCCAGCATATCCTTCACCCCACACCCTCTTTAATGTGATTTTATACATGCGGTATGCATTTTAATTTTTTCAACTTTCAAATACTATTTCAAAACACCTTTGCAATTTATAGTTTGCTTTGTGTGTTTAAAGGCTCAGGCCATAATTTTTGCTTCAATAAATCTGCAAAAAATGCTTCTGAAGACTAACTGGGACAATTTCCATCACCCCCTGTAAAGACAGTATGGTTCACACTGTTTCACCAGTAATTATGCTTCAGTTCATTTACACATGGCGTACAATTAAGGCCCTGTTGGCCCTGGATTAATAAAAACAATGACGAAAGTTCCAGTTGCCAGTTGCCAAAGTTCAACACAGGACTGATCTAGATCTACAGTTTTTTGGTGAAGTGACAGCCTGATCAGAAGGAAGAAGAAACAAAATAATTTGAAAATTCTTGCTGGGTGGAATTTGCACCCAATGAACATCCATTTCATAAACATTAGGCTATAAATGTCAAGCCTTTGAATGTCAAGACTGTGAACATCCATTCAATGAATGTCCAGGCTATGATTTTCTATGAATGTTCATTCCATAAACATCCAGGCTATGAATGTCCATGCTATAAATGCTCATTGAATGAAAGTCCAGCCTATAAATGTCCATTCTATGAATGTCCAGGCAAATGGTGTTTATTCTATATGCATTCTATATGCGCTGAAGTTACAAGTGTTTATTCCAAGACAGTTTGGGCTATGAGTGTTCATTCTATGAATGCTCAGGTTATAAACCTTTTTATGAGTATTCAGATTATGAATGTCCATGAACATTCAGGTTATTAACATCCAGGTTATGATCTTTCACCAACATTTTAGAGGAACTCCCCAGACACTTTATGCGGTTTGAACCAGACAGTCCAATCTTTTACAAACAACATGACTGGCAAAGCTAATACAGCTCAAACCGGCCTTCATAGTGTGACTACTCCCATGAACAAACCAGAGCACACACTTTACTTTTCTCAACAAACTTGTTTTCTTCATCCAAACTAATATTGCAATATTGACATCAGCACAACAACGTAAATTCAGGGTTTTTTCCGGCGCTAACCGAACCACCACCGTCCTCATTTTTGTTTTTCAGCTTCATCTTTATGCATATTTAAATGAACTTCGTGTTATATTAAGATGAACAGGCAGTACACCATTAAGGAGTTCAAATTACATCACTAACTATTAACATACATACATACCTCTAGACTGCTAAAGTAATTTTCACAACAGAAGCCCCCTTCGTATGCATAAAGAGCAGACCGATCTTTTAAAAAAAAAAGAAGAAAAAAAAAGCATTTACATGTACACGATTTGTTATTGTCTCAACTTAGTTAGGTTTTTGTCTCTACTCAACACAGTTGTACAGTTACAATAGAATATAATCTTTAAATTACATCATCATATACAAATAGGACGGCGTGGACCACACGCATTTATACAGGTATGGTACATAGACACTTCCGTTGCAATCGAAATGAATTTAACACAATATGGTTCCTATAGAGCGTAACGTTGCTTACGATTTTCATCATCTTCATTGTTTTGTCATTTAAACATTTACAGTTTTGACACAACTTATTGTTTTGGTGTTCAACCACTTGCATTTTTTCACCTTTTTTTTGTTTTGTTTTATTTTTGTTTTCTATACATTGACACAACTCATACACACTGGATGTAATGACGATGTTTTGATATTATTCCCCAACACATCAATTCCCTGTATCCCTGTAAGTTGAGTGCTCCTCTGTGTGTGTTTTTGTGTGCAGACCACTACTGGACATTTTCATTTTTGCTAGGCTGGACAGCTTATATTATAATACAAATCACGTAAAAGCTGGTGGTGGGTTTCTCCTCTGTGTCCAGACACATGGCAATTTCTAACTACAGTGCACCAAACAGTGGATGCAGGTTCTACAAATCCCTCACTCTTACTATGCTTAGTAGCATCCTCTGATCACTGTTATCACTGGGTTTCATCGGGTGCTTCTACTATGATAAGGAACCGGATGTTGTGCGCACCGTTAGGCCAGAAACATACTTCATGCAAGGATGCAAATGGCAACGCTTCAGGCTAGGCAAACATGGTTTCCCACATTGTTATGTTGTAAATTGTCACACAGTGGCATTTTGTGTAAATGCATACCAAGGAGGCGCTATACCTACAACCAAGCCTGTCTTTGTACCACTAGTGGCAGACCAGACAGTTGTCTCTGGTAAAACTAGTTTGTCTATATAAACATATATGGTATATATCATCACTTATGAACAAGTAAGGCAGCACACACTCCTCTACTATCCACAAAGTTGTATTTGTTGGAGTAATATGAGATCCCTTATTCAGGCGCTCAGATTTGTCCTCAATGACCCCCTTGAATACAGAAAGCCAGAGTGTAGCCGCAGTCTTTATAAGACCACAATAAACACTCTTGCCTCTGAATTTAGCATTCAGTTTACTAAGACTCCCTACTCCCTATCTCACTACCACGTTAGGCTTCAACACCTGAATAGTGCATTAATAGTCAGGTTGAGAATTGTGTACACATGGCTAGTCGCAAATGGCTCGCAAATTGAGTCACAAATGGCTATTTGTTAGGTATATTATGCACAATTTGGGTGCTGGAGGCATCAGTTCTAAATAGGGAGTAGGGAGCCATATGAGATTATGTCTTGAACTACAGCTCATTACACAAACTGCCACTAACTGCTTGCTCAGGGATTAACTGAAGTAACAAGTGTTATCAACAAGTTCAGGACAAAACAGAAACTGAAAGTTCAGTGATGGTGTATAGTATATGTTCAGAACGTTCACCTGTGGTATAATTCCATTCTGGCTGAGAAGACAGAGTTTGTAAATCGCTAACGTATTGTGCCAGAAGCTTTGGCTGCATCATGGCATATTCTGCTCCACACCTGGTTGTAGAGTTTTAACAGTGTTATTCTGATGGTAAACATTCTTTATGGCTCACTTGGAGCCCCTAATGCAAAAAAAAATCCCTAATGTAAAGTGTTTTTTTAAAGACAGAGGAAAAATAAGATGCTCAATCAGTGAATTACAGGTGCTTTTATCTAAAGAGACACCATAATAAACTAGTATATAATTAATTCCATGGTTAATATCTGACTTTTTTCTTTTACATTTTGCACATTCAAATGTAAAAGCTCATTTATCATTTCTACCATCCACACAGCCCATTAGTGTCTGAAACTGACACAAAAGGGTTTCCAACATGGAGTTCAGAGAGTTTTCACCTCCCTGGTGAGATTATACAGAAGTTCTGTATGTTTGCAAAGTGCTTGTCATTTCCGTTCACATTCTTGGAGTATGTTTCTGGCCTTCAGGACAGTAGTTCTGCTTCAAAGTTTCAGCACTGTTCTCCAGCATGTCTGCTTATTGAGTTGAAGAGTGGGTTCAGTGATGTGTTGAAGATAGCGTAGGTTCTGATATTAGATGCTTCACATGAAAGGGTGCACTTTTACCAGACAAGGTAACACAAGTGTTCACCGTATAGACACCACTGACCAGGATATTCAGCATTATCAATTCATACAGTGAGTCAGCGTTAAGCAGCAGAGCAATATCTCTCAAAGCGAATACATTTTGGAGTAAATGTATGGCGCATTATGCAGGATATGCATGGATATTGCCAGGCGAGTAGATCTTTTGCGCACAGGAGACCGTAAACAACCTCAGAAAGAACTACATTCATGTCAACAATACTTGGAAAAGTGAGCATGAATGAATGAATGAATGGATTAATGAATGAATGAGTTAATGTCACACACACACAAAAAAAAACTACCCTTTCATGGCTCCAGGCCCCCGGATGCCAATGATGAGATGTAGTTATAGAACCTTCCTCTGAGGTTCTGGATAAACAGTCTCTGAGCAGTCCTCTCGGCACGCAGAAAGCACATGGAAGCGCACGTTTGCTCATGTCAGGACAAATGGAGTGATGACGATGATTTGGGGGAGATAACAACGGACAGATAGCGTCAGTTTTCTCCGCTTCCTGGTTTTGAGGTTGACGTGCTTTAGGGCTGAGATCCAGCTGTCCCACACTGCCCCCTCTGAGGCGGTGGCCACTGTGAGCATTGCATCCAGTTTAACATGGCCTGAGGAAATCCATGGGCTGCATGTCACATAGCACATGCTGCTATGCATAAAAGACACGAACACCAAAGAGAACGACACCTAACATGTCACACACTGGATGGACAGAAAAAGGAAGGGAGGATGGTGGGGAAGAAGAACGATGGGGTGCACATTGCGGGCCTTTTTTCCCCCTCTTTTCTCAACAGTTACCATCGCAAGACCAATGGACGCGTAATGCACATCGACTCTGCTACATAAAGATTTACCTCAAATAAACACAATGCATCCGAATGGCCTTATCCGGGCCATATGCGTGTTCATTTGGACGATGTATTGATATGAGTGATCTCCTACGCAAACATTATATGTAAGCTGCACAGAATTCATATCAGACACACCTCCACAAAAATGTCAAAAATGTATCCCTGCACTTGCATATGGTTGGGTCTTTAATAGATGTGTGTGTGTTTGTGTGTATCTGTGTGTATGTGCATATGAGTGTGTATTGTAAATATAATAGAATGAATGTTTCTCAATATACGGTGGACGGTCTTCCCTCCCTTACAGACCAGAGGCCTACATACTGTGTAAATATATATTTTGAAGGTTACTAAGACTTTTTTTGTTTTTAGACAAGACTGCTTAGCGCATTTGTTGGGCAAAGTATATGTGTTGCTCTTAAAAGTCTCTGGCTCTGCGCCGGGCTGTAAGGTCAGACAACTGGAGCTGGAGCTCCAATGGTGTGTCCTCCTCGAGAGATTAGATTTCCTCTACGTAATTGGCCGGGTATAAGCCCGTCCGGCCGTTGTCCAGACGTCCCCTACACCAGCCCTGGTCGTCCTCATCCTCAATCTTAATCAGTTCATCACCTGTGGAGGCCGGGAAAGATTAAACTGACCTTTAGTTTATGGAGTATCAGAACATCACCATTTAAAATAAAGGTTAATAAAGGTTTCTTCTGTACTACTCACAAACAAGCTTTTTTTTACCTCTGCTGAAAAAAAGGGATGTTTTATGGTGAATGCAGCTCAATGACTAAAAGCTAAGTAGTCCTCACTAGCATTTTATTCACATTAGGATTTCTGAGAGCCTTTGGCCAGCAGGTGTCCAGGAACCAATTACACCATCTGTTGCCTAAAGTTGCCATCTTAGCTTCCTGAGGTCTAGCAGCTCTTTGTTTTGTAGCTTACCCTGTTATCACTATGATTCAACCCTTCTACAAAAACTACTCATTACACTGTGCTCTGGCCAGGATTTTGAGTCAGAAGCCCAGTAGTCCAGTACAGCTGTTACACTGTGGTTTGCATGGCAAATGTGTATGTCTCTAGAAATGCAAATCTCAGTCGTGCTGTTCCCCTTGTTCTTAGTGTTAACAATAATAGCACTGTTCTCCAATCAGTTTATTCTATGGCAGCATACGCATTATAGATATATTAAACATTACTGATTTATCAAACATTACTGATTGGATTTTTTCATTGTTACGGCAGATTTACAGATAAGTGTAGCTGTGGCCACACATTATACCTGCTTTGAAGCTCAGCTCGTCCTGTTCCTGCCCTTCATAGTCATACAGCGCTCTCACTCGCACCCCTCCCTTGTTGTCTTCCTCGAATGAGTTTGCACCTCCATTTGTTTCATTGCCTGAGTATCCAGCGGGCTGTTCATCATCTGACCATTCTGCAGAGTAGGCCTGGTTCTTATCGTAGCTACTCACACTGCAGGGAGGAAAAAAGAGGAAACAGGTTAAACAGTGTAAATTGTGGCATTAACAAAAAACCTCCAACAAATTTGTTTTTTCTGAATTGTTTCGATTTGAAGTGAAAAGATATATATAGATGGATGGATGAATGAATGGATGGATGATGGGTGGATGATGGATGGATAGGCAGACAGATTGATGTGAACACACAGATTGATGGATGGATGGATGAATAGGGATGAATAGACCTGAGTGTAAACATGTGTAAACAGGGCTGAAGAACAAAAGGTGAGAGAAATTCAACTGCCCGACCTGCCGCGGTCTCCTGGTTGTCCTCCATGTTCTGTACTTGGTGTAGCAGGAGCCACTCCATCCGGCTTCTTCTTCTCCCTCTTGGCCACCGCATTAGTGGCATCAGGATTATATTCCTTAGAGGAGCAGACAGAACACGAAAGAGTCACACACTCTGTCATCACCTAGTGATGACAATTTTTTTTATTTGCTTGGAAAAATGAAAAAGGCCCAGACTGCCTCTGTGAGGATTTTTGTAAAACATTGCATCAGGACACTGGCATTTTTTATCACTGTTCAGTCATACTTTATATGGATTTCCCAATAAATAAAAATGAAGAAATGTTAGAAATGAAGAAGATATTTTTAGAATGGTGAAATGGTTGTCAAGTTACAATTGTTTGAATTATGGTATTGCAGCACCATTTTCCAACTGAAAAACCGAGAAAATAAAGTTTTTGTCAGTTTTTTGTTGATATCTTTAACAATCCATAACATTCAAAGAGATGCACCCAGTATTCAACAACAAAATTTTACTACAAGCATTTAGATACTTAGAAAAATACATTATATCAGACTGAAGACACATCACTAGAGCCAATGAACTCATTGACCAACTTGATTCAGTCTTGCTGGCAGCAGCAGAGCGTAAATTGGACACGCCCATTGAGTTTAAGCTTTAGCTATTTTACATTATTTTGACAATGACATTATACCAAACAGCAATCACGCAACACGACACACTTCACTCTAAACAACCCCTGTCGAGGGGTAGGTGAACACAAGGCTGTGAACAGGGCTTCCTATTGGCAACTGAAAAGGTTTTGTGTACATGATTTAAGCATTGTGATAGGTTTAAAAAGATCAGGGATTGACGTTTTAACACCATACTTGGACAGCTGAGATCGTGATGTTTCAGAGGAGAGGAGAAAACAGCACTTATTCTGGACATTCTTTTGTAAAACTTGAGAGCTACAACTCAGATTAAATAGCCATTTAAGTACATTTTCGCAATTATTTCTATGATGAAACTTTGAGAGATTAATTTTGAAGACATTTTCTTTCATATAAGACCAAAAAAGAAAAATCTATATTTTTGATATTTTTCAACATAATCAGCCCGTATCTCAATAAATAGAACACACTTCTGACTCATTACGGCAGATCGGGTCACATTTATTAACTTTGCTGTTCTTAATTTTTAAAATATGAATCAAAATATCTACAAATGCATTTTGATGAGTAGTTTGTCACTTCAAATTTTATCTCGTAACTGTAAAAAATGTGATCATGGTAGTCGGTTTCTTTTGAAGGGGAGTGTTTGTTATGCTATTAAATGCTACCACAGAGCATGTCAGCTTTTTTGCGTTTGAAAATAGGCCTGTTCACAACAACTACATAATCATCTGAACCTAATTATATCAGATGATTGAACAAGAGAAAGAAATCAAATGAACCAGCACACCTGAGATATTCTAATGTAATTGGATGGTAGTGCAGAGTTATGTTATTTAATTTATGAGCAATGACTACAGAATAAGTGGGGTTTTTTTACTCTTCACAAGATTCAGTGTAACCATAGATAGTTTGGCCATTTTTGGGCACTTTAAAAGTAACCAAAAATGATCAAATGTTTTAATCAGATTTAATCATATTTTCTAAAAAAGTCTTTTCTGAGATATATATCCAGGAACTGTGCTGTACCTTAATCATACTGTGATGGTACAGGACTTGCAGCTTTGATTTTAAAGTGTATCTCTAATATTGTTTCTGACGTGTCAGCAGTGCAATTCCCTCTCCACAATTTATAGCTGGTTGTCGTAAAAAAGTTTTTCTGTCTGCTTTTGTTATTATGTATTCATTATTTATAGTATTGTTTGAATTTTTCTTTTTTTTCTCTGCATTCTGTATGACGAAAACCTAAACTGACTTACTTGTTAGCGATGGCCTGGTATACCTTCGCGTTTCACACAGTGTTAAAGATAAATTTGTTAGCATAAAAAAAAAACCCCCACTGAAATCTTATCTTTACCCTGACAGATAGTAGTAATAGTAGTCGACTTGCCAGGTGTTAGTTTGTATTTCTATTGTTGTTTCTTTGTGCTGATGATGGCCTCTTTCTTTGTTGTGCTGGCTACGGCCAGCTTTTGGCCCTGCCATCGAGCAGCACAGGTACGGCTTGGATTGTTTTATTTGTAACAGAAAAACATTTGTTCATGGTACAGCACGGTACCTTGAGCCAGCGGAAAAACGTGACAATCATTTTTGTTGATTGTGTTTATCTAAACTTCAACCTCACCAAGGAGCAGCAAATGACCTGCTATAAGAAAAATACTAGGAGACCCTAGGAGGTGGAGGGGCCGAGTACCTCAAACTGGGGCCAGTTCATAAGCATGCCGGGGCCGTGGTTGTTGCTGAACCACTTCAGATCATCCTGTGTGTTAACAGCCAGAATAGAGCGTTCAAGTTCACGGTACACTGTGGCATAGCTGAAAAAATCACACAGAACACAAAAAACAGATAAGCTGGTAAGTGGCTGGTAGTAGATTTTTAAATGCACATTCTACATGCTGTAAAAACAACAACAATAATAATTATAATTGTTATAATACATTTCAAATCTCCAAAAGAATCTCCAATAAGGAAACTGCAATCAAAATATAAAATCTACAGAAGAAAACCTTACAATCAATAAAATGCAATAAAAGGTTGATGTAGAAAAATTAAAAACCTTTATCTTTGTCATAATTCACAAATGTCAACTGTTCTTTACACTGTATCAAAATTTCATGACGGACAAACAGAAGTGATCCAGGCGGCTTAGTATTAAAGTCCAGTTACATCAACTGAGAGGGTTTCTTCCTCCTCCTGTTTTTTGAAAGATGAATCATGAATAAATGAGATGTGAGTGGGGTACTGTGTCATTTTTCTTTACTACTAAGGGTCTACTCAATGAGCTAGAAGACCCATCAGCACATTTTTTAGGTGAAAATGAATGTTTTCCTATGTGAAATTAGGGATAGACTGACCTTTGGTTCTCTGTGAGGTTGAGGTGGCGTTTAATGTCCAGCAGCGCCTCTTTGAGGAAGTTCAGTCTCTTCACTTCGTGCTGCTGGCACTGGTCAAACACCTGCTCCATGCTTTCCATGTACTGCGGCTGGCACTTGCTCAATTCCTCTAGAGACTTCTCATACTTCTCCTTGGCCTACAACACACACACACACACACACACACACACACACACACACACACACACACACACACACACACACACACACACA
>JBBJLR010000139.1:26231420-26246827 GCA_037577145.1 Brachypetersius gabonensis
TATATATGCGCTTCTTTGAAATTTGGACTTTATTGCCATTTTGGTAAAAAGTGAAAGCCTTTCTTGTAACTGGCTGAAGCTGTAGAATCATCAAGACTAAAGGTGCCCTAAAAATAGAGTTTGTTAGTTGACATGACACAGAGAACAGAACAGATTGGACAGAACAGATGTTTGCAGTTTTTATGTGTTTGTCCATGAATGTTGTGTTACTACCCAGCCTGAATTATGCTACTGAGAATTGCTGAGAATCACTGGGGTGTCACAATCCTGAATGCTAACCTAGGCAGTGAGCTACATCCCAATAAATACAACCAGCTATAACTCTCAAACAAACTTCCTATTCTTTTCAGCATTCCTTTTTTTTTCAGAATAAAAAAGCCAGAAAAAGAGAGACAGAAAAAAGAAGCCAAACTGAAATAGGTATTTAGGTGGCCTAGAGGCTATTTATTTCTCATTTGAAGTCATTTTTGTTTGTATCCATTCTGTTAACAGTTGTGTACATATAACTGAAATAGGGCATTCAGCTTCCTGGCCACAATGTTAGCTAAGTGGTTTCCATTTATGTCGTTCCAGTTAGTTTAGCCTTTGATGTAGAGTACAAGTTCATTCTGAGCTTGGTTCATTTATGATTCAGAAATCTAACCTTAGATCAGCAGCTTTGCTCTGACAGTCATTGTAAATACACACTGATATAAACTGTTGAAACTACAATTGTGGTTTTGTGTTAAGTCTGGAAATCTAAGTCTGTGAATCTAACTGTACCATATTCCAGAAATCATGTCTTGACTCCATCCTTGTTATGTAATTTTTCTATTTAAATAAGTTCTTAAAATATACAAATGCCTCTTTCCCTGAAAAAATGATTGTTTATTCATAAACTCATTACCGTTTAACCTTAAGGGCCATGCTGTGCCTCCACTTGGACATACATTTAAGTTATTTGTACCTTAAAATTTACATTTCTTTGGGGTGATGCCAAAAAAGAGTCCCATTTGGTCCCTAAAGAACCTTTTAGTTCAGTTGTTATTTGAAAACACTGCTGAAAGGTTCTTTGGTCAATCAAAAGTCGCTCGGTTCTATGAAGAACACTTTCTGCTGTCTTTGCATTTAAGAGTGTACACCCAAAGCCTGCCAATCTGCCAATGTAGGCAAACAGACTACTGGGTCAAGAGTAAAGCAAAGACACATGGAGTTATGAGAAAAGGACAGTAGCTACCATCTGTTGGAGCTACAGGCTGAGAAGTGGAGGCCAAACTCTCCATCCGGTGCCATGGATAGTGTTCTGCTTTTTCTTAGTGTCAAAAAACTGGGTTAATGTTGTGACAAAGATCAGTAAGAAAACAGAAAGGAAGTTCTCTCTCTCAGAGAGATTAAAACCCCCCAAAAGACATGATAGGAGAACTAAAGTAAAAATTGACCTGACTGTATATTTCAGTATGGTTTTATATGCTTAAGAATAAAACTTTACCCAAGGACAGATCACAGCATGACTGTGAATTTGAGAAATGTGCACTTCAGAATGATTTGTGGTGTCAAAAGGCAACAGCTTTAAACTTTGTGAAACCCATTGTGATGCTATATGATATGGCTTCTAAGCCATTCAGGAGAGGGGAAGGGGGCTTGAGGGTCCTGTGTGAGACTGCAGAGTCTTAACTCACTAGATGCCACACAGATGATGTCACTGATGCGGAAGTGTTTGCTTCTGGAGTCACGTCTCGGTCATGTATATCAGCTTTCATGAGCTGGCATTGTGTTAATGATTGAATCAGCCTTAATGAAAAATCCCTTTCAAGAGTGATTAGCGCTTGATTCCTTTTTTTCACTCGCTTCTGGGGATACACATGGCTCCACAGTCGTTCATGGTCGTTTTGGAGCCAGCTTTGATCCCCCAAAACCCCAGTCACCATCGCGTTGTAGGAGGAACCTGATTTTCTATTTTGACCACATTCCACCCATTGGCTAGGACTCCCCCAGACACACAATGGCACCAACACTGAGAGTCAAGTATAAAAACAGTATGCATGGAAAAGAAAGAAGATTAAAAGTACAATGAAAGTACAGATATATAAAAGGAGGTGGAGCAGAATAGTGCATTTTTAGCAGCTTTTTGAAGCTACAGTACATTTGATACAAACACAATTTGTCTGTGTTTAGATTCAGCTCTTTTCACAACTCCCTGATCAGCTCCTGCACATCTAAGAGACCCACCAGGAATATATACATCAAACATATCAGAGATCTATTAGGAGCCGACCATTAAGTGACTTGTACACAATGAATAATGCCTTAAAATCAATTCTGTACCAAACTGGGAGCCAGTGCAAGAACCTGAGAACTGGAGTGATCTCTTTTCTTGGGTTAGGTTAGAACACTGGCCGCAGCATTTTGAATTGACTTTTTGGTAATCCCAGTTAGGGAGTGTTGCAATCCTACAGGAAGTAAAGGCATAGAGTTTCTCTAAGTCTTGTCTGGATACAAAAGGAGGTGGAACCATATGTCATAGGGGTTATTTTTTCTGATACTACACTGTATGTCAACATAGCTTAATGATCAGCAAAATATTTATGTGCCTTGTAAACTGCAGGGACGCCTTTAAGAAACATTGTGTTACAGACAATAACTGATTCAGATTCTGATTGGCACAACCACAATACTGAAGGTTCTGATAAACCTCCAATAATAATTAGCAAATCCCATGAACTTCTGTACTTGATAAATGGGGAACTGGCCAGTCGAGCCTGAACCATGGGCGACTCGATGCTCATTCTATTCTCATAAAGGACATAAAAAAGTAAGGATTCACATTTTTCACATTTTTATTTCTTTACAAACAACTCATTTTCTAATCATTTAGTAAGTTTAGTAGGTAGAATGTATTTACCAGTATTAGTTCACTTCTGATTAATGCCAGTCTGGTCCAACAGAAGTTGGCACAACATTCAAATTCTGTAATTTGATTAAAGCAACGAAATGACTTAAAATTTTTAACTAAACTAAATCACAAACATTCGATGACATGTTTAATAGAAAATATCATGTATTTGAGATGTTTAGTATCTCATTTACTTCAGCTAGTTTTCAGCTTTCTTTTGACAGAAATATGAACACAAAGAGATTTTCTTACCTTCAGACAGCTTCACACTATAGATTTAAGTCAGTATTATACTTTCAGAATAGTCTCTCTTTTGACCAGAAAGGAACTTTCAGGGCAAAGCCAATCATATGTATTAACATATACTCCAGATCTATTTTACATATGAGAAAGTCTACAAACATTTATGTGGAAACATATGTGCATGTGGACATATGGGAATTAACACTGGACCATCTAACCTTGCTGTTCCCTACAATGAAGTGCCATCACTGATACCTAACTGAGTCTTTAGTCTTTTCAGACCAATCTCTGTCACATTTGTTTTTTGGCAATATGCTGCATATGTGGATAAAAAATATGAGGATGAAAAAACAGGCTGAAAATGCAGACGTTTTGCTTTATAGTCATTCGGGCATCAGAGAACACAATAACCCTACAAGAGACGATCCTCTTGACCTTTGCTTACTGAGGCTGAATAGATTGATGTTGGTGGTGTCACGTGACTTAGTAATCAGCTGCACTCACTGTGGGTCAATCAATGAGATGCATGACAGACGGACGCTAATCAGGATGTCATGGCCTGTGGGGGCATCTGTCTTTTTTCTGAGTAAACACAGCCCGGGTCAGAGATAGCCACACAGCTGAGGAACCAGGCCATATTTAGACAGATAAGACCTGAGGTTCAGATTGGACTGATCAGATCCATTTCTTCCACCATTATTGAGATTATCTGTAAATCTTTTTTTGACTATATGCTTGTTCAGACTAAAATATACCAAGATGATTGAAGGTCTTTTACTCTATGATCTATAATTTGTAATGCTAATATTGCTCATTATGGTTAAGGGTTTTGCTTAGACAATTTTATTACATTTTTAAAAATATTACATTTTTACTTTCAAATATATCATTCACATCTCATTTAAAGGGCCCATTATTCTCATTTATTATATTTTGTTGCATTATTTGCCAAAAATGACTAAGTTATTTTACACATTTTCCAACCTCTCTTTATACCATAGAATTAAACAGACTGTTTTTGTGACTGTGCTATGTAAATTAGCTCTGTTCTGATTGACTGTGCAGTATACAAACAGCAGTCTGGGCTGAAATACTCCTCATTTAATTCGGAATGGGTGAGTGGTCAGTTCAAGACGCAAATATGTAAATGGGACAATTTAAAAATGGGCTGTATGGACTGAGGAGTAAACGGTACACTTTTAAACACTTTTCATTTATGGTTTTTTGTTTTATTTTAATGTTTTACCTCCTTAATGTTTTGTAAACTATATGCACAAAAGTATTAGGACACCTGTTTTTCAGGGTTTGGGTTAGACACCTTACTTCCAGTGAAGGACAATCTTAATGCTTCAGCATGACAAAACATTTGGACAACGCTATGCTTCCAACTTTGTGGACAGTTTGGGGAAGAACCTTTTCTATTCCAGCAGTGCACAAAGCAAGCTCCATAAAGACATGGCTGGATGAGTTTGGTGTGGACGAGCTTGACTGGTCTGGCCTTGACTGTCTCATCCAACACCTTTGGGATAAAGTGGAATGGAGATTGTGTGTCAGGCCTTCTTGTGGAATGTGCTTGACCCTATAAATGCTCTATAGAATAAATGGGCACAAATTCCCACAGAAACTCCAAAATCTTGTGGAAAGCCTTCCAAGAAGAGTGGAAGCTGCTACAGCTGCAAACAGGGACCAACTACATATTAAAAGTCTTTATGTTTGAATGCACTGTCATTAAAGTCCCTGTTGGTGTAATAGTCATATAGTGTATGTCAACCTATGTAAGAGAACTTGTAAAAAGGTGATAGTGGTGATGGCTGTGATATTATTATTATTATTATTATTATTATTATTATTATTATTATTATTATTAATAATAATAATAATAATAAGCCTCATAGTTAATCTCTATCATCCTCATCAGGGTCAGGAAGCAAGGTTGTTTGTTTAGTGTAAAGGATGCTTGCCAAATCAGGTCACATGGAGCAGGCCCTGTCTCAACCTGAGATTACCCAAGGCTCTTTGAGAAAAGAGAGAGGAAAAAAATCCAACTGCAGTATGTCTTAATGACGAACAAAATGACTCATCCAGTGAGGCTTACATAACGGACTCCCCGCCCCTATTTTTCTCCCCTTTTTGTTTTTGCTTTTTGCTCTCTCACATGCACTCACAGAGGCATACCCAGTGTGTATCCACACACTACCACTCATACATGCATCTGTCCTAAACACACGATTGTTCACATTACATTACATCTGAATGTTTTTTTTCTAAACATGCATGCAAAAAAGATCCCAATACCAAAAAAGTCACAAGCACAACGCACAATAAAAATCACAGCCTCTGATGATAAGAACAGCATGAGTGCTTAATATTTACTGTTTACTTTGTCATCAAAAAGGCTTTGAACAGACCCAAAAGCTGATGCATTATTGCCCTCGCATCTCATCCATTAAACCATTAAAGCATTAGAGCTTTGTCAATTAATACAGTGCATTAATGATGTTTGAGCAATTTAAGTCCATTTTTAGCTCAGATGAATGAGCTGAGGTACTTTCGGCCCCCTATTTGCAGAAAATTAGGTTTAATCAAAGGGCCCAAAGCCTACATTTTTTGCATTTGTTTTTTTCCCCCTGACCTCCACTTATGTGACATTTTATTTTCACACAGTCATTTTCCAACCTCTCTTAGCCTCTAAAATTAAACAGGCTATTTTATTTACTGTGACCTTTTACTATGGTTTTACTATGTTTTTTAATAAAACCATAGTTTTACTATGACTATATATATTCTAATAGGCTCTTTGACCTGAAACACTCCTTAAAGATGGACAGAGCAGAACATCTATGGGCTGGATAGCAGGATATATGTGGGTTTTTGCATCAAACTGAGAAATAAGAAAAAAGCTGGCTGGTTTTGGTGCTAAATTGTATATATGGACCACACTGACAAATTATGAATAAATGGTTATCTTTTATTTCTCCTCAGTTTTGTATGCTGTATTTGTAGCATACAACCGATTACAGTAGAGAATACTTTTACACATTTTAAGACCTGTTTGTCTAAAACACACGTATAACAGAAGCCAATGTGCAACGGCTGACGGGTTTCACTATATAGGTGACAGATAGAGATCTGACTGGAAGATTACCTTTAAATTTGAGCATCATACATATAACATCCGGTGGTCTGTCCACTTCTGCCCCCTGTAGGCTGCAATGGAAACTACAAGATGGCAACAATAGCCCCAGCAGGCCCAGTTTTTTTTCAGAGAGTGATCACATGCCACTCATTGACTTGTGTTCCACCTGGATTTTAGAGCAATCTACACATTTCACATGAGGTCAGTAAGCGTATAATCCTCAGCAGTACTGA
Organism: Brachypetersius gabonensis; assembly: GCA_037577145.1. NCBI lineage: Eukaryota > Metazoa > Chordata > Actinopteri > Characiformes > Alestidae > Brachypetersius > Brachypetersius gabonensis. Next base: position 26,237,905 of record JBBJLR010000139.1, read on the forward strand.
AAGAGGGGCTCACAGGAAGATAAATGTCAGTTATTTGTCCTTGGTAGGAGTTAAGTCGCCCTCATCCCTGTGGATCCGGTTGGGGCCCACAGTATTTTGACATAAATGGCTGTGACATGCATGATGGTGAGATACAGATGCAAGGGCAATGAGTCTGATTAGCTCAGACTTCGCTTTCAGAAGTTTATTAGTATGTGGGCATGTGCAGCCCACATAATCCGAGGTGAAGCAACAAGCTCTGCTCATCTTTGTTCATGACCGTGTTTGACGGTGACTTCTGTCATCAGATTAGTTCTTCAAACATGGGCACTGTGAGGATTAGCCATAAATAGCTCCTGTCCCGATACATTGTGTAACCAGATATAGGCTCTTAAGCATGCAACTACACACATGCCTGCTGCAGAATAAAATAGGGCCTCTGCTATATAATAGGGCCACATATCTCTTTGGAGAAATAAACATACAGTCAACTTCTGCTGTTTGTAAAATGCAGCTCAGTTCTTCCAACAATGCCAAAAATAAAATGTTTTGTCATGAAAGGAGGTGAAATGCATTACATTCAGTTGCTTTATGTTCATCAGGCCTGGCAGGAATGCTTTGAAATACACTACCAATAGATATTAACTTTCAGTCACTAATATATGAGCGTTCACCCAAAAACCCTCTTGTGGGAAATTAAAATGACAAAACGGGCAGCTTCCGAGAACAGCGCACATCTCCCAGGGTGAAGCACTGAATACATTTCCATCACAGCGCAAGACAAACTTGAGTCAAACTCAATTATTTCTGGAGACATAATTTTGGCTAAGGAATGAAGACACAGAGCACCCGGGTTGTCTTTTCTCTCCAGTTATTCTAAAAAATAAGAGCTCATCCACTACACAGAACATCCTGCTGTCTCCCGGCATGCTAGAATGTAAAATACTGATGTTACCCCTGTATATACTGCACTGTAATGCATGCAAGTGCGTTTTATTTGGTATACACTGTCATTTTCTTTGGTATAAGCAGGTTAAATACATTAATAAATTAATTCAATTTACAGTAATAAAATTACAGAGCATTAAGAACAAAACGACAAACATGCGAACACTTAGAGATAGCTCCACACAAGACCAAAGCAACCTATCAGCATCAAGGAGAAATGAATAATGCTGTCTTTGGAGAAATAAATAATGTGCTTTCTTTGTTGTCTCTTGACAGTACGAGAACTTTTATAGTTATATTTTATATGGAAATATAGGTGAATTTATATTAATATTTATGTTACAAAACTGGTCAATTATATTTTCTTTTTAATATAGCACCAAAATGTATGAAAAAATACATATTGCCAAGAAAATAGCAAAGAAAATGTCGCGAATGACTGAATCTGTGAATGTGCGGTGGTTTACTGTACTGGAAATGAGCTGAACTAGTATCATAACTTCTGCACAGTTTTCTTAATATGCTATATTCTGAAAATAAACTGTGCATTAAAATGTGCAAAGTGTATGTGTGTGTACTTATCTTCACCAAGAAAATCAATATGACTGTACCTTTGCACATCACTATACCTTTAACGGAAGAAGTCTTCATAAAAGTCTCCTAAAAATATATCTTCTAAAAGTATTCAGCAACTGTCTATTGTTAACAGATCCTGTTGTTTTATTTCTTCAGTTAGCACACCTTTTGGAATGAGCCTCTAGGAACAAAAACGCTTTAACATATAGAGTCAAAATTACGGCAGAGTTTGAGGTTTACAGGGCTTTGATTTTAAAATAGGCCGCCTTGGATGTTATCTTTGAGATCCCAGATAAAGGCAGCACATTTAACAGCACCTGAGGTAACATGATTTCTACACTGCTTGGATCTGGCAGATAAAAAAAACTGGCTCACGCTAAAACTAAGTTTACATTCACTCTTAAAAACCACATGTACATAAATAGAAGATTTTCCAGACATGTTATGTATAAAAAACAGGCTTTATCAATCAGAAACATTACATTAGCATTGGGTTTTCCATTTGGGATAAATAAACCACTTTGTCTCTTCTCTTTCTTTTGCCTCGGATCTGAGAGTGAAGTAGATGAACTGAAAGGGACGTGACGTCTTCTTTCATCGTCAACATCTATTCCACGCCTTTCATGAACTCCAAGAACTCTGAAACCAAACGTAAAGAGGTGCCACAGACATTTCATGACTATCACGTCACACTGGCTCCATATTACATTAAAGCTCTTGAAATGTGAAAAGATAGACACACTGATGGTCCAGCAGCTGTACCTGTCAGATGCTTCAATTTGTGGATTACAATCAAGTTTATTTCTGAAGCCCATTATCATACACAAAGGTCATTCAATGGGCTTTATAGGAACAGAATAAAAGTATTAATCAGAAAAATAGTCAAAAATGTTGCCTAGAGATTCAATAAAGTTGCATAGAAAAAAAAAGATTATAAAACAATCTATGATGCTCAAATGTAGTTTTTTGTTATCTTTAAGTGCAGTTTTATTTCTCATTGACAATTTGCTCAGTGCCCCTATGCTAGGCTTTAAAGAATATTCCAGCATATTTCAACCTCTTCATTCTGACACAGACAAAAACTATATTTGTGTGTTTAAAAATCACTACAATAAGAAAAAAAGCATTTATTATGAAGCCAATGAACTGGTGCTGAAGCTGTTATTTTATATATACTATATGGACAAACCCTCCTAATTATTTAATTGGCCTCTTACTTCCAGTGAAGGGTAATCTTAATGCTTCAGGATACCAAGACATTTTGGACAACACCATGCTTCCAACTTCACGGACACAGTTTTGTGGAAGAACCTTTTCTATTCCAGCATGACTGTGCTCAAGTACACAAATCAAGCTCCATAAAGACATGGCTGGATGAGTTCGGTGTGGAAGAACTTGACTGACCGCACAGAGCCCTGACCTCAACCCCATCCAACACCTTTGAACTGGAATGGAGATAGTGAGCCAGGATTTCTCGTCCAACATCAGTGCCAGACCTAATACATGTTCTACAGAACGAATGGGCACAAATCCCACCTTCCAAGAGTGGAAACTCTAAGAGCTATAAATGGGGACCAAAACCATATTAAACTCTAGGTATTTGACTGCAAAGTCCCTTTTGGTTTAATGGGGAGGCGTCCCAAAAATTTTGTTCATACAGTGTAGTTTATTCTAGTTTTCCAGAGATGTGAATTCTAGAGATGTGAATTCTTGTTACCAGTGTAGTGATGGGCTGGATTGCCACAGATTCACTAGAAAATCTTAGGAAAAGCAAACGTTGCTGGAACTACTTTTTTCCTGTTTCACTGAAATACTTTATGCCTGGTCTGAATTTAAACTATAAAGTTAAATGATCAAACATGTACTCATAAAATTTGGCAGATGCTCTTAGATCTCCTACAACTTATATAAGAACTATTATATCATAACTATTCTAACTATATATAGCTATATCATAAGCATCATTATGTTTATTCCTCCAAGAATTACATAGTTTTCCAGCTTAATTATACTCATATGCAGAAGGTTTAACACCCCCAAACAAATCATTTTATGTAAGGTAAAAATAAGATCATGTCCACTACAGAGAAAATGCTTAACTAAAGCATTTCATTCTACTTTTATGCAAAGTTTCAATTCAATGTCTAAAAGTGTTTCTCTGCAGAGGGTGTGAACTTACTTTCACACCAACATAAACACGTAGTTTGACTGGAAGCACTTAAACTTTTGCATATTACTGTACTTCAAGAAATTAAAAATATGTCCATTGAATTCTGTAAAAAGTAAATTTCGTGTTAATTCAGCAACTGTCCACTGACTTTTGTTAAAAGCAGGTTTTGTGTTTATAGCTTTTCGTCTTTATTTTCAATATATCAAAATGAACAAAAATGTATCATCCATAGTAGTGTATAGTAGGATTTATATGTGGAGGAGAGACTAGGTTGAAAAACACAGCACATGCTCACACATAAACCCTGAGGCATAAAAACACACACACACACACAAACACACACACTCAGATATTATTTCGTTTTTTGACCTCCAGGAGCGACCCTTACCATCATAGTCAATTTTGCCGTCATTGTTCTTGTCTCCATCCCTCATCAATTCCTCAATGTCGTCCTCAGTAATGGTCTCCCCTGTGGCCTCCAACATCAACTTCAGCTCGTCCAGGTCAATATAGCCATCCGCATTCCTGCTCATACACACACAAACACACATATACACACACACACATGTTATGTTAAACCCGGAGGAGTTGGTCCTAAAGCTATTTGCTCTTTGTTTATGTAACTCAGCCATACTTATCAAACATGCGGAAGAGTTCGGCCAGTTCTTCTTCGGATTTCCCTTTGCTGTCATCCTTCATACACCTCACCATCATGACCAAGAACTCATCAAAGTCCACCGTGCCGCTGCCTGCAGAAAAAAGGCAGACACGCTTTTTTGATTCCCTTTAAAGGTGCTCTAATGAAAACACACGGCAGGAATCACACCTAATGAATTCTGCTCAAACGTTTCTTCAGTAAAGGTTTTCTTTTACATTTTCTGCATTTGAGCTCCCTCCTTTAGATGTGGTAGATCTCGTTTTTAATCAGTAAACAGACAAATGGGTCCAGACTGAGTAAAGAACAGTAGACCTCACTCTGACGCCCCTAGCATATGCTCTTCATGACTACTAAATATAGTCAAACATTAACATTTAAATTTTCTGATAACTGAAACATTTTTCAGAACTAACTATAGACAATCATAGGCTAATAAACATACCTCATAAGTCACAAGGCTGAAGCTTTATTTATAAGCATACGTTTGAGCACACCTGGTCAATGTTTTATATGATAATACGTTTATTATACTAAGATTATAAGCATTTTCTGTTCATTTGCTGAATTTCACAGACTGGGGAAAAAATAAGGCGTGAACAAAATTGTGACAAAAATGACGGCATGTTATATTTTATCTTTCATTTTTGTCTAATTATGTTAATGTCAGCACTCGACCAGTAGCAGAGGTCGCTGTGGTTTTGTTGTGTTATTGGGACTTTTATTTTGACTTTGTGGTTGTATGTTTGTGTCTTTGGTAATTGTCAGCTCTCTTCTGTTTCGTTTAAGTGATTGGGCTTTATAATTGGTTTCTGTCAGAGTCTGTGGCTGTGTCCGAAACCGCGCACTACTGTCAGTGCACTGAGGTTTAGTGCGTAGTGCGCACTGCACACTGCCTTCTGTAGTGCTGTAGTCAGTGCTGTCCTAAACGGAACACTAATGTTTTGCACTTAGTGATGGACTAACATTTGCTCGCGATTCTCCAGCCGCCAAAATATCTGCTGGTTTTACTTCAGTGTACATCAGTAAAATAATCTTATTTACGCTACTTACATTTATACGAACCAGCTGCCTCCGCTTGGGCTTGTATTTCACTGTTTGCCACCATAATACAATTAGAAAACACGTTGAAAGTCCCGCCCCCTCCACTATGTGGTCAAAATGGCGTCCGTTTAGTGCGCAAAGTGTGCATCGTTCTGCACTGCGTTTTCTGGCCGATTTCAGTGCACCATCCGGGTTCTTTCAGTGCACTGAATTTATCTTGGTTTTCAGTGTGAGCGCACTACGCACTAAAAATCGTGCACTAAAGTGCGCAAGTGTGCGGTTTCGGACACAGCGTGTCAGTATATTTAAGTTCTTTGGATTCATGTTTAAGAAGCTGGTTAACCCTCACCATTGTCCTCATGCTTACTGTTCCTCCTGTGTTTAGTGTGCTTTAGTTAGGCCTTTGTGCCACTTTGTTTTCTGTTATGTGTAGAATTTGTGTTTTTTGTAAATAAAATCCATCAACTGGAACTGGAACTTCCCGTGCATAGACAGTTAAACCCAGCAAATAAGCAGAAATGCCTTACTTAAGAAGATTTTAAGAAGATACTTCAGAGGATTCAATTATTTTCATTTACATCTACAAATATCAGCATAATTTGACCAAGGATGTTCTAGCAACTGCAAATTGCTGTAAATAGTTCAGAGCAACATGCCATTTGCCGTAAGGACAATACTGCAGTTAAAAAAGGTTCCAGAGTCTGACTGGCTGATTGACATTTACCATCCTCATCCACTTCATCGATCATCTCCTGCAGCTCCTCTGGAGTGGGGTTCTGTCCCAGCATCCTCATCACCTTCCCCAGTTCCTTCGTGCTGATGCAGCCATCCTCAGCGTCCTGCACGAAGATGTCGAAGGCCGCCCGGAACTCTGCAGAACAGGTTAGTGGCCATAGCTCAGTGTGGGAGCTGCACAGAAGAGCACTTACTGCTACAGTATTGTCAAACACAGTAGTTTACTGAAGAGACTCTCTGCACTCGTGTTATCACTGTCTCTGAACTTTCTTCCTTTTCTGTTATGTTACTGGGAGTACGCAACAGTTGAATATCTTTAAATGTCCAGGCTCATTATAATCTACGGCTTGTTATTCAGTAACTGATATTATAGATGGATGAAATGGAAATTGGAAGCTTGTTTTCCTGACCAATTAAGGTTAAACTATAGTATTTATAAATATTTGGCAGATGCCCTTATCCAGAGTGACTTGTAATCATTACATGGACAGATCCCTGGAGCAGGCGAGGGTTAAATGTTTTGTTCAAGGACACAATGGTAGAAACTGGGGGCTTGAACCTGCGACTCTGTGGTGATCCGGTTCTTAGGCAAGTGTTCTACCCACTAGGCTGCTACCACCCCTAGTGATACCTAATACAGTAATCCCCCACTTTTCGCGGGGGTTGCGTCCAAAGAACACCTGCGTATATTGAAAAAATCATGTTGTGTTTTGGTTAAAAAAAAAAATGCCTGAAAATGTCTATTTTTATAGTGTAAACGCTAAATATGCCCCCAAATCTGCTCCAAGAACACTTTAATCTCATTTTAAACTCAGTTTAATGCATTACCCATAAAGAAAATGTAAAGGTATATAAATAATCATAAACAGAAAACTTTATTGCTTAAAAACACTTTAGCATTAGCAGTTAGCATTAGCAGCGTGCAAAGACTCGTACACAAAAGAACAAGACAGCTCTCTGTGCTGATGCTCAGTTAAGTCTGGAACAATGTAGGAAATATTGGTTTAGTTATACGTGTGTGTGTGTGTGTGTGTGTGTGTGTGTGTGTGAGAGAGAGAGATAGAGAGAGAGAGAGAGAGAGAGAGAGAAAGAGAAACACTGTTTGCATGCTGCTAATGCTGACCGCTAATGCTAAGACTCGTACACAAAATAACTATTGAAATTACTCTCTCTACTCTCTCCACTCTCTCTGTGTTTGGACAGGGCACAGCTTACTAGTACTACATAAACTGAGAACTTGAACATTTGGGGGTGGGGGGGTGGGGGGGTGTTATTACAATGTGTTAGAAACCACTACTGGACACAGTTTAAGGTGAGTGTGTGATAATATATGGGATTGTTCGATGATTTATTAGTTAAGGCTGGTTAGCCATAACCTTTCATTGCTTGTTAGTTCATTCAGCCTGGCAGCTCCCATGTAAAACTAAAGCAGCAAATGTCACACACCAAACGTCATTTGGGGGAAACTGAACTATTCTTTAACTACAAAATCACTGCAGTAATGCAGGTAAAATTACAGATTTGTTTATTTTTATGACACATTTATAACAGGGTCTGATAGTCTGATGATACCACACACTTTTCTTATAAAACATCTACCAGGAAACGTTCATTCTACATACCACTTTTCTGCTCATCTGTCAGCTGCTCTACCTATGGAGATAAAGTCAAGACAAACGACGAATTTACTTTTTTTTTACACAGATCCACTGGTTTTGTTTACAAGGGGTCATTCATTTATACTGAATGCAGGTAATAACTAGTGTCTTTTACACAAGAAGGTAAAATAATATTTATTAATGTAAATTATCATAAATTTAGGACAATTAGGACAAAATTATCGGGCCAAAGACAATTTTGACACATTTACTGAACGGCTGTGCTGAATAAGTGTACTAGTGAATGGCTGGATTTCACTCCTGGGGCATGGTTTGAATTACGGGGGGTACTGGGGGGTACTGTACCCCCCAATCAAGATCTAGACTTTCTTTTGCTGTTAAAAAAGACAGTACCCCCCCAATCATGGAGGGGTAATTCACACTCTGTGCTGGGGTTTATTCCCTCTGAATCTTCTGTGAAATTATGAAGACATACATTAATCAAGGCCTCAGTATCAATTTAAAATATAATTTGTTAATTTGATCTATAACATGGTTTTTGGACAAGAGGCTAAAAATGACTGCTTATAAATGATACATTCTGTAAACCCTAGATGAAAAATTTATGCAAGGTTCCCCAAGGAGGCTTCTTTGCCCCTGTGAAAAGCATAATATTTAAAAAAATTTTTTTTCAGATATGAAAACAATACTATCTGCTGTTCCAGTTCATTTCCCCTAACAATTAAGAGATTCTTGTGTTATGATGAATTCCAGTGTCTTCCAGTGACAGAAGTCTAGTGTTTTAACCATTAAAGGTGTTGGTGTGTCAGCACATGAATAGGTGGGGTTAAACTGCTGTTGTCAGAATAAGGAGATTATATTTGAATGTGTTGGGGTTGTGACATCACAAAACTATGATTTGAAAACAGGCTGTTTTTGTACTTTATTTGGGATCGATAAAGTCAAAGTAACATTTAAAAAACATTTTGAAGGCCAGAAAGGTGGAGATACAGGTCTTTTAATATCTTGAAAGGCATCACAATTGTCATATGTAGCAACATATTTCTAAAATATACATGCAAATATATACATTTCTGGACATTTTTGTCCTGAAAGTGCATGACAATGAATTCACATGCAAACACACACACATTCTCTCTCTCTCTCTCTCTCTCTCTCTCTCTCTCTCTCTCTCTCTCTCTCTCTCTCTCTCTCTCT
>JBBJLR010000139.1:26282115-26308828 GCA_037577145.1 Brachypetersius gabonensis
GAGAGAGAGAGAGAGAGAGAGAGAGAGAGAGAGAGAGAGAGAGAGAGAGAGAGAGAGAGAGAGAGAGGGAGAGAGAGGGAGAGAAAGAGAGAAACAGAAGCGGAGGGATCGACTTTCAGATGACATTGAGGCTATGTAGACGCGAGCTGGGAATTGCGCTTCCCTCTGTGCCCCTGCTTGTTGATGTTAGAGAGCTGCACAGGCGAGCTGCTTCTTCTCGGCTGGATTCAGCACCACCTGCCTGTGGACAGCTCTGTACTTTCAGCACTACCTGCCCGTGGACAGCTCCTTTTGCATTTCAGCACCACCTGTCTGTGGACAGCTCCTGCATTTCAGCACTACCTGCCTCTGGACAGCTGCCTGCAGAGAGGCACCTGGACTCCTGGATCTCAGGATCATTTTGGGGTTCGTTTCAAGTCTTTTAATGGAAATAAAACACATTTATGTTCCAAGTCACACTGGAAGTTTACAACTTGGGGAGGAATCTACGGATACCTCGTTGCGCGACTCACAGCCGCAAGCAAAACCTCTTCGGAAGAGCTCTGAAATTTGCTGTAAGTAGATATTCATTAGTGTTTTTTTGCATGCATTTCTTAGACTCAGTAATCAATTTTAATAAGCATCATTATCGAAATCTCTGGAGTATTGAACCCAATTTAATGGCAAAAACATAATGAATGAATTCTACTGCTGTATTAGGGATGTTTGGTTGAAATCTAATCTATAAGCAATTAAAACCTACAGTTGTATTTTATTTGTTTTGGAAATTAGGTCACATCATATTATATGATATTTTCTTTCCAAAGAATTTGCACAGTCTGGTCATTCTGTTGGTTCTTTGTAACAGACAAAGGGTAGACGGAGTGCACTGCTTGGTGCGTAAAGGTTTGCGCAAGGGGGCATAATATGTCTCCAGTGGCTCAGTCTCATCTCTGTGTGTTATTACTTAGGACATTATATCATATTGCTTTGAATAACTGCCTAATTAAACAATTATTTCTAATATCGGGGTGATTAAATTTGTCTCTTAAAGTGTCCAAAAACTGAATGTTACATACAAGCATGTTTGTAATTTTCTCTGACATGTTTTTGAAATAAACACATAAGTGCGCACGTGTGAAAAAAAATTAACAATAGAAATAAAATCGACTTTGCAGCAAGAAATTATGGAGGTAATAACCATTGTTTATTATGGACCTGTAAATGTGCATTTTAATAAAAATGATTCTTACTGTGTCATTATTATTATTATTATTATTATGTGTGCAAGCTTATCCAAAAATAAAACAAAGGGAGTGACAGCAATTACTTCTTTTTTTCTGACAACAGTGGGCTGTTTCAGGTTAGGGTGTATTTTAGGCTACGCCACTAATGCAAAAGAATGAGAGCCAGGCAAAATATTACATATAAACTTGTCTTCCAGTGAGAGACTTCTCTATGTGAAATGAAAGAAGGTGCGAGACTAAATGTGATTAACTCATGCTGAACACGCTGCCACGAGAGAAAACAAGCTCAATATGAGGATCAATAATTTGATTTCGTGTCTCCAGGTTAAGGGCAACTGACAAGCTGTCTGGCACTGCTCGTCAAGAGCAAAACATAAAAATAAAAAAATAGGAAAAAAGAGAAGAAGCTGAAAAATCTCAACTACAAGCTGCTAATAAAAGCTTAGAGATGGCGACCAATGGCACCAAAAGCACGGACGGCCAGGTAGTCACGGAGCTGAATGAGGTGACCACCAATGACAGACCAAAAGCAGAAGACAGCAAAGAGGAGCTGAAGAAAAAGAAGAAAGAAATACCGGACAGGGAGACGTGGGGAGGAAGGTTTGACTTCTTGCTGTCATGTGTTGGCTATGCCATCGGCCTGGGCAACGTATGGAGGTTCCCTTACCTGTGTGGCAAAAACGGAGGAGGTAAGTTCACTTTGCTTGGTGGAACCAAAAAAGTGTCCTGGGTTTGATGGTTATAACAAGAACAGTGATCTAATAACCATTTGTGGGTGATGGATTGATTGGTGCCTCAATATGGCGTCCTAAACGCCTTGTTCTTGTCTTTCACCACCTCAGGCGCCTTCTTGATACCTTACTTTCTGACCCTCATATTCGCCGGGGTGCCATTATTTCTGCTTGAATGCTCCCTGGGACAGTACACATCCATTGGAGGACTAGGAGTGTGGAAGCTAGCTCCGATGTTCAAAGGTATAGTGTCTTACAGGTATAGTGTCTAAACATATAATATCCAAAGGTATCTTAGGTTACAGTATTAAAAAATATGGTGCAGAATAAAAATGGAGGAAAACCAGAGAAGAACTCTTTAGGAACTTCTGTAGAAGAGTCCATTTTTGTAAATGAGATGTGAGACTCATGTGAAGGTCCTATACCACTCAAGAGATGGTTATATTTCCAATCCAAGAACTTGTCTGGATGCTTTTATGTTTAAATGTACGTAATGTCCAACTGCATAATCTCTTCAGCTATTCTCTAATGTTATGTTGTTGTGCATTTTGTTATGATATGATATTGAAAATGCACATACAAACCTTTAATTCCAACTCCAAGCCTGATATTAGGTACATTTACTAGGACAAGACATGCAAATCACCATGAAAAGTCACCAGTCTGAGCATTTAGTTCTTTATAAGCAAATCACCTAATTTTTCTGAGGTTATTAATACTCACAAATCTCTTTTTTAAACTAGGTTCTTTCATGAAAATGGGGTCTCAAACTGGTCCTCAAGATGGTCCACATTATTTGCTCTTTACATTGCGAGTTGGGTTCAAGCAAAAATGCGGACCTTGTTCTGAGTTTCTGAGAATCAGTTTGAGAAACACTGCTTCAAAAGACCAAAAGTTGTTTCTCTATGACATCATTCAAAACACACATTGGAACACCTTTTGTAAAGAGTGAGTTTGTCCAGAAAATGTAGCATTCCTACATTTTGATGCATGCAGTTCCCCTAGTGTCCACGAGTCTAAACAAGCACAAGGTGTTCAACACTGTAGGCGCTAATTTGACCCCAAAGCCATTTGCCATGCATCTGTGTTCAACCTGTCAAAAGACATTCACGACATCTTTGCGAAAGCCTGGATGCACTCTGAATTGTGTAATTATGCATGTTCTCACCCCAGGTGTTGGACTTGCTGCTGCAGTCCTCTCCTTCTGGCTTAACATTTACTACATAGTGATCATTGCTTGGGCCTTGTACTACCTGTACAACTCGTTTACGACTGTAAGTACTTTTTTTCATCATAAATGTTGTTCTTGATACACAACTACAGTTTCATAAACACAAACCAAAGACACCAAGAAAGAAAACAGCATGTTAATGCTCTTATTTTAGGATCTTCCATGGAAATCATGCAACAATCCATGGAACACGGATAGATGCTTCACAAACTACAGCATTGCAGACACCACCAACTTCACCAGTGCAGTGATGGAGTTTTGGGAGTAAGATCTTACAGGAGTTTGGTTTTCTCATCGCATAGAACTTGAGAAATAATGAGAAAAACAGTAGTTTCTGAATTGGAATTTATCTTTTGATAATGGCTCATGTGCTATGTGTTATCACAGACGCAACGTGCATGATATCACTGATGGCTTGGAAAAGCCAGGCCAGATTCGGGTGCCATTAGCAATAACTCTTGCCATTGCTTGGGTCCTTGTGTACTTCTGTATCTGGAAAGGTGTTAGCTGGACTGGGAAGGTAAGAGCTTTCTCCGGTTGTTGTCAATGTGTAGCTTAAATGTTGCAAGTAGCTGTAATGATGACAAAAATATAAAGGTATAAAGTTTAACTCATGTCTCTTCTGGCTCAATTAGTCTGCATGTGGTTAATACAAAGCTAGTGTAGATAGAATCCAGGATGCAATATCCCATATTTCACCCCTCTGTTCATAACTTTTCATTTAATTGACAGATTGGTAATGTTTAATAAATAATTTTCATCTAGTTGTCTACCAATTAACTGCATTTAAAAGCTCCTGCAACAGTCACAGAAAACGTATATTGTGTTTTCTAGGTTGTTTACTTCTCTGCCACATACCCCTACTTTATGTTATTCATTCTCTTCATCCGTGGGGTGACTCTGCCTGGAGCAAAAGAGGGGATCATGTTCTATATCACGCCCGATTTTGAGAAGCTCAAAGAGTCAGAGGTAATTTTACAATAAACAAACAGAGCAAACAAATCAATCAAACAAACAAACCAGCAGTAAATCAAACATGAATGTCACACCTTGTGGCTTATAAAATAAGTGTTTGTTTCTTCTCCTCTCTTCCCTTGCCTTTCCTTTTCTTCTTTCATCTTTTCTACCCTTCTCTGCTCTATGTTTGTTCGTTTTTTATCTAAATCTCTTTTACACTTCTCTCTTTAATCTTTTATTTGCTCCTTTCTCTTCTCTTCTCTTCTCTTTTCTTTTCTCTTTTTTATTTAATATTTTCTGTTCTCTGCTCTTTGCTTCTTCCTTTTTTATCTTATCTCTTCCTCTCTTGTCACTTTTATCTCTACTTTGCTCCTTTCTATTTTATTTTATTTTCCTTTGTCTTTTCCTTTATTGTCTCTTCTCTTCTTTCATATTTGAATCCATTCTTCTCCTCCTCTTATGTCTTGTTTTATCTCCTCTCTGCTCCTTTCTCCTCCTCTTCCTCTCTATAATCTTCTCTTTTCTCATCTTCTCATGTTTTCTTCTGCTCTCTTTTTTTCTCAGGTGTGGCTGGATGCTGCTACTCAGATTTTTTTCTCGTACGGTTTGGGTCTGGGGTCTCTGATTGCTCTTGGCAGCTACAACCCTTTCAATAACAATGTTTACAGGTACAGTCAGACTAATCTAGAGAGATCTCAAGTTTCTGGTCACTGCAGTTGGGCTCTGCATTTAATCTAATAGTATTTTTAAGCACTGGGCCTTGGCAGACCCTTTAGGCTTAATACTCACCACCAGCTTCTAACACTTGCCTTAATTGTGCTCAGTATTGTTGACTGTAATTAAAGACTCATCAACTGACTAATGTATGAGGACATGAATAAACAAAACCCATGTTTGCCTTGAATTTCCATGAAATTAAACCACTGAGTTCTCATCTGGGTACTCACTGCTTACATAATTAATTCTTTACTTGTTATTATATTGAACGTCAGGTCAGTTATGAAACATCTAATATCCATCCTTGTGTTCTTTTTGCACAGAGACTCAATCATCGTGTGCTGCATAAACTCCTTCACCAGTATGTTTGCTGGTTTTGTCATTTTTTCTATTGTGGGCTTCATGGCTCATGTGACAAAGAGATCTATAGCTGATGTAGCCGCATCAGGTAATGCACTTATTAGCTATTGTGTTGCAGTTGTGCAACTAAATATAGCTTAACTTCACCAATGATCACATTAATTTGAAGAAAATCTCAAGAATTTATAATGATAATGCTAAAGTCTATTTGTTTCAGGCTTCAGTGCTCCATTTTCCTTTCCTCAGGTCCTGGCCTGGCCTTCTTAGCTTATCCAGAAGCAGTGACGCAGTTACCAATCTCACCACTGTGGGCTATTCTCTTCTTCTCTATGCTGCTGATGCTGGGAATTGACAGCCAGGTGAGAATATTTACCATAACAAATTCAAGCTCTGACCTAGAAAACAGGTGTAAACAAACAGCATATCTGGACAAATCCTCTGAACAGCCATGCAGGATTGCAGAATCCAGCTGGTTCAGCTCCCCTAGTGGCCAGACACGGAACAACAAGAATGTTTGTAGTCTCCTTGCATTATCTTGATTAGAGCACCGAGCCTTGGGTCTTGTCAGAGCTCTCGATGGTGTTCTTATTTCTTTGACTTTATTCATGCAATTTTTTTGCACACCATGCTTTTTATGCTATTTTTGTCTCCGCTGGCTTGAGAATCTGCACTAGATAGATACTAGATTTCCTCTGACGAGATTCCGCAGGCAAAGAAAATAAAGAAATACTGCTTTAAATAGACTTGTAGTCAAACTGAAATTACACAAAGCCAATAATCAGCAGCATTTTATGCTGTTATACTGAAAACAGAGACAGATTTAGACAAAAGCAAGGCAATTGATCTGTCTAATAGTCTACAATATAAAAATTAATCCATCCGTGAAAGTCTCCCAAAATCTGCCGTTGTTAATTTAATTAATTGCTGAAACATGTTACACTGATCTTTTAATTAAAGTTAGTCAGTAGTCATTAGTTTAATCTTTAGTTGCATAATACTATCTGGCTCCGGTCCTTATTTGCATTACAGATTCGATGATTGGGCCTGAAAGGGTAGAGCAAGAAAGCATAAAAAAAAACTAAATACTTAATTTTCTTTCACAATTTATTCATCCTTAAATACACAACTGGTATTTTTCTGTATTATTTTGCCTTGTTTTTATATCATATTAAAATCCCTATCAATACATTGAACATACTGGTACACAGAACACTCTATTGCCCTCCAAACCTGGAAGGTGATGTATATCTGAGGAGTTTTGTTATGTGCACTATCAGCTCCACACCATATACGCCACCTCACTGTCTGTCCAATATCCTGCTCTAGTCCTGTGGCTTTTAAAAATACATTCTGCATCCACAAATTGCCATTTGTTTAGTTACATTGAAATGGGGGCAGCTGGTGGTCTAATGGTTAGGGAGTTGCCCCTGTAACAGGACTGCCAGTGACACCACTGACGTACACTTGAGCAAGGTACCGTCCCTTCCCACTGCTCTACATTGTTAAATGCAGAGGACCCAAACAATTACCTCTAAAGTATATAAAAAGGATACTTTATGAACAGAAAACTGCAGTCTGAAATGAATAAACACTGTAAACTAACAAATCTAATGACAGGTGCACATTTGTGCACAATTTTCTTACCTGTGGTACTAATATAGGGTTATATTATCCTTATCTTATCCTTGTAATTGGTATACACAAAGGAATACTTTGACAAATGTGCTAGCATGGCTAACAATGCATGATACCTAGCCATGACCAGTTCTTTATGATCTATGAGAAAAAAAATTTTTTTCTGTTTCCTAACCATTGTCCACGTTGGCTCCAGTTTTGTACTGTGGAGGGCTTCATCACTGCCCTGGTGGATGAGTTCCCAAGGGTTCTGAGGAAAAGACGAGAGATCTTCATTGCATGTGTGTGTGTCGTCTCCTACATTATTGGCCTATCCAATATCACACAGGTAATGTGTTGCTCGTCTGCTATAATAAAATAATGTAAACTGATGTTTTCAATTAGACCTGAGGTTTTTCTATACATAGGCCAGTAGTGTTTTCTGTAGCAGTTTTTTTTTTATACATGCATTAAACCTAGACCCCTACTCTTAAAAAATAAGGAGTGTCAAAGAATTAAGTGTTCCTTGGAGTGATGCTATAGAGGAACTGCTTTTGGTTCCTTTTAGTAGTTCCCAAACCAGTCCATACAGACGTCAGACAAGAATAGAGCAAACCACTTTGGGTGGATGGTGCTGTCAAGTTTGAGAGTGAAAAACCTTTTTAAAGTTAAACAAATGCACAAGTATATAGTTTTGCATATTTTACACAACATATGTAGTAGAACCGTATGTTTAAGCCAAGAATTATTTTAAGGAAAACTTTTTTAAGACTAAGCTTGCAAGAACATTTGGTCAAGTATTACAGAGGGAAAGTGTAATTCTGTCTAAGTCTGTTTAGCATGTTTGAAAAACTGGTCTCATTTAGTGACTTGTTTATTTTTGTTAGGGCGGCCTCTATGTATTCAAACTCTTTGACTACTACTCTGCCAGTGGAATGTGTCTTCTTTTCCTGGTTTTCTTTGAGTGCATCTCGATCTCCTGGTGCTACGGTGAGTTACATGATGACCCTCTGTATGTGTTACAGAACACCCTGCTTCCTCTGTAATTTGTTTTGGTCATACACACACACACACACACACACACACACACACACATAAGGAGGAGATATCTTTGTTCTATCTCTTCACCAGTACTGAAGAGCAGTGAAAAGTCTGAATTAGGACTGTATCCAGCAGGAGAACAAGTACAGCTTCAGAGCATGTTTCTGAGATGGATTAAGATCTGTTGTGTAACAAAATTTCAGTCAGCGTGTCTTTGGGCATTCTGCTTAACAGCTGAATGTGGCTAATTTTAGGCGTCCTATCTGATTTCTTGCCAATTTAGGTGTGAACAAGTTCTACGATAACATCCAGGAGATGATTGGATACAAGCCCTGCATATGGTGGAAGCTCTGCTGGGTCTTCTTCACTCCTTTGATTGTGGCTGTAAGTAACAGTTGAGCAAGCCTCATCTCTCAATCTTATAGAACAGCAAAATACAAACAGAGTAAAGAAACAATATATTTGGACATCCAAAGACTTTAAAAACAGTGAGTCCATCAGGGAAATGTTATGAATGTTAGTGGACATTTCAAATCAGTTTCAAAGAGTCGGTTCTTGGTCCATTTATAAAATCATAAAACCATTTAATCTTTTAATTAAAAAAAATTAATCGTTTTCAACCTGTGGATTTTTGAGAGCCCACTGGTGCATTCAGTCTGTAGCTTAAAATTAGTCACAACACTATATTTAACACTACTAAGAACAACAGTTGTTAGTGGTTTATGCTATTAATGTGAAGTTATTGTATGAATAGTTATGAATTGTTAGGCCTTTGCCTTCCATGTCTACAGCATGACATGGAATAAAACACAGTCAATTGAATAAAAGTCAACAGTATAAAACGAAATAATATACTTTAATCAACAGGGCTCTAGAGTCACAGTAGAATGAGAACTATAAACTATAAATTTACCAAATGTATTAAAATGTATTAACTAATACCCCCTAATGCCTTCCTGAAATATTAGTGTTAGCTTAAACAAGTGGCTGAAGCTATTTAGTTAAGGGGGCATCTGAAATGTGTGTATTATTGTTGCTTAGAGTAGTTTAGAAATTTTTGCTAAATGATTTAACCACAAATATATTCAATTACAGACAAAAAAGCAATTGATTTGTTTTAGCCCTAAATATAACCCATGATGTTGGACGTATAATCAAATATGCCCCTTTGACAAATCTAAATGTAATCTAAACTCATAACAATTATTACACAAAGAAGAATGCAAATACTGAATGTTGGACTTCACTTCGAGAAGAATTTGTTCATGAGGGGGCGTTTCAATTTGTCGACTGGGGGGTGTTGCTCGCCTCAGCTGTGTCACCATGTCTCCTTGAAAGCAGCAGGGCAGTCATTTTGTGTATGTTTGGAATGACAGAAAATTATATATGGGCTAATTTTGCAATTTACTATTTTTGAAAAGTCAAGTTATTCATAAAACATCCTGGGTTTTAACCCTAGAAGCTCAGGCCTAATGACAAACCTGATATATTCCATCTGACTTCCAATAAACAAAGTCTTAAGACAGGCTTTTCATAGACCTGACCTTATCCATCCCCCTTATAGAACCAGTTTGTGTGTATCCTTCACATTTGCTCTAGAACCAAGTCAAGTGTACCTATTTTGGAGGTATCACGGATCCAGTTGAAAGCCTTGAGTCTTCTTAAAAGATTCTTACTATTGAATTAACCCACTGCTGTTACACTTCAGAGAGCGTAAACAAACATAAAGAGCATCAAAACCTGTCTGTGCAGTAATTTTTTCCATCTTTTCTGTTGGCTTAGCAATGGAGCTTTACAAAGGCATTGTGTAAATAAGCTTATTGACCAGATTCTAAATCCATGATGTCGTCTGCTTTCCTTCAGGGAGTGTTTCTCTTCAGCGCTGTCCAAATGGTTCCCCTCACCATGAACAACTACGTGTTCCCAGCATGGGGACAGGGTGTGGGCTGGCTCATGGCCTTGTCCTCTATGGTCCTCATTCCAGGCTACATGGTCTACATGTTCCTCAACATGAAAGGAACATATAAGGAGGTAAACCAAGCTCTATCTCAACTGTTTTCAGTTATATCAGAATCAGAAAACTTTATTGATTGTTTATGCTATGACTGTAGTCACACAGACCAATACAGAATATAAAGTCTAAAATAAATCCAATAAAATCCCTGCAGAAAATACTCAATATAAAGTACACTATGCGATATACATGAATGCCAGGGTATAAATACTACAAGAGTAACTTACTGTTAATTACTAGTAACACTAATGGTGGTTTGGAGACTGTTATTGCACATAATAGAGAACAGTATATATAAGTATTATTGACATAAGTAGTGATATTTCACATGGTAAAACTATTGCACATAATAATAAGATATTGCACATAATTAAATAATTACCACAAAAAAGAAAACTGCACATGATTTTGCACATGGTAAAACTATTGCACACAAGAATGTTAAGAAGGGGATTAATAAAGTTTTCAGATACTGATTTTGATTCTGAAAAGGCAGAGAATGGGAACTGTAATTGTAGTTAACTGGTTCCTTTGCCAGCAAGTTGTTGGACCCTTAGAACTCAGAACACTTTAGTAAAATCTGATTGCAACAAAGAAACTGCTTTCTCACTGGGCGCACCCCTGCTCGACCTCTCTCCGGAACCCCCTCCCTCTGCGGGTTTTCTCCACCCATAAGTGGGTGGAAACTGTCCTATCCTGAAAGTTCATGCAGGTGCAAATACCTTGTGTTTTTTCCGTTCGTTACTAAGACCTAAAATATAAAAAAAATTGGGCATTTTTAAACCCCAGTATCCACGTGTTTTTAAAGTTACAATTACTTTGGTTCTGCGTGACATAGAAACATCAAACAAGCATAATGTCTGACACTTTGAGCATCAACACAAACTGGGAAATCTCCCAAGTAAGGAATTGTTTTTCTGTATGATGACAATTTACCATTTGTTGCACATACAGCCCGGATCCGTGCTGCTCATGTTCTAAGGGTTAATGATCAGCCATTGTTAGGAAAGATCTGCACCCTGTGACACTTGATGTATCCTTGCAGCGAATCAGGATAATGCTGCAACCTCCAAAGGTGGAGAAGGCCCAGGTTCAGGCTCAGGAGAATGGGCCCGAACAGCAGCAGCAGCCGCAACCTGTACAGCAACAGCAGGTACAACAGCAACCGCAGCAACCGCAGCAACCACAGCAACCGCAGCAACCGCAGCAACCGCAGCAAGCTCAACAGCCCCAACAGCAGCAACAGCAGCAACCGCAGCAAGCTCAACAGCCTCAACAGCAGCAACCACAGCAACCGCAGCAGCAGCAGGCTGATAACGCCGCCCCAGCCAACCCCGTCAATGCAGACGCCAACGTCTAAAGCCCAAGTTGAGAGCAATCAAAGATGAACAATACAGAGGACTTCCATGTTTATACAATAATAGAATCATCTACCTCCAGGGGCCAAACATGATCCAATTCAATCGTTACAAAAATATATATGTGTGACAGTCTTTCACGTTTACAAGACCTACCCAAGCCATGGGTAGGTGTTCTAAATGTAAAAGCAAAGTGTGTTGGTGTCAAAAGAGGAAAAAAAAATTCACAAAAAAAATCCATCATACTGTATGCGAGTGAACCTGTCTCTAACATGTTAATACTGTGAGTTCAGACAAAAGCACAGTGCAGTGATGCATAAGCTACATCTGTGAGGTACAAAAGAGTTTGCATTGCTCAGAAGCACAGAGAAGGAGTCAAATTTATCAAAGAGAAAGCGAGATTACATCAAATATCGGGTCATACGACACGCCTCTTGTCGCTAATCCAAAACAAACAGAGTCTAGCAAGCGGCCCCCGTGCCTCTACTTTGGGAATAAAAGGAGGGGGCGGGTTATTACTTTGAAGTCTAAAGCACAAAGAAATTTGAATTAGGAGAGCCCTTGGGTGACCCACTATCTGTCGTTTCGATATTTTTTGTCAGAGAGACTGTTACTATTTTATTTTCTTTTGCTGGAAAAAAAAAAGAAGAAATACTACTTGTATGTGATCGAAACCATTTTTAGGATTATTTTTAGGATGTTTTGTACACTTAATGTTGTGATCGAGGACCAAAATCATAGACTAAAGCAAAAACGTATCTATGCCATGCAGTGTATAGGTTGCAGAGGACAGGGTACAAAAGTATGGAACTTGAAAAGTAAAAAGAAAAAAAGAAAAAGACAACAAAACCACAGGGTTTTTTTTGTGTCAGCATCTGCCTGTTGACCAGTGCTGTCAAATCAGTCCTGTTTACGCTTCTGTGCTTCTTATCAGAAATATGGGTATAGCTGAATCTCTGAATTACTGCAAATCAGCGAATGAGAGCGAAACGTTTCTGAGCATGTAATTCAACGACTGAGGACGCAAACAGACTGGAGATTAACAGATGCGTTAAGATTGAGTGTGCAAATGTAATTCATTCATGTGCCAAAATGTTAGACCTTATCTGTGATCAAAAAGAGGAAAAAGAAAGATAGCGCCTAAAATATTACATTCTGACAGTTTACAACAGAAGGAGTGTCAAACTGGGTTCCCTCTAGGTCCGCAGAAATCAGTGTTTTCCCTCTTCTAACACTTTGAATTCACCTCAAAAAGACTTTGCTGACGAGTCAGAGGTGTTCAAGGAGTGGTCTACAATGCTGCGGCCCAAAAGGAACATCCAGTTCAACATCCCTGGTTTACACTAAGAAACGCAGGCTGCGTTTTTTTAAAAAAGCACATTAAGTAATAAGCGTATTTTTATCTGAAAGCACAAAGTTTAAAATGCACATTAAGAAATGGAATATGTTCCAATAAATGCTCTACAGTCGTATGCAGAAGATTAAACCTCCTGGTCAGTTGTTATTTCTTGATTCTAAGTGAAAATAATGATACATTCTTTAACTTGAACATGGCATTTTCTCAGCAAAAATTTACAGTAAAGCTTCTGTATTTTTAACTTAACTAAAACTGAACTAAAAAACAATCATAAAATCAATTTAATATCATCAAATAACCAGTAACTGTACGTTAAAGGCATAGACGTTTGTCTCTCAACAAACTTAGACAAGTGACAAACCAGGCCATAAGGGGGTGCCAGTACTTTTGCTCATGACTGTATACACAGTGTGTTCCATTTCGCAGAGCATTCCCAGGGCGTGTTAGGACAATGATAAAGCGATCGTCTATGGCAGCTACACGTGAAATGCATTTTGGTCATTCGAAACATGTTTACTCTGAGGAGGAAAGCACCTATGAAATGTGAAACGGCTATGTCCTGTGAAATTTGTACAAAAAGTTACTTACTTTACCACAGTTTTCTCTGGAAACTTTGTTGTAAAACTGTGTCGTGTAAAACATGTAACTGTGAATGTCTGTATTACATTTGAAGTTATTGTCTAAATGTTGAAACATTTGAAAAAGAGTTGCTGTTTTCTGCAATAATATTTTGATCTCAGAAACCGAAGCACATATATTATGGAAAAAGTGACGATGATTATTTAAAATGATTATAACAAATAGAATTTATGTCTAGTAAGAAATACTATTGTTTTGTATATTTTTAACTGTTCAACTGCCTACAACATAATATACGCAGGATATGTATTTAAATGGTGTCATATGATAAAGCACGATTGTCATGTTATTAAAAAAATGTACAAATAAAGATTATTGGAAATACTCAGCTTAATGAGTAATTGAGCATTGATACTGGGAAACCTGTGAGGGAGTGCTTTTGTCTGTGTGTCTGACCTGTGGGGGCCTGGCAACCTGTCCAGGTCATTTCTTTATAATCACTGGGACAGGCTACAGGAGCCTGGTTGGGATAGGTGGCTCAAACAATGGATGCATGGATAGATTACGACAAATGAAGTAGTTTAGTCACATAATAATCAACAACTGTCCTAAACTGTCTTAAATATGTTCGAAGAAAAATACAAAAGAGAGTTCAAAAGAGAGTAGTGTGCAGTCAGCATCAGATTTATTAACTTTATTGATCCAGAAGGATATTGCTTTTGTTACAACTGTACAGACACAAAAAGACATAGAGACAAGAATAATATAAAGATATGATTCAAAATAAAATTCTGCAAGAAAAACTCAATATGAAATACATTCTGCTATGTACACAAATTCTGAGATCCAAATCCTATACATAAGTAACTTACAGTTAAGTGAATTACTAGTAACACAGATAGTGGTTAGCAGTATGTTGTTGCTGTAATAGAGATCAGTGATAGTGCACCCAATTTTGGATTCAGCTCAATCTTAAGAGCACTACTTTATCATGGGATTACGCTTCTAAAGCGATTCTAAATGGTTTGAAATGGGTTTATTAATGTTAAAAATCAGATGAAACTGACAGACGTGACACTCGCCAATGGAGAAGACAATATAAGCTCTGTACAGATTGAGGGGCTCATAAGTGTTTTTCTGCATTTCTCTGAAAATAAAATTGTTCCTGCTGAATAGTACAATATCAGTGAAAACTGTAAAGGCATGGCCTCATTCACACACATGCAGGAATATAGGTGTCTCAGAATACCGTGCACACACACACACACACACACAAACACACACAAACAAAATTTGTATTTCTGACACACCTGCACTGTGCACCTCTCTGTACGGTTGCCGCTGGTAACCAGACAAAAAACTGAGAAAGAGCAAAAGATGAGAGAGAGAAAGAGAGAGAGAGAGAGAGAGAGATAGAGAGAGATGGGAGGAAAAGACACAGGAGGACAGAGATAACAGGAAGAGAAAAGATCAGGAGAAAAAGAGAGAGAGATTGAAAGTGAGGGAGAGAGAGAGCAAAAAGAGAAGGGAGAGTGACAGACAAACAAAGAGAGACAGAGAGAGAGTAGAAGTAGAAAGTGGAAGAGATAAGAAGAAAAAGGGAGGGTATAGCAGAGAAAGAGATAACAGGAAGAGAAAAGTAAAGGAGAAAACGAGAGAGAGTGAAAATAGTGGGGAGGGTAAGGGAGAGTGACAGACATACAAAGAGAAAGAGAGGGGAGAGGGGTGAGAGGATGAGAGAAAGAGAAAAGCGAAGAGAGAGGAGAGAGATAAATAGAGAGGAGGCTAGAGAGTGAAAAGATAGGGAGAGGGAGAGAGAGAGAACGAGAGAGAGAGAAAGGCAGAGACCTCTAAGCAATAACAAGCACCATGACACACGAAGAGACTAACAGAAACTAACAGACAGAAACGCGTGCTAGTACGCGACACAACACACACTCCATGTGCCGTGTGAGTGAGCAATTGTTGTGCTATTGTGTAAGTCTGTGCTGGCATTAAAGCTTGAGGAATGGCCCAGTCACTGCCTTGCATAACCACAATATGAATCACGGCCACACTATGAAAGCAAGAGCTGCCAGCAAACCTAATTGCAGCCATTATTCGGCTTTACAGTTCATTCAGTGTTTTAAAATTCATTTGAGCCACTTAGTGTGATTTGTTTCCATATTGAAGCAGACGTTAAAGACACATTGTTAATGTCTATCGCAATCTAGAATCTCCACATCAGGCCTACAGTGCAAACACGTTGAGTGAACTTGCTGGAAGGAAAGATACAGAACAAGGGCACAGGCTTCAGTATATAGAATGACTTAGCATACTTGGCCAGGACCCTATTTTTAAAGCTGAGAAATGCCTGCAATGAGGCCAGAGGAGAGGGCACCATAAGAGCAGACTGCTGATCTGTTATGCTAAATCCAAGTGATAATTAACCATAGCTACAATATTACTGATTAGAAATACAGTACTGAGCTGAAACAAAAAGATCACCATTTCGTTTATGCCATTTCCACTAAAAACAGTCATTAATTACAAGATTAATTACAAGAAGGAAGAGGAAAGTCAAAGGAAAGTTAAAAAAAAAAAACAAAGAAGATAATTTAGTCACATTACAAATGTTTGAGAATACCTCAAAACTGTAGGAATTACTCTCACGTCATCTATGCAGCATGGCAGTGCATCAGTTTAGTATAGTTTTGATGGCATTTTCTAACATAATTGTATAATACAATTATACAATACAATACAATCGCTTGGGACAGAGGACAGAGCCTAAGCTAATGGGCAGCACTGCTATTGCCTTGTGGTTTTAATGAGCACAATTCCCAAAGAGCCATAGCCAGGCTTTTTTAATGCAACATTATTGTACACAAAAACATATTGAGCTTATTTTGATATTAGAAGCAACATCTCAAAAACCTGCCAGTGATACCAGCAAGAACAATGCTAAAAAAATCCTTATTTGAGAGACTATAATAGGAATGTGCAAAGTAATGAAGCTAGATGTACAAACAAGGATACAACTATATTACTAGGGCAGCTGGCAAATAGGCTGACTGAACCAATTTAATTAGGCTAATTAAAAACAGACACAAAATCAATTTGTTTTAAAAGCTCTGCTAGTTTAATGTTTTTCTTGGCTGGTCATGCTTGCTATTCAGTTCTTACACAGGGTTTATATTTTTGACAACAGTGCAGTGCTTATACAAAGTAGTTTTCTTTGAAAAACTATAAACAAGAGATTTTCTATCACTGAGAAGAACTGTTAGCTGAAAAAATGATAGATTTTGTAAACTTTGTGTTGTCATGGCCCTACATTTAATGTTGCCTTCTCTAGGGAACCTTTTAAGAATCTTTTTTTTAAAAGAGTGATTTTAAAAATACAAAATTACAAATAATAATAATAAAATATACAACGTATATAAATACTGTTTAGATTACAGAATAATCAAGGAAAATGAAAATTCTGTATTTACTGTATAGTACATTTGAGAATCTTACTGGGTTTATTCTTAACATATACTTCTTATGCATTAGTATTATGAGCATTACTCTTCTTATCTACTATCATTTACATGTGCATTAGTCTTCCATGTGTACTACCAGGTAATTTTCTCATTGAGTGCTAAAACATTATTATATGCAATATCTTATTATGTGCAATAATAAGATATCTTATTATGTCCTACTATGTAAACTATCACTACTTATGTTAGTATTTCTTATATATACTACTGATATATATATTACCTATTATATATACTACCTAACCACCATTTGTGTTACTAGTAATTCACAACTATAAGTTATTTATCTATACTTTCTATACCACAATATTTGTGTCTATAGCATTGTGTATTTCAAATTGAGAGTTTTTATTGGACTGATTTAGACTTTATCTGTGCAGTAATAACATGAGTAATTTCCTCTGAGATTAATAAAGTTTTCTGACTCAGATTCTGAATAAAGTCAGGATGGTGTTTGTCCTACATTCTGTGCTGAGCTTTGCGTTAGAATATATCTTTTTAAACAAAGGTAATTTATAGTTAAGATAGGCTTGTATCCTCCGGGCAGACGAGTGTGGCAGCTTTTCCCCCTCTTTCCTCACCTCTTTTTATGACATGGCATACACTCTCCTTTTCTGGAGAGGCTGGGGAGTGGAGGTGCGCAGGAAGGCATCAGTGTCAGCTCTTAGAAAAACATGAAGGCTCTGTCAAACACACTGCATCTTACATCCTCCACCCTGGAGAATACGACACAAAAGACTGTGTTTCGTAAACTCTCCCTGCTCATCCTGTTCAGGAAAAAAGCATGTGAGCTTTATTACATTATATATTAGAAAAGTGCAAACGTGTTATTTCCTGTTAAGGTTAGGCAAGGTTATACAACATCAGAAAAGATCCCCATTTATCCTAACGAGGATAGACTTCAGAAGATTAATAACAATACCATTAACATGAAGAATAATCCTTGATCTTTAACCCCAAACTTTCTATGCAAAATTTGATTTACGAAGTCATTTAGTAGTTATAGTGAAGCATAAGAAGAATTCCTGCAAATTTAATTGACATTATAAGACTGGCAACCTTCCCAAAATCCCCCATGCATATGGTGGGAGGTTTTAACGTGTAATCCCCTTAATACGAGAAGCAATGTTTACTTGCATTGACAAAAATTTTATATACAGACATGTCGATTTTAAAAACTGATCTGACATGTGCAAATTTAGCTTAATTTTACATGGAAAATTAAATGAAATGTAATTTTCACAAGTAAGCAAACAGTTCAAATATTATTACAAATTCAACATGTCAAGGTGCAATTGGGGTGCAAATGTTTAAATGTTACTTATATTTAAATGTTACTTATACTAATATAAATGACTCGTCCTAAAATAAATTGCAAATTTCATGCAGCGTTCACATCATGTGTGAAACATCTTCCTTCGAATGACTGAAAGAGTATATTTATATGTTACTTATACTAATATAAATGACTCGTCCTAAAATAAATTGCGAGTTTCATGCTGAAATAGCAGCTTTTGACAGCCATAATTAGATATTTTTACAAGGCAAAGTTTATTTTTACTATTAGCAACATAATTTAAATTTAATTGTCATATTTCTAAAGTCAAGAATCTATAAATTAAAAACAATGTACTATGTGCAATATTAGCATTTCAGCTGCTTCATGACCTTGCAGTTTAGTGGAACCACTGACATTCAATGTAAAAATTTACGTGGCCAAAAATTACGTGGCGTTTGCCCACAGGGAAAAATGACCTGGACTTGCCTACTAGGATATGTCAATGAATTACTGAAATATGACAGTGAGGTTTAATGTATTGGACAATCATAATGTTGTTAATAAATTATTATACAAATGCCAGTTAATATAAGAGTGTTAGTAGCCCATTTGTTATTCACCTGCCACAAAAGTACAAAGCACAGCATTTTAAAGTGTAATGTGCTGCAGCACTGCACAAACACTGTTGCTCTCTGTAATTATTCAGTTCAATTTAGGTCAAATAAATCTTAACCAAAGCAATTCATAAGTGGTAATTCACTTGAATTTGATTTAGTCATTAAATTCAATTGATGTTCGTACTGCACAGCCATTTCTCTTCAAGCCTTTCTTGAAAAAAAACATTCTCTACTTCCTTATAATTCTCATATGAGCAAGTTTATACATATATTACATCTTATTAAACATTACAGTTGTGCTGCCAACCCTGCACCATTGAGTTTAAATGAATTGTAACCAGTGGTGCTCAACTGGAGTGGATTTGATTCAGCTAATTAAATTTGCTTCACGTCTGCATACATGCAAATTTGTTTGCACCATTTTAGCTAAATGCATGCAGTCCCATCTTGTCCCCTCCACCTTCCCTGTGAAGCTTTCTGGAAAAAAAAAGCAACCCCCCACCCCCCAAACACACACACGCACAAAATATCAGCAGCGTTCACATCATGTGTGAAACATCCTCCTTCGAATGACTGAAAGAGTATATTTATATTCATTAGAGGCCTGTCCCCAATGACCTTTAGTGCACTGGAGCCTGCTCCTCATCGTGTGTCACAGCTCATAACATCTCTGTGTTACGCCAAAGGCTTATTGAGGAGTCACAGTCGATTACTATGCAGACAGGACGCTGCATGCTAAGCAGACATCATCGGGTGGAGAAATACGAAGGAGAAATTAGCAGGGATCAGGAAACGAGGGGTTAGAGTAAGGCTGCTGTATCAGGGAACATGGTGTGTCGGTTGAATCTTTTGTAAAATGCCTGCAAAGCAATTGATCACCTTCTAAATCATTATTTGTAAAATGAGGCCATTTATAGACAAAGCCAGAGGAGGCAGCCACTGAGACACTACAGGCTCTGCAAGTCCTTCCTACACTTTGATGTCACATATGTTGACATACATTTTGATTATAAGGAAAAATATGTTCTT
This sequence comes from Brachypetersius gabonensis, assembly GCA_037577145.1. Taxonomy (NCBI): domain Eukaryota; kingdom Metazoa; phylum Chordata; class Actinopteri; order Characiformes; family Alestidae; genus Brachypetersius; species Brachypetersius gabonensis. Next base: position 26,301,750 of record JBBJLR010000139.1, read on the forward strand.
TTTAATGTGCTGACACATATTGCACAATGCAGTATACTTATAAAGAAATAAAGAATATATGCACACAGTTTTGGGAATGTATATATGCATAATTAATATGTTAACAATTAATTACGTTTACATATATTGCTCATGTATTCTGGAATTTGGGTGACAATATCGTATACCTAGACTTCAACAATCCAGATGTAACTTGATATTTGATATTTGTACATCAAGTCTTTAGGAGGTGCATGACCCACTTACAGTCAACATTTTGTGAGGTCTAAACTTCACAAAATGTGACATGCTACATCACTACCAGATTCTTTGGCAATGCACCAAATTTCATGCCATTTCATCCATAGCAGGTGCTGCAAATGTCACATTTCAATCTCTCAAAAAATGCTTAAGCTGAAATTTAAAAATTTTATGTGTTTACATTTGGCTACATTTGCTCACATCTCCCAAACTTTCCTTTGACTAGTTCAACAAAATGACCACCAATAGCCAAACAAAATTTGGCAGCCAATACAAGCCATGGTTCAAACTTCAAGAGATTTCACGCCCTGCTTCATTACCAAATTCTTCGGATCCACATCAGCTGCCACGTTTTTTTTTCACTTAAGCTAAAATTCTGAAATTTTGTATGTTTTCACTTGTACTATATTTCCTATATATCCTAGAGTTCCATTCATATAGTTCAACAAAAATCCCACCAATACCCAATCAAAATTCAGCAGCCAAAACATTCCTGTGTGAATGGCCAATTTTAATGAAATTTTGTAGCTGGTTTAAAATGGCATATAGGTGTTATTTACTAAATGTTATACAAATTAGCCATAAGATGTCAGTACAACAAACTACATGTTTTTAACATGGCTTGGCCTATCTTAAAAATTAATTGTGTCTTTAAATTCAAATCACAACACTAGTTGTTAGCTAATATCATCACTAGTATCATCTCCTTGAGCAGGGCATCATCCCCACACACTGCTCCCCAGGCACCCCTTGGTGGCAGCCCCCTGCTTCACTTGTTGAATGGGTTAAATCCAGAGAGATCATTTGACATTGTTCACACTGTGTGCTGTGATGTCGTGTGTTTATGTGTGATTATAATGGGCCTCTTTACTTTACTTTACTTTACATATTGCACAAACATTTTGATTACAAAGAAATATATTCAGATACATTTTATTTTGTATGAGAAGATGTCAGTTATATTGACATGTATTTCACATCTATCTTATGTATAAAGATATATACAGATGGATTTTATCCTATATGGGAACACACCAGATATATTGCAACATGCTGCACATATATTTTGTGTGGACATAACTGTAGGCTCCAACAATGCTATAACACAATGTAAATCCCCACAAGGGTGACTATACAATAGACATTTTATTTTAATAGATTAATTTAACAAACTTTTAAGATTTTGTTACAGTCAGTATTTTAATGTAACAAGATCTAATACCAAGTACAACTGATTCATTAATTATGGACAATTTTTACAATCTAAAAGAAGAATAATATACAAAGAATCAACACACGAGGAACGAATGAAGAGTCTAAGATGCAAAATCTAAAGAAGGTTCCAAAGATTTGACATTACATGTTTGGTTGCACATATATATTTCTTCTAATATACTTGGAAAAGGAACAGATATTTCAATTACACTTATTTTGTCAGTTTAAAGTGGTCATTATTCCATTTGTATTCCTTTTTGTAGAAAATAACAGATCCAGCAATGTCTTTTTTGGAAATATAAAGCGTGTCCGTTGAGATATTGTATTATACGAGCAGTACTGTGTCCCTCTGTGACTCAAATAGCCATTCTGCAGGGCTGCGGATTTAGAGCTTTGGGCTCGGAGGGTCTGAGCTGGAAATGAGTTGTGTCAGTTTTGCCAGTGTGCATTTACTGTTCATTGACTGCAGGCCAGGGGCTGGTCCACACTTCATTACCGATGCACTCACACACTCAGGTGAAGAACAAGGCACAGACAGCAGAGGCTCAAACCACTCTGAGCTACAGAATAATTCACTCTGCCTTTAGGTTCCACAAGAATCACTGACACACATGCAGGTATGCACACGCTAATGCATAGAAATGCAAATGTCCACACACACATACATACATACATACAAATGCTTGCAAACCAAAAATGTTTTTCATGCAACTAAACCTGTGTTGGTGCCTCTGAATGACACCTCTCTACTGCAGTTGTGCAAAATCCGTCACATACTTTAACAAACTGGTGGCAAGCTGATATCAATGGGTTGTGCAAGATGTCACAAAATATACATATACTCACTCACACACACATGCATGGACATGTGCACACATATTTAGTCATATGCTTACACACTTGCGCTCTCTCTCTCTTTCGCTTTCTGACAACACATACAAAACAATAAGCTCAAACATGCATGCATGCACCATAGCCATACACGCATTTGCCAAAAAGCAGGACAAGGAGAGCACACACACATGCACGCACACACACAAACATGGAGGCACAGACATGCACAAATTTGCCAAAAAGCAGGACAAGGAGCGCACACACACAACACGCACACACACAAACATGGAGGCACAGACATGCAAAAATTTGCCAAAAAGGCTAATAAGTGCTTATACAAACACATACACACACATACAAACACAGAGGCACAGACATGCACAAATTTGCCAAAAACGAAGAATAAGTGCTCACACACACACTCACACACTCATACACACACACTGTGATTACCATATATCAAAGGCGATATTGGGACAGTCCAGCACTGCAGGCTACAGTGAATCAGAAGCACTGATGGGCCTGGGATGCTTTCTTTTCCTGGCTGTCAGTGTGTCTTAGAGCAGTGCTTTGTGATGGGTGAGTGTGACAGCGCTGGGCCCTGCCTCTTGCACACAGACCCGACTCCGAGGCAGAGGCAGCGGCGCCACTAACCACCCTTTATCTGACAGACTAAAATGTTCGGAGAAGACCAACTGAGGCCTTTTCCACTTCCAGGCAATGTTCTGCAAGCCTTTTGCCCTTGTTCTCTGTTTATTGTTTTAAAGCATCATTTTGCTGAAAATATGAATTGATCAACTCATAGGCAAAGATTTCAAGAAATGAAGACTAGCTTACCACTGTGCATCTTTTACACAATTGATTACAAGTTGCATGCAACATAATGTGCAACATTGGAGGTAGATTGTGCAGTTAAAAAACAGATTTTATTATTCCACTAGTTGACTAAATTAGCATCTTATATAGTTTCATATGTTGCATTGTCCTCACTATATAAAGTCATCTGTGACATTTATTTACATGTTATTTACATATTTACCTCCTTTTTTACCAATCTTTGTAGAATTCATTACCATTCTTTTTAGCTATTTAGCGATGGTTCTTTATTATATATTTGACAGTTTAATCTGTTCTGTGTAAATTAAGGCCTTGAAAATTCACAGGTAGCCATTAGGAATGTAATCTGATTGATGACTCTCTCATTCTGTAATGTCAAGAAGCACCTCCTTCTGTAATAACCTTTACGGTTTATATCCGAAATGAATATTTTCTGTAAAATCAGCATGAGATGAATACAAGAGCAAGAATACATTGTGGCACACGTAGCCTTTTATACAACTGTTTGCATTAGCTGACTAGATGTGCCAACTTTGAGAAACCTTTTGAGAAGACTCACTCAGGAGTGCCTTCTAATGTCCGATTTACCTGAAAGACATTATTAACCTGGAAGACTGGGGCAGCTGGTGGTCTAGTGGTTAGGAAGTTGGCCCTGTGTCCAGAAGGTCGTGGCTTGGAATCCGAGGACAGCCAGTGGCACCCCTGAGGTACCCTTGAGCAAGGCATCGTCTCCACACACTGCTCCCTGGGGGCTGTGTTTCTGGCTCCCCGCTGCTTCACTTGAAAATTTTATGTTGTTCACACTGTGCTGTGTTCACAGATGACAAATGGTCACCTCACTTATTAATTGAAAGTTTTTCTCATTACAAGGTTTCTCTAGGTGTTCATGTTACAAGATCACATCTGGGCCCATAAGATTACTTTCAGACTAGTTTATTGCATTAAACGCATTTGCTTTGCCTCACCCCAATCTTGGCTACTGTTGTCTTAGCAAATATCGGTGGGGCAAAGCAAATGTACTTATTAATCTTTAGCTGTATTAAGATATTAAGTTGCAAAAAAGAATTTACCCCCTGAAATTCTTATCATAAAACAGTATACATAAATCTTCAGCTTGTATTTGAAAGTTACACGGGCTATGGAACATTTGTCAGAAATAAAAAAAAATCCTAAAGTGAGGAACCATATCAGGTAAGGTAAATGTAACATTGTAATTATTCTAATAACATTTAGCATGTATGCCAGTATTTAGATTTTTTTAAAGGTTATATGCTTTAAGTGCTGTTTGGCAAACAGGCTGTCATTATTATTTTGGAGTTTTTATTCCACACCTCCTTCTCGTGTCAGTTTATAAAATGGTTACCTTTTCATTTACATTATTTAGCAGGCACTTTTACCTAAAGTGACTTCCATTCTTTAACTACAGGGGACAGGTCTCCCTGGAGCAACGTGGCGTGGTATGCTGAAGGTAGGATTTAAACCCATGACCTCTTGGTCAAGAGGCAAGTATCCTACCAGCAGGCCACCAGGCCAACACCAGGTCTGTGTCGGATCAGATTTACAAGTATATACAACACAATGTAAAGTTTGGAAAGCTTGCTAGACCTAGTTACTATTGCTAATCAATGACTGGACAGTGTATATTTGAGCTGGAGTTTAGCCACTATGTGATGTGATACAGCATCACAGTTAGGTTGACATTGGACTTTCCCATGAGAGGCTACAAATGGAAAAAAAATTCCTCCTCATCGTGGTCTGCACTGCAAATAAAGGATGTTTTAACTTTAAAACCTGAACAAATGTCAAAGTGGTTAAAATGGAGGAGGTTATGGCAGGTATGATTTGACAAAAAAAGCATGATGTCCATGATATTCAGTTGAACTGGAGGAAGGTTAATAGCAGAACTCAATTTTTGTTTCGACATAAAATTGAACATGGAAATCTAAGTTTTCAAGTATTTGTATTATCTGTAAAGTTGGAATTAAAAGGGTTTCCCCAGTTGGGTAGAGGGGTTAATAAACATAAGTTGTTTTGAAGCAATTTCCTCAAGGATCATTACATTTTTCTGATTCTGACTTTGAAGCTACTCCTTTTGGAAGTCATTCATCCATCCGTTCATTTTATGTACCGCTAATCCTTAACCAGGGTCACGGTAGGTGCTGGAACCTATAACAGAGACCATACAGTGAAATGCAGAGGAACATACTAGATGGGTCGCCAATCCATCACAGGTCAGACACACACACACACACATACACGCACATATGTATAGACACCAACAAGCAATTTAGCCTCTTTAATCCTCCTAAACTGCAGTGGGCTAGCAACCCCTGCCAAGGTGAATCCCTGTCTTGTGCCGATAGACCCAACATTTTTGATGCCGATGACCTTAGAAAGGATTAAGTGGTTACAGAAAATGAAAGAATGTTCATAGTTTTGGACTGTGGGAGGAAACCAGTGTTCCTCGCAAAATCACTGGAATTCAGAAATGAAGAATAAACTACTGCAACACAAAGCAGCAGTTTCAAACCCCTTTTCACACCAAAAATGATTCCAAAAATCATGAAATTCAGAACTGATGCAATACCAATTTTTGCAAAGTCATCCCATTTGAATATTTCTTCATTCTTTCCCTAAACTCAGATGCTCAGACTGAAATGTAAATTTGAGCATGCTTTTGGGAAATGCTCAGATGAAACCCTGGGGGGTTGTGTAGAGTTATGAGCAACAGCGAGATTTATTCACGCACATGAAATGTAATCATTAATTTTGTAATTTAATGTTACATGCTCAGAGGAATCAAACAAACAAAAATGCAGATGGGAAAATAGAACCGTATTTTATCTTGACTATACATAATCATTGCCATAGAATAATGTTTACTAGTCTGCCTGTCTAAAATCTTTGATGTCCATTTCTATCCTCTCTCTTCCAAGGGGGAGAAAAGCAGTTAGCAGAGTGAGTGAGCCATGGAGAGAACTAGGGCAGCTAGAACTGGTAGCAAATATCTCCGTGGGCAGTCTATGCTCTGGCACACACACACACACACACACAAACAGGGCTGAGGTGTGACTCGTCAGAGCCTATCACTCCCCACTGCAGCCCAGTAGTCTATTGCGTATGCCGAGTGCGTGGCTGGATCCGAAAACAGACACTGTCAGGTGTGATAAGAGTTAAGGTATAGCAATCTGCCATGAAACCTTGCCCTGCCTGGTTCTCCTCACACCACTGTCCTCTCCAGCTCATGGTCCTCGCTAAACTCTGCATTTTGTCCTCGCCTGCTTGTGTTTCACCTGAAGGTCCAACAACATCACCCCGACCTCAACATTATCCTCACTGCATTTAACTCCTTTAATCATCTAATAAAGCCTTTGTTTTGTCATGCATGGGTACATATGTGCATTTGCACATGACTGACTACATCTATTATTTCAGGAAACAAAATTATATTTGCGTGGAAAAAGAAAAGGACCAACGGTAACCTGTAAGTATTCCATTTACCTCCCAAAATTTTCCATAAAGCCATATTTGCTTGGTGGCTGAAATATTTTTAGTTTTGTATTGTAGCTACGATGCTAATATAGATCACAGGTTAAGAAAATAATTCACCAGTGCCCATCTTGGCTGGGAGGTGGTGGGGATCACTACCAAGCCGTGAAGATAACAAGCTAATGCCCTTCCTTCTGTGCACTCATAGACTAATAATATAATATAAAATATGTAATATGTCAGTGATTTTAAAGTGGAGAACTACCCTATCACAGTAGACGGTCACCTTTTTCACAGGTGGGAGTTATTTACCATTATAGTCCATTGAAATGAATGGGGACGCTTCATTCAGCCCCAAATTCAGTATCTCGGAAAATTAGAATATTTTGAAAAGGTTCAATATTGAAGACACCTGGTGCCACACTCTAATCAGCTAATTAACTCAAAACACCTGCAAAAGCCTT
>JBBJLR010000139.1:26308928-26324596 GCA_037577145.1 Brachypetersius gabonensis
ATATAGATATATATAAAACCCCTCAGTTTTACATGGATTCAGTCTAACACTGTTTTTCTTCGAGAACCGAACTGTATTACACTATTTAGTATTAGTAAGCCTGTCTAAACATGTGGGTAGAGAGAGTCATTTCAACGTTTCTTTTATGTATAGTCTTTGCACGCATGCTGCTAATGCTAACCGCTAATGCTAATGTATTTTTTAAGCAATAAAGTTTTCTGATTCTTAAACTTTATTCCATATCTGATTCTATATTTATTTATCTTTACATTTTCTTTAAGAGTAATGCATTAAGTTTAAAATTAAATTAAATTGTTCTGGGAGCATATTTGGGGGCATATTTAGGGTGTACACTACACAAATAGGCATTTTTAGGCATTTTTTTTAACCAAATCACAACAATGCAGTTTTTCATTATATGCAGGTGCTCTTGGAACGTAACCCGTTACTATATGTGTGTATATACTGCGAATAGCTGCCTTTGGTGGAGAAACTTTAGACTGCTAAATAGGCATGGATGTGTTCCAAAGCTTTATAGCTATTTAAAATGTGCCATTTTCAGTCATGATAGCAAATGAGCTCTGGAATTTAGTAATTCCAGTGATAATTCATGAAGTAATAATATTTCTTAATTTTACATCTCATCAAACACATCAGGGCACTTTATGAAAAGTGCTTAGAATCTTCTTCAAAGAGTTCAACACATGAGAAAAACTGCAGCAGAGAGAGTGGGGAGTTAGGGCCACATAATAATCCATTCATTTAACAGTAAACTGGATTAGAACGATTAGGGGAAAATCATTGTCCTTGTGATTTTCTCACCAGTACTGGGATTATTATTTGGATTATTTTAATTATCTTCTATAACATCCATTCTTAGAACTTAGAAATTCTTAGAGATCGTGAATGCTGAAAGTGTATGACAGACTGCCAAATCACATGCATTGCATTATCAGAATTTGTTATAATTAAATTTCTTCATTAAAAACCTGAGACAACCCTTGTAATATATACTCAAAACTCTTGCAATTTGAACATTTCCGTTTGAAAAAAATGAAAATGATTAAATGTTCAGCTCTCGCTTAAATTTACACATTATTCTATATTCAATGTTATTTTATTAATATTTTATCTCCACCAGTTCTCTTTACTAAAGCAGCCATTCTACACTTTGAAGAACTGTCATCAGTACAAGAATGCTCTCTAAAAAGAACATGAACATACAAACAGTGCAGTACAACCAAAGAATGTGAAACATATAAACAGTACAGCACAACTATGGAGACAGCTGCTGAATTTTTGTCCATAATTTTGTCCATGACCTAAGATGCTTTCACATCCATTCCTGTCTTTACTTATCAGAAAACTTATATTTGTGGTATTATATTTATAATCTATATTCGCTGTAAATAACTGTGCAAATTTGGGGGTTTTTTTGTTTTACAAACTATCCCTTTAACATCCATGTGCAGTTTGAATAGGCAGTAGCCTCACAGTTAAGTCAAAAGAATAAATATCTGCAGGGATAATAAAATGGATTGTCTGAAAGGAAAGGAACAGACATGGAAGAGAACAGAGGGTGCTCTGCAATATTACATTGCATTATCTTACAAAACCTAATTTTACTGATGATCTTAAAAGGTAAGATCCATTCTATTGCATTCCTCTCCTTATTGCAGTCTGCCTGGTAGAGCAGCTTTGAGGCTTTATGTCCATCGAGTGAATAGCATTCAGCTCAATTAAAAGGAGTGGTGGTTCATATATTCAGAATTATGCTATTACAGTTAAATAAAATTCATATTGGATACAGCTGGTTATGTAAGAGTGAGATAGGACAATGTGTGCCCCAGAGTGAGAGGAAATCAAGAGAAGAAGCACAGAGTTTCAGTTTTAATTAAACACATGATTAAAATTAACTTACAGAAATACTCCAGGTTTTACACTTCATCTCTACTTACTGCATCTGTCATCAACCCTCACTTAAGAAACATTTTTGATGCATAATTACAATTGACTCAAAACACACTTAAATGTTAAAGTCATTGGGCTGTACTGGATTCCATGAATCCATGTTTCACATACTCTCCCTACAGATCATCATACTCCTTATCATCATATTACGGTAGCCATCTGGAACAAAATTGATTTTATATTATTCAAAACCTGTGATTGATATCTTATCTAATAGGGCTGCACAATATGCACAAAATATATGTATTATACTGTTTCATTTTATGCTGTCTTTCAATACATTAAAGGGCTTATTTGTCACTTCTCTGGAATTTAAAAGGACTAAATTGTGCAAATATAGTCAAAGTTTCAAAACATATAACCACCCCCCAGCTGCAAAAACAGGAGTTTTCAAATCACAGCTTTTGTGATATCACAAAACTGATACATTTACATATATCTCCTTATTCAGCCCACATCAGTTTGGCCCCACCCACTCATGCTGTTGTTCTAAGGTGTGTTTCAGACCTGAGTTGCCTTTCAAATGGGCTGCAGTGCAGGTCAGCCAATCAGAAAATGTTTCTTCACAACTACATCTGACATTTTCTTTAGAAAACTACTCTTATCTTTGGTAGAAAGAAAAAAACGTGCATATATTCATCAGAAAATGTGCCTTTTTCTGTATTATGTATCCTTATCCAGGGTTGTGGGATGCACTGGAGCCTATCCCAGCATTCACAGGGTGAAAATCAGAGAAATAACCTGACCACAAATTTCCCTGACATTTTTTGTTTGTTTTTTAGTTAAAACCATTTTCAATTATTTCTCCTGAAGGCATTGAGAAAGCACACCAACAGCTCTGAGTCCACACAAAGCCACATTTCAGCATGTAGAATATCAGTGCAGCTTCGCTGGGAATATTGACACTTACTCTAATCTGTTCCAGTGGAAATTACATCCAGCTCGTGCAGGCTGAGCGTGCCAGCCGTCCACACCACCAGGGAAGCTGCATGAGGATGTTAAATCAGGTCACAGTCCTCAGATCAAACTCAGGTACCCCATTGTTTCTCAATGGGGCCGCATAGAGAGAGTGCTAATATACAGCAGCAGGATGCCACCAGAGGGTGCGGCACATTTTGTTGTCCCATCTAGACAGAAGAGTTGATTTCTTTCAAAAGAACTTGATTTATGTATAATTCATATATACATACACACACACACACAAACACACGCGCATATATATATAACACACATATACAGTAACCCAGAAAAACCACGTTGTTGTGTTTTGGTTAAAACAAAAGCCTAAAAATGCCTATTTTCATTGTGTAAACACTAAATATGTCCCCAAATATGTTCCCAGAACACTTTAATTTTATTTTAAATTCAGTTTACTTTATTACCCTTAAAGGAAATGTAAAGGTAAACCCGTATTTGCCTCTTTAATTTAAATTCCCCGGCGAGATATGCATCTCGGAAGGTTGCGGGACAAAAATATTGGGACACCGTGGCGTGGTTTTCGGGGAATAACCCCTGATGATAAATGAGGGCTTGTTGGAAAGGTCTCCTGGAGTGCACCATGGCAAAATTACGTTTGGAGTGTGGGGGCTCAACTCGAAAAAAGTGCTTCCAGGTCAGCTACAGCCTGCCCTGAGTCCCTTTGTGTGAAAACAGCCAGAAAAAATTTATTAATGGCCTCAAAAAAAGCAAAAAAGGTGGAGGATATTTGCAGTTTACACGTTAGTGTTCCACGTAAAACTATGAGTTCGGTTCTCAAAGTCCTGATCCGTGTAAAACTGGGGGATTACTCTATATAACTATATGTGTGTGTGATTGTGTGTCTCTGTGTATGTTTTTTAAATGTATTTTTAATATAATGTATGTGTCGTGTCTGGGCATGGGAGGTGCCTTTTTTCCCCTGTTTTTCCTGTGTGTGTCTTTTTCTTTTTTTTCTCTGCTTTTGTTATTTTGGGTCAGGCAGTTGGGGAGCACAGGGTCCTTGTTAGCCCCACCCTGCTGATGATCGATTGGCTGATGTTGTGGCAGCCAGCTGTCAGTGTGGGGCTTGGGGCCTAGATGGCGTTGTCCAAGATGGCGGCGCGCTGGGACACAGCTGCCATTCCGGGTCCAACACTTTGATTTCACACTGAAACTGGTACACAGCTGGCACACTTGTTTATGACCATCAGACCCTGCTCCAGATAAGAGATAAGCATGTAGCTGCAGCTGCTACTCCGAGATCTCGACTTGCTGCGCGAACCTCAGACCACGGCACTGGCTGATGCTGGTGGCTGGGTGAAGAGGCACCACAAACGGTGCATGAGAAAGCAGAAGTGGGGCAAGCGAGGAGGAGTCCGGCAATACCATCTGTGACAGAGGGCTCTGTCTAGCTCACCATAAATCACCATAGATGTACTGCTACTACCCTGGGGGTGCACACCCAAAGTTATTAGCAGGTTTACAGAAACACAAAAACACACATGCATAAACACACATGCACATGAAACATATGCTTACTCGTTGGAGCGCTTTGCTTTTGTCTGTCTTGTGTGTGTTTTATCTCTCCTTCCTGTGGTCTGTTTTGGTGTGGCCATTGTGTGTGGGTCCCTTTGCTTTGTCGTGTTTGTTTGGGAGGTTTGGGTGCTGTGTGGGCTGCCATGGCGGGCCAACCTGAGCAGTAGCAAAGGTAGGCTACTTCAGTACTGTCTGGCTTGCGCAATGCAGCATGGGTATGTGCAAAACCATGAGTGGGGGGATGTTTTGGGGAATAATGAAATATCTGTGTTTATGGTGTATAATTTGGGAAGAATTTTGCACTGTGCTGATCTCGAGTTACTGCTCACCGCTGCTGGAGCTTCTGTCTGTCAGATGTAAGCCATTTTATTTACCAAGAGAATTTACCACTGTGCTCATAGTCACAGTGTACATTCTACCCAGCGCTAACACAAACAACGCGCTACCAGAACTGTATAGAGCCATCAGCCAGCTCCAAAACTCATATCCTGACGGGCTGTTCATTGTCGCTGTTGATAGGAACCACGCGAACCTCAAGTCAGTCCTCCCCAAATTCTACCAACACATGGACTTTCCGACTAGGGCTGCGAACACGCTGGACTGTGTTTACACAAACATCCCTGGCACGTTCCGCACTGAACCACGCCCACCCCTCGGATTCTCCAATCATGTGTCCATCATGTGCGTCCCAGCCTACAGACCGCTTGTCAGATGTGCCAGGCCCATCCAGAAGCAGACAAAGATCTGGCCCCCAGGAGCCATCTCTGCTCTTCAGGACTGTTTCGAGCATACTGACTGTTCATGGAGGCTGCAACCTACAGGGGCTTTACCAACCCGGAGGAGTGCACAGAGTTGGTCACTGGTTACATCAACAAGTGCATCAATGATGTCACAGTCTCCAAGAACATCACCACACATTCCAACCAGAAGCTATGGATGACTGCAGAGATGCGCATATTGCTGAGGACCCGAAACACCACTTCAAATCAGGTGACCAGGCTGCACTGAGAACAACAAGGACCAACCTGTCCAGGACCATCAGAGCTGCAAAGCGCGCCCACGCCCAGAGAATCCACAGCCACTTCAAGGACACTGGGGATGTGCGGCGCATGTGGCAGGGCATCCAGGCCATCACCAACTACAGGGCATCTCCACCTGCCTGTGATAGTGAGGCCTCCCTTCCAGATGCACTGAACAACCTCTATGGTTTGAAGCCCAAAATGACGAAGCAGTGAGGAAGTCCACCCCACTTCCCAGCAACCAGGTATTCTGTTTGACTGTGGCCGATGTGAGAAACTCTGCTCAGTCAACCCACGGAAAACTGCTGGACCTGACAACATTCCTGGTTGCGTGCTTAAAGGATGTGCAGAACAGCTGGCAGATGTTCTCACAAACATCTTCAACTTCTCTGAGAACCGCTGTCATCCCAACATGCTTCAAAACCACCACCAGTGCCAAAGAAATCATCAGTGTCCTGCCTCAATGACTATCGTCCCGTTGCACTCACACCCATCATCATGAAGTGCTTCGAGAGGCTCATCATGAGGTACATCAAGACATAACTGGCTCCCTCACTGGACCCCCTGCAGTTTGCATACTGTCCCAACCGCTCCACAGATTATGCCATCCACACCACCCTTCACCTGGCCCTCACTCACCTGGATAAAAAGGACACTTATGTTAGAATGCTGTTCATAGACTTCAGTTCAGCATTCAACACCATCATTCCTCAGCATCTGATCGGGAAGCTGAGACTGCTGGACTTAAACACCTCCCTCTGCATCTGGGTCCTGGACTTCCTGACCGGGAGACCCCAGTCAGTCAGGATTGGGAGCAACATCTCCAGCAGCACCACGCTGAACTACTTCCTGCGGAGACTAAGGAGAGCACACCTCCCAACCCCAATCCTCACCATTTTCTACAGAGGGAACATGGAGAGTATTCTCAGTAGCTGCATCACAGCCTGATACGGAAAATGCAATGTTTCGGACCGGAAGACCCTACAGAGGGTTGTGAGAAAAGCTGAGAAGATCATTGGAGTCTCTCTCCCCTCTGTCACGGACATTTACTCCACACACTGCATCAGCAAAGCCACCAGCGTTGTGGACAACCCCACACACCCCTCACACACATTCCTCTCTCCTCCCGTCTGGTAGCATACGGGCCTACACTAATAGAATGGGGAACAGTTTCTTCCCTCAGGCCATCAGACTCCTTAACCAGACTTAAATAACCAGTTAAAATACTATTTTCATATCACATATTCTGTAAAAACACATGACACTCTCTCTCTGTTTTTTATTTATTTATTTATTTATTTTTGTCATTTTTGTATTTATTGCCATTTTAAATTGTCGTTTTTAAATTGCACATATTTATTTATTAATGTCCTGCATTCTCTTGCACATTTGCACTCTTGGACATCTCTACTGCTAAAATACAGTACTGGTCAAATACTGTACTTATCCTCAATGTAGCCATTGTCATTTGCACTACACATTGTCTTGTCCAGTCTTGCTTAGTGGTATTGTTGCTCTTGCTCTGTTCTGTCTTGCACTTGTGTTCTGTTCTGCTCTTGTGTTGCACACTGATCCTGGAGGAATGTTTTTCTTACTACGGAGAAGCAGCAGCCATGCTTCATTGGGGTTGTGTGAGCGAACTCAGGTACCAGAGTTTGAGTCCAGTGGCTGGCGAATGCAGTGAGGCAGCTGGGTCGTGGTTTGGGAGACTCTCTCTTTCTGTTTATCTTTCAGAAGCCATATCACTGTGAGAAGGACAGCTGAGCAGGGCATACACGAAAAGAGCAGATTTGGGAGAAATTGTGAAATCCGGCATGGTGGCAAGATTTTTTCTGCGAACCCCAGCCGGTGTAAACGGAAGTGGCTCAGCCTATCGGGAGTGAGTGTGAGCCAGTTAAGTGCCGAGGGGGGTAGAGGTTGTGTGAGGTCTCTGTGCTTCTGTGTAGTAGGTCCTTTCACAGAATGGAATCCTATCACATCGGATGAGAGGAGGACGCCGAGACTAGCCGCAGCAAGCTGGACGACTGATGGGTTGGACATATGTTGTGCCAGGGAGCTGCAAGGAGCCAGCATAAAGACAACATGAATCGGATAGAGATGTGTTTGTCTCCCCTTCCCTCTCCCTTAAAATCATATATGTGTGCTGTGCCATAGTCACTAGAGTGGAGTGCAGTTAGGTAAATCTGTTTGCTGTAATTCTAGAGTGTAGTACTGCATGATAGGCTATTTTGTTGTGAACACTGATGTGTCAAGTCTGGATTTGAACCAGAGAGAAAACGCATGTGTACTGAAAACCCTGAACCTAGAGACAGTCAATAAAGGTGTGTTAAAACTAAGTTCCTGTCTAATAGTTTTTCTTCTCCATTGCTTGGTGATCCGAAAGGGTAAAACAAATTTACATCTTAACCAAAATAAATAATATTGTTGGGGCCTATTTACCCCGGGTTGCCACAGTACAAATTTGGCGTTGTCGGCAAGGATTTCCTCTGGCACAGCAACAGAGGAGAACAGGAGAGATAGTAGAGATAGTTTCTCCTGGGTGGTTCATGGTTGGCCAAATTCAATGGGTCTGTGAAAGCTGAGTTCAAAGAGTGGAAAGGACCACTGAGGTTGGCATCCGCATCCAGACAGCCATACAGCAGGTCGACTTTGTGCTCAGTGCTTTAGCAAGGGATGTTAGGAGGGAAGTCGACATGGAAGGCAGGGGAGGATGACGACGTAGCCCTGAGGAGCCAACTGAAGGCCAACCTTCACCTTGGCCCCATTGAGAGTAAGCTCCAGAGGTCAGTCAGAAGAGTGAGCCAGCTCACGTTCATGGAGGTTTGCAAAGAGGCCAGAGTGGTGGAAGGGGAAACCCTTTGTTAGGACGGAGCTGCAGTGGCAGATACTCACCACACAATGGCGCTCCATGCTGCAAATCCACCAAAGGCTGGCTCAGAGGGCCCTCAAAAAAAAGGAGGCTTGTTGACTTCCTTAAATGAGAAAACACGCCAAGAATTGCGGGAGCAGCTGAAGGGGCAGCGGGAAGTGTGGCTGGACGATTTACAGAGGGAGCAGGAAGGGACAGCACACACGGCCAGATGTGTGGGCGCCCCATCTGTCTCTATTGTGAGGAGGTGGGCTACATGATGAGAGAGTGCCCAAAGATAAAAAACCCTGAGGGTGTAACGAGGCAGGGTATGCAGCCTGAAGGAAAAGTAGGACCAGTGGCTGAAAGGCCTGTTCCATGCATTTTAGATACAGGTTCGCAGGTCACCCTGTTTAGTCAGAGCCTGTTCACCTACTTTGGTAGTGCTTCGCCCCCCGAGAGAAGGTGTGGTGAAGGTACAGGTAAGGCCCTCACCAACACCATCTTGAGAGTGTGTTTCAGACACTGGAGGTCCACGGGCTGAAGCTGCAACCTGAGAAGTGTCAGCTGTTTCAAAGGGCGGTATGTTACTTGGGCCATGTGGTGAGTCAAGAGGAGGTGACCACGAATCCAAATAAGAAAGAGTTGGCCAAACTGGTCCCAGTGAGAGCTGTGCGTTCCTTCCTGGGGTTTGTTGGCTACTACAGGAGTGCTCCATGGGCTGTTGCGTGGGGTGAGTGTGGCCTCCCATCAGAAGGTCGACTGGACAGAAGACAGTGGGCCTTTGAGGAATTGAAGCAAGCTATGGTTCAGGACCCGGTGTTGGCCTATATGGACTATACTCTGCCATTCCGCCTATACACTGACGCGAGCTTCCAGGGGTCGGGAGCCGTGCTGACCCAGTTGTAAGGAGGGCGAGAGAGAGTGTATGCCTATGCGAGCCAAGGTTTGCATGAGGCTGAAAGGATTGATCAGAATTACAGTGCCATCAAGCTGGAGCTGCTAGCACTCAAGTGGGCAGTAGGGGAGAAATTTGGGAACTACCCTTGGGGAGCAAGGTTTGTTGTCTTCACTGACCATCGCCCTTTGCTCTATTTGAAGACAGCCAAGCTGGGAGCGGTTGAACAGCGATGGGCTAGCCAGTTGGCCTCAGTCGACTTTGAGACGCACCACAAGCCTGGTAGAGAGCACCAGAATGTGTACGCCCTGTGCCGGCAGTCAATAAAGGTGTGCTAAAACTCAGGTCCTGTCTATTTTTCTTCTCCATTGTTTGGGGTCCAACAGATCTGAAGGGGTAAAACAAACTTACATCTTAGCAAAAATAAATAATACTGTTGGGACCTATTTATCTCATGTCCCTGTCAATTTCGGTTTCAAAAACAAAATCTAAAGGCATTATGTGTGTAAACTGGTCACATGTGTGTTAGTGTAGAAGTGGAAATATGCACTGTCAGTCAAATTCAATCAAAGAAAACACAAACTAACAGGCTACTATTTTTTACCCACCCAAGGGTAGCAAAAATGTATGGCCCTGATGTATCAAGTTATATCATACTAATGTGGGGGGCAGCATGACAGTTTTCAGAGGGGCATGATTTTTTTATCTTTTTCATTAAATTAAACACAATTTCTGAATAAATGGTTGAAATACATAAAACAAATTAGAACAGCTTTGCCTTAGTTAAGAATTGCAGCCAATATTACTCATAATTTCCAAATAAAAACAGAGTGTTATTTAAAGCATAATTTGTAAGGAAATGACAAAACATCAGAATGAGAGAAATGACCTTTCAGGTCTCAGCCAGCGGAAGTAGAGGCTGCTGTGTTTTCGTTTTGGTTTTGGGACTTTTATTTTGACTTTATGGGTGTTTGATTGTGTCTTTGGTCATTGTCAGCTGTCTTCTGTTTAGTTTAAGTGATTGGGCTTTATGGTTGGTTTCTGTCAGAGTCTGTCTGTGTATTTAAGTTCTTAGGTTTCATGTTTTAGTTGCTGGTTAACCCTCACCATTAGTTCTAACGATTCCCACTCCTTATGTGTCTTCTGTTAAATGTGCTTTTGTTAGGCCCTTGTGCCTGGAACCTGCATTTGGGCCTCGCCCCATGCACGGCAAGACGTGACAGACCCAGTATTTACAGCACTTGAATAATTCAAAGAAAACAAATCTCTTGTTCACTCAAACAAAATGACAATAACCTCTGACGTACTTCTAGTAGTGTTTTACCATCCAGCTGATCACATTGCAAGAGGAGAATGTTAATAACAGCAGTGTTTTTCTACTTTTCCTCATTAAATAAGATTTGATTCAGGTGATCAGTAATCAGTACCTCATAAGGCAAAATGAGGAGCTTGTGCAGGAATTTAACAAACACTGGCATGAAATGGTTGTGTTACTCATAGGGATGCAGATTTAAAAATACATTTGCAGTGGTCTCTTATTTTTTTCCAGAGCTGTGCATGAGATGATGATAGAGTTTTTTAGTTTTTGTCTTGCGAACTCTGGAGAAAACCAAAAACTAACAGTAGGTTCTGTAGTGCACATTCAAACACATTCACATAGTGCACACTAGTTGTGTTACATGAGTGTTTCAACAAGACTACTATATTGGAAAAGTATTCTGATATATTATTGCCTCTGGAAAACAAAACGTACAGATTTACATCTTCATTACATCTAAACATAAAAATTGTTTACTGAAGAATTCACCAGAGTCTTCATCAGGAAGCCGCATGCATTCATGTGGAATGGCATACCCTTTGGTTCTTCTGGGTGAAACAGTAAATTAATGCATTTACAAACAGAAAAACATTGATCTTCCTTTTTAAAATTCTCAGGGCACTAAGAGGAAAACACCATTAAAGCTCAATGTGAGGGTCACCAGTTCATCACCGGGTCACCTGCACAAATCTATATCTTAGTGCAGGTGGGGTGTTCACATGTATAATAGATCAATAAAGCAGCCCATTAATTAATCTCACCATAGCTAAGAAATGAACCAAAGTACGTCAGAAAACGAATATTCTAATGTAGTTAATGTCTTTACACTGCTTTAATATAATTGACTTCTTTAAGGGTTCACACTGGTCTGCTAGAGAAAAACAATAGTGTTCAGTCCGAAGGTTGCTAGGTTCATGTACTATTACATTTTTTTAATATATGAAAATTACAGAAACCCTTTACATGTCCTCATCTCATTACATAAAATCTCAGCAAAGATATATTTTGACACTAACAGTATATATTATTTGAATAAAGTCAGAAAAAGATTTCTTTTTATACATTTTTCTTTTTTATATATATGAGGTTTATATCTTTACCTGAACTGGAGAACCACATTTTCTTTAATTAGACCCAATTCAAAACAAGGAGTTCAGCTTTCCTTTCTCTCCACCTTTTTTGTCATTTCTTTGTCCTATTTGAATCCTCCATGACTCTGAGTCGCTGAAAAAAAAAAAAAAATATGCTGGGTTAATTTCGCTGCGGGGGTTATATTGCGCAGCACAAGCTCATTATTTCAATCCTCACGTGCCTCTGGACACGGCAGAGCCTTTTTCCTTTTGTTTGATGCCAGCTCGTGGTCTCTCTCTCTCTGAGATGATGAAAATGGGAAGAAGCAAGATGAGAGGACTCAGCTTTGCTGAGCTGTTTGTATTCATAAATATGTAGAGGGAGGAATATTAAGGGTTTCCATTTTGGTCATCAACATCATCTATTATTTAGTGAATGCTACAAAAAAGGGTCGCAGTTGTGATTAATTTCAGTTAAGGTACTGCCACACAGATCACACACATTAAACTACAAACCAGATCTTTAGATTTCACACTCTTTTTTGGCAAATCTGTAGCATACCGAGCATTATCAGTCATTTTAATGCATTTCCCCATACTTAGTACAAAAGTAGAGCCTGAAAAACCTACCTTATCCACCAAAAGGAGCACACTATTGTTCTAAATCAAGGAACCTTTTTTGGTACCACATCCTATAACAGGGCTGTTTAAGGGTGGGTGTTTTTGTAAGAGCAATGGTTATAAAACCATGACAACACAATTAACCATTTAAATTATTTGCTCAATCAAATGGTTCTTCTCTTAGAATGGGAATCTGATCCATAAAAAGGTAGAGTCCTCAAAGGTGCTTAAGTACAGGTAATG
The DNA here is from genome assembly GCA_037577145.1 of Brachypetersius gabonensis. Classification (NCBI taxonomy): domain Eukaryota; kingdom Metazoa; phylum Chordata; class Actinopteri; order Characiformes; family Alestidae; genus Brachypetersius; species Brachypetersius gabonensis. Next base: position 26,321,410 of record JBBJLR010000139.1, read on the forward strand.
CTTATGGGACTATGACAACTCAAAGAACCATTTGAATTCTTTGCACAGTTAAATAGTTCTTCTCTATGGCTGAGAAACTGTTGCACTTGTTTCTTCAAAGAACCTGTTTACAGACACTGTTACAAAGCAACAAAAAGGTTCCAGAATTGCTACAAGCAAAATAGCCTTTTTGATACTATGTAGAACCCTTTTCTAGACTAAGAGTGTAAACAAAGTTGTGGCCTGAGAATTGTACATCCAAGCCAAGAACCTTTATTGTAAGAGCATATTGCTTCACATTTGTGAAAAGGGGCTCTTCAAAGTACAACTGATAGTTGGCTGCTATAAAAAAAAAAATAAAATCCTTTATGCTAAGAGTGTAGATAGACATTAATACACTACCAGTCAAAAGTTTTACATGTTGCTTAATATTTACTAAAACACTCAATATTCTTTGCTAACAAATACATTTATAGCATGTTCATCATTTCAGTACCTTCATAAGCCAGAAAATGTCATATTCTTTTTGATCACTACTGACCTACAAAAAGCCACCTTATTATAACTGTAATGTTGACAACTATTACATATTTAATGAGCTAACAAGAGACAGCCAATGGGATGAAACACTGAGCGAGTGCATTAATGTCAAAGGACAGTCTAGAATTTGACTCTGCATCACCTCACCAGTTCATAGGAGGTCATACACTCACTATTACAGACATACACACACACAAATACACACATACACACACACGGATATGTATTTATGACTTCTTGTAACATCACTGCACAATAAAACTGAATAAGGACACACAAATGACAGTTTATATGATATTAAAGTTTGGAACAATTCAGGCCATGAACACGGTGTCCTTTGTGCACCTTTTTACCACTGACAAAGCAGCGCAGAGCAAGAAACAAATCAGCTCAGGATATGTACTTGTAGAGAGGAGGGCGACAAGAAAGGAAGAAAAAAAAAAAGAGTGAGCGAGAGCAGCGGAAGCAGGGGAACGGAGTGTGTGTGTCTGCTGAGTGGCGTGCCTTTGATGAGCCACTTGCTGAATGATGGTGATTATGTAACGTCTTTAACACACATGCCTGGATGTGTGACTGCCAAAAGGAGCAGGGCAGAGAAGGCAGGGCGAAGATGGAGGAATGGAGGGACGTGAGAGGAGAATCAGTGCTGCTCACATTGGCGTTGTGTCACTTCACTTATTAGGGCTGCTCGGCCGAGCAATGCTTAATGTCTCGCCTAACAAGACTGATAATGAGACATGTGAATGGCTCTTAGTGACGGTGCAACATGCCATCGTCTGATTGTTTCAGTTAAAGGGGCCCTTCCTATTCAGAGGGGGGCATTGTGGGATGTACAGAAACATAAGAAAGCAATGATGCTGACTCTTTTTTTTCTGAAATCAAGTGTATTGAAAGAACAATTTCCCCCCTTTAACTACAGAAACAGCCTCGATCCTAGTGGGATGGTGAAAGAACATTGCTGCGAGGATCTGATAGCAGACATGTATTAATGAGGTCAGGTTCTGATGTTGGATGACCAGTTCTGGAACATAGTTGTCACTCTAACTCGTCCCAGAGGTGGTGGATTGAGATACATCACTCTAGAGAACACAGTTTCACTGCTCAAGGGGATTAAAGCCCCCAGCACGGGGTTGTGAGGACTGGGTGCCGGAGAGCTTTATACCCCTTGAGCTGATGCTTGACATTGAGCACCAGAGAGCATCCCAGCCTATCAGCAGTGCTTTTCTATGGAGATTATACAAGCTATGTGTTTGATACCCATGTCAGGACATCAAGGGGAAATCATACCAATTGTTAAAAAAATTATGCATAATTAAAACACTGGGGTGCAAACAAAGTCATCAACAAAGCTTTTCTAAAGATAATGCATATATAACCATGACAGCTCAAATAACCATTTGAATTAACTGCACAATAAAATTGTTTTTCTCTATGGCTGAGAAACTGATGCACTTTATTTGTCAAATAACCTGTGCTATATAGCAACAAAATGCTACACTATTTCTGTTAGCAAAATAGGCCTTTTTGATAGCATATAGAACCCATTTCTAGGCTAAGACTGTGGATAAAAATGTAAACCTGCTGTACAAACCTTCTGTACATCCAAGCCAAGACAAGAACCATTAAAAACATTTACTGGAGGACCATGCTGCTTCACCTTTGTGAAAAGGGGCTCTTGTGGACATAAGGAGCCTTTGAATGGATCATTTTTTATAGTTAAATAGTTCTTCTCCATGACAGAGAACATTGTGTATGTAGATCTTTAAAGAACCTTTTAAAATGGGTTTACATTGCACAAAAGAAGTTCTATCTGTCAGTGGCTGCTGGTGTAATAAGAACTATAATATGGTAAAAACAATAAAGTGTTAAGATATTTTAAGAGCTATTAATTGACAGACAATTAGTTACATTGCCCTCTATAATCATTGGCACCCCTGGTTAAGATGTGTTAAAAGCCTTAAAATAAAGTAAATTTTTATTGCAGAAATATACTCTCACACTGAAAAATTTAGAAAAATGAAACCTTCAACTCCCTCACTAAGAAATAATTATTTTTCATACAATCACCTGTTCCACAATTATTGGCACCCCTAACAATTCCTAGGAAATAAATGTAATTGAAGTATTTCTGTAATTTCTACAGTAGTTTACAAAGTTGGTCAGAGTATCTATGACCATTGAATTAGTAATTAATCACTTCCTGTTTTCCTGGGGTATAAATATGACGTGGCACAGAGGCCATTTCTCTTATCCACTCTTCAACATGGGAAAGACAAAGGAACACACCATTTAAGTAAGGCAGATGTGTCGAACTTCACAAGTCAAGCAATGGCTACAAGAAAATAGCCACTCGCCTGCACCTGCGCCTGCCCATATCTACTGTCAGAGGAATCATTGAGAAGGTTATTTTGCCTCCACGCACAGTGAGGAGGATGGTAAGAGAAATAAAAAGTTCTCCAAAGCTTACTGTTCAAGAATTGCAACAAATGGTAGCATCTTGGGGTCACAATGTCTCCAAAACAATCAGGCGTTATCTACACGCCAACAAGCTGTTTGGGAGGCATGCACGGAAAAAACCTCTTCTCACTCATAATCATAAACGCAAACGTCTGGAGTTCGCTAAACGGTACTGGGGCTTCAACTGGGACCGTGTGCTTTGGTCAGATGA
>JBBJLR010000139.1:26329257-26353725 GCA_037577145.1 Brachypetersius gabonensis
TCCCCTGTAGTTAGAGAATGGAAGTCGCTTTGGATAAAAGCGTCTGATAAATGCCATAAATGTAAATGTAAATGTGCTGCCGGTGTGAAAGTCCAGAACCCAATTGCATAGAGTAGCACTGAGTCCCAGCCACAGCAGTTTCTTGATCAGTTTGGAGGGGATAACCATGTTGAATGCAGAGCTGAAATCCACAAACAACAATCTGGCATAGCAGTTCTTATTGTCCAAGTGAGCCAGGGTGGTCTGAATGGTGTGCGACATGGCGTCTGGATTTGGATTTGGTGCATCATATCCATATCATATTTTGCATTAAAGTGTCATTTCTGACTTCTGCACTAGTGCTGCCCAGTGGAGGTACGCATTAAGAAGGCTGTGGTACTCACATGGTAGTCCTTTATCTCACCATACAAGGAGCGTAGCTTTTTCAGTCTGAGAAGGAAGCTCTACACAACAGAACAGCAGGTGTCTTTGCAGTCTCTTCTGTACTGAACATGCTGGAGAAGCAGTACTGTTAGGAGACCAGGCAGGAGGAATGTGAAGAGGTGCATCCTTTGAGGCTGGAGTCTCACTGGCCTTCAACCTTTTTGTCAGATTCAGCTGAACCCCTAAGGGAGGAGAGGAGCCCCAGAGTCCTGGAGGTGTCTTTATATACCCAATTCAGACTTTTTCATTACACAGGTGCAAAGGTTTTATTCATGAATTACACTCTAGCTGAAGTAATTTTTGTCTTGTAGTCAGTTATCCAGAACGCTGATTTCAAATTTTAATGTCAGAGATTTCCTTTTGATTAAATAGAGCTATGCTTGATTCTCTTTATCTTTATATGCCAATCTCATTCAAGAGTAAGCTAATTTGAAATTAAGCTAAATAATTATAAAGATTACACATTCTTTGAGATGTAGGCACACTTTATATAGTTATATAGTAATTAGGTTCAGATGTATTTTGTTGTGTGATTATACTGTAGTGCATATTTATCTTTTTTAATATTGCTTATATGTAATGTATAGTGTGTATTTATGGTTCACTATAGTGTTACGTCTGTTAGTAAAGCTGAACAACTACTGCAACTAGGAGAATGTAATCATAGCCATAGCTTTCTGAAAGTCTCCAATTCTTACTTTTGTATCCCCTGTTAAACATCTGAAGAAAGGCCAGTCCATATAAGAGGGATTAAATATGTGGTCTTAAGTTTTGTTTGGTTTACAGCACATCATATCATTTTTTTTAGATTTTGGGCCCACCTGGTATCTGGGATACAGTACGTACTGGGGCTTGGGGGTATTTGAGTTTGTAATTCTTTCACTATAATGTGCTTATATGGTGGGTGAAGTGACAAAGCAGGTTTTGGATTGTTTGATCACTGGGCTGTAAACCGCCGTTTTCACAGCACTGTCCATTTAAAAAAATCCTGTCAGTGCAAGCAGTTTCACAGAAAATGGGCTGAGACTGCTAAGTCAGGTGTAAATAACGTCATTCCATGATATAATGATAAAGGCGACCCTGCTTCTTTCATTCGGCACTTGTGAGAGTGATGCGGCCCAAACCATGATACAAGCCACAAGTAAACTAACTCAGACCCAGATTAAGATTGAATTGACGTTTTAATGATGGTGCTGTGTAATGCAAGAAACCAACCTTTAGGGTACGTGATGTTCTAAAGCTGTGGTTCCCAAACCAGTCCTGGAGAAACTTTTGCTGTTCGTTTAAATTAACAACGGCCGAGTAATTGACTGATTAGTTGGATCAGATGTGTCGGGAACTTTTACACATCCAGCACAGTTACTACTCCAGTATCAGTTGGGGATTCAGTAATAAAGTAAATTGAGCATACAGATTAGAACCACCAGATATCAGTTTCAGGCCAATATCAGCTGGAAATGCTGCACTAGATATCAGAGACACATCCTGAAATAGTCCACCTTTCTACTGTGAGAAGTAATGTTTTTACTGGTGTTTTTCTTCCTGTGAGGTAGAAGAGTGAGAAGGCTTACATCACTTTCACACAGTCTTGTGTAACCTTATGCATATAGTGCATTACTCATTATGGAAGATTTACGTACCTTTACTGTTACACTGCTGTTTTTACACCTTTACTGTTACACTGCTGTTTTTACACCTTTACTGTTACACTGCTGTTTTTGTGTATTTACCGTATTATCTCAGATTTACATCTCAACACTACTGTTCCATTGTTGTGTCTATTGTATTGGCATCACACTTTGTTCAATACTGTAACTACCTCCTGTGTAATAATCAAACTTTACCACTCGAGAATGTCCTGTTCATACTATACTGTTACATTCATTACTGTAACGTTGCTGTGGCTTCTGTTTACATCCTGAATTTCTTTGTATTTTCTGTACATAAGATCTAGATTGTATATCACATTGTATTCATTATTATGCTTATACACTTTATAACATTGTGATTGGTAAAAAACGTGTACAATTTTAAATACATACATCAAATGTATCATTATAAATATTAGTCTATAATGAAATTCATATTGTAGATGGTATATTGTTTAATATATTTTTCACTATATCTTTACATACTAATGTTTTCTACTGTTGTGCTTGACAGACATCATCGACCCGGACCAAATTCCGTGTATGTGCTCGTTCACATACTTGACAAATAAACACCATTCTGTTTCCGCTCTACAGTATTGTCTGTACTGTTTCTGTTGTAACTTGAGTTGAATGCTAAATGTTGCTGTATGTTGCTCTGTGGAGAAACACACAATGTGCATGTTCACAGCTGCAGATGACAAAGTAACCTTGAACCTTTACTGGTATCAGCTGAATCTAAGGCTCTAATATCTGTGTTGGTTTTAGTACTGAAAAAGAAAAGTGGTATCATCTCACCTCGAACATCAAATTAGAAAGTACAGCCACTAATTCACAGCTTTCAGAGTTAGCCTTTGACTCTCAAGAACACAATTCCCCATGACGTTGTTAAAAGATCCTTTTATTTATTTTATCAAGTTCGATGAATATAAAAGTGGCACTTGTAAGAAAAAATAAAGCAAAAAAAGTAAATAGTTACATATAGACTAGCTATAATATTCTGACTATTTCTCCTTAAAAGCGAGGACGCAGCCTCTGCCATTTCAACCGTCTCCGAGAAGGACAAACAGAAGCGTCCTCAAATCACCAAAAAAAAAAAAAAAGAAAAACCGTCAACTAATATTCTTCATACATTTCACCAAACTATTTTGGTAGTCAACTGACCTTCGACAGGTTCTTGGAAAAAAAGATCAACTTTTTTTTGTTTAAGGAGGCAAAAAAAAGAGAGAGAGAGAGCAATAGGCATGCGAAATGAGTAATGGATATTAAATAGGTAGATAAGATGAAGTGTATTTATAGTGTCAAAGAAAAAAGGTCAATCATCACGCACTGCGTAATGATAGTCATTTTATATTAAAAGAAAAAAACATCTGAATTTGTATTATTTGCTACAGAAAAAAAGAACAAAAACAGGCAAGTCTGGAAAAGAAACATGGAATTAGGATTAGCTTTGGTGTGTCAAGCTACATGTCAAATTATTACATTTACATCTGATACAAAAAAAAGGGAGGAACATTTTATGGCCTCGAAAGGCTAAATGTTCTGGAGAACTCTTGCTTGGTCAAGAGGTGCATACGAACTAATAGCAGAGTACTTTAACAATACATCTAATCTTGTTTTAATTGGAAAGGACTGTGAAAATGAGAAGTGGTGACCAAACATGATTTTCGCTGGAAGGTGGAACATGAATACACCTTCCACAATCAGGTTCTGACCCCTCTCCTTTGTTCAAATTTCAGGGAGGGCAAAAAAAGAAAGCTGCACTGCTCCCATGGTAAAGGCACATGTGCTGTCTTTGTGCACAAAGGAAAAATACAACACCCCAAAGAGGTTGTATAATTTAGGCCTAGTTGCATACAGATTACATCATGGCAGTGTTAAGAAAAGCTACATATAATTGGCGTTCTGAGAATAGCTGACCTGTAACTACACAGATAACCATCTACCTCAGTTCTGTAAAGACGCTCTAGATATCTGCATTACAGGAAAAAAAACAGGATCATCCAAGCCATGTATACTGCATGTAGATGCCTTTCCAGAGGCTGTGCTTCAAAGCTAGGTGCCAACATATCTAAAGAAATTTGTTATAAAAATATATTGAGTATACTGTTCCAGCAGCAGGACTTTCTAAAACTGTTACTGATAAAAAATAAACAGAATCTAAGGATGAAAAGTATAAAGATAGTGTCTGTAATAGATACCAGCTATCTGAAATACGCATTTAAGCAGATTTTAAAAATACAAATAGTGTAAAAGTGTGTGTGTGTGTCTCAGTTTGGGGTCTGTAAATTAGATCTTTCGCACACATTCTTGATCCAAAGTATGGGACAGCTTAGCAAAGATCAAACACCAAAAAGTCCCAAAAAGGCAGATACTGCGTAATTTAAGATTAATTTTGAATGCTTGTTATTCAATGTTTACAGATATATGTATCACTTAGGCAAGGCACACCTGAATTTCCAAAACAGAATCTCCCAATTCACAAACCTGTTATGCTGTCCCTATAATGGGCTTAACAACTTGCAACACACATGACAACAGAGATCTATACATGTGAGACCAAGGTGTGCCACCTAAAACACAGCAAATATTTCAAATGTGGTAGAAGACTTCTCTGGATAAGGCATAAACAGTCATTCAGAGTGGTTTGATGTAAAATACTCTTAACCAAGTCAGAACTGTTGTCAGTGGTGGTCATAGGATCCAGTCATCTAAAGTCTTTTAGGCCTTTAAAAATGTTTATACATTAAATAAGTGTTTAATGATAGTGAAGTAAGTAAACTTCAGTCTTACTACTACTTTGCTATTATAAACCTTACAAAGAAAACACAGAAAAAAACATTCACTGGTTTTGTAGAAAAATAATATGGGTACATTTGTGTTGTAGACACAGTGATGCACTTTTTCACATCACCACTCTAGATGACTGTTTACTTCAACAACTGAATGTAGATATTTTAGAAAACACAGCAGAATTCCCCATTAAAACAACCCTATATAGCAGGGGTGCAAACTCTGGTCCTGGAGATCTGGTGTCCAGCACATTTCCCCTCCTCAAACTCACCCACTAAACCTGAAAATTAACAGGTGAGTTGAGCAAGGTGTGCTTGAGCAGCAAAATCAACAAATTATGCAGGACACCAGCTCTCAAGGACCACCCCTGTGATTTAGTGTACTCACAACGCACCCCCAGCCTTCAACAAACTTTCTGTAAGTGAAACAAGATGGCAACCCCAGACACACAAAATTGTTCACGCCCCGCATACATAAAACTATTGTTCGATTTTTTTTTCCCACATTATGTCCCGACTCATAAAACTGTGACAAAAGCCTGAAGATGTTCCTCTCACAGGAGCATCAAGAACATGCATTCACTGCTGCTTATAATATTAACTACAACATTTAAGTGTTTTAGTTTGAGGTGACAATAAGCGTGGCAAACATCTGCATGCCTCTTTCAATAGTTTCAAAAGTTCAATAACCCTAACAGCAACTAACAGGAAATCTACCGTTTTGACACGCAGACTGAACTCCCAAAACACGTACTTTCTCAGGCCTGCAATATGCCGCTTATTGGATACTATATTAGCCACACATTCTTTAGAAGGTAGAGAAAAAAAACATCCAAAAACGTAGCTCCCTTCTGCAAAGTAAATGCTGGAGAAATAGGTTCAGTGCATTTAGCTAAAGAAGGTGGGAAATGGGAGCTACCAACATTACAGACTGCACAGAATCGTTTTTGTGAGGAGACTACACAAAAAAGTGTGGGTAAAAAGTGTGGGTAAAATGGCCTTTTTGGAAAACAGAGCCAAATACTGGTCTTCAATTTGAAGATTCTGTTAACCTTTGTCATATTTCTGTGCATTTTGTTTGAGAAGTATAATGAAAGATCCAGAAAAGATATGGATGTCAATATCAGTGTCATTTCTGCAAGTAGTGTGAAAGGTGTTGCAAGACCACGTTCCTCAGCTTGGACATTATGTTTTTCATTAACTAAAGAGGATGATGAACACTGGTATCACTCTATCACAGTGGTTCCCAACCTGGGGTCCGGATCTGGGGTCATACGGACAAGTATAAATAATTTGAACACTCGTGTCTAAGTGGGCTTCCAAAATCAAAACAAAAAACTTTACAAACTACAGTGCAGGTCATTGAATCTCATTTTTGTCCATGTTTTCTCTGCTCTAACACCTTGAAGTGCTCAAGAAGCTGATTCATAGAGTTAGTTGTGTTAGAAAGGGTGAAATACACATTTATGTTTTGCAAGCCTACACTTCCATCCTTCACACATTTATCTTCTTGTTCATACTTTTCTGTTGTTCTCTTGAGCAGTTTTTGCTTCTTTGTAAAGCACTGTAACTAAATTTCAATGCAAGCAAGGAGCTTTAAAAATGATTATTATTACACAAAAAAATGTAGGGCAGCAGTTTTTCAGGACCAAAATTGGAAACTACTGGTGCAAGTGGTTTTTTCAGGATCTAATCTCAAAAGGCTGACTCAATAAGGCTACATTTTCTCTAACAGTTTTAAGCCACAGTCTGGGGCTGTGCTGCCAGATCAGGAAAACAAATAGGGGTGAGAAAAAAAGCATTTAAACAAATCTAAAGCCTACTATATCAGAAGACAACACTACACATTGGCAAAAAGTAAAACAAACAAAAAATGTCTGTCGAACCATCAGTTTTGACATCCGCATGAAAGCAACACCCAGACTTGGTGCCAACAAAGCCTTAACACAGGAAAAACCAACCATGGTTCAGTGGGTTTCTTTGGAGAATACTTGGCCTTTATGAAGTGGACTCAGGACTCCTGGAGCCACTGCCCTTTGCCTTGATCTGCAACCAGGTCTCGCCCAACGCCTGAGCAAAGTGATCATCCACAGATCCCGTGATGGACACGGAGTTAGAGGCCGGCTCTGGCTCCTTGTAGATCTTGCCTAGGCTGCGACGGAAATGCTCTTCTATCACAGGGTCACAGACAGTGTTAGCTAGGGGTGAACAGGCATTCAAAAATATTTTAATTATTGTCAGGTTTTCTTCACCAAACACTCAGGTCATTAAAATAATAAGAAATACTGTAAAGACTAAAGTAAAATTTTATATTATATTTAAAGCTAATTGCTTATTAACTGATAAATCAAGACACTTTTAGTTGAGAGCGACAGTCCCAGTGAAAACGTACCATTAGTCTTGGCCTTTACGTTAGTCAATCCAGAGTTGCAGGTATTCGGAGACATGTGACAGTTCATGAGACTGCAAGTGCGGTTGCTTGCAGGGGCACAGGTTATCACAGATGGACGATTCTAAGTTAAAAAAAAAAAACCAAACATTCAGTGTACTTCTGTCTTTGTTATGTATCGTGCATTTTTATACCGACTGTTTATTGGATTTATTTAGACTTCATATTTCTTATTTCTGTGTGTCTGTGCAGTCATAACAAGCAATTTCCTTTGGTATCAATAAAGTTTTCTGATTACATTTTTGTGTCAGTGATTCAAGCAAACCTTATCAGTAACTCAATGAAGGCTGTGTGGTGCTGCATAGAACGATTACTAATCTGAACTACACACTGAGTACCTGAGTCTGTCCCAGTTGCTTAACACAATTATGAAAGTAGGCAGGGTTCTCTGAAGGGTTGTGTGGTGGTCATGTGATGTGACGTTTCTATTATGATTGGACGTAACCAACCAAAGGTCTACCCTATTTCTAGCACCGCCAATACATTACCTTACTGAAGATCATACTCACTTGCTGACGTTCGGCAGGGCCAAGTGATGAGAGAAGAGGGGACCTTACAGCGTCCATGCTGTTTTTGGTCAACGCAAGCGGCTGCTCCATTGCAAAAACAGGAAAGGGTGCATAGAGACGGTTTCCATGAAGACCACTGATGGCAGAAGAGGTGTGCTCAAATGGGTTGTGGCAATGATTCCAGGGTTCTTGTCTACTCTCCCCATTGGAAGGAGCGCCCCTTAAAATGAACAGAAGAGAAAATAAAGATAAATGCAAGCAAGCAGTCATACTAGTTCTTCGATTCAGCATTAAGAACAAATTAGGGGTTCAGAGAGTTCCCTGCCCATTAAAACTTGGAGTAAAAGAGAGTTAAACTGGGTGTGTCTGGACAGGGAAACTCCCAAACTGTGATGGACAGGAGCCTCCAGGAATAGAACTGAAGAACTTACAATATGTGAAACGTTACTGTTGCCCAACTGACAAACCACAAAAGATACAAACTGCCAGCACTGCATCCTGAATCAATGTAATATTGTTTGCTTTCTTTGTGATTTATACTTTCAAAAAAGTAGACATGTGTCTTCAAAAATTGGGAAATTTAATCACTATAGTGATTTTACTGAGCAATCACAGGTACAAAATAAAAAGAAAGCTTACACTGTTAAAATATAAAGACAGGGTTGTCACATATGATAACATTTCCACTGGTCTGATGCAGTGTAGTGTTTTGAGCTATGATAGTTGGAGGAGTGACCCTCATCTTTGTAGCTACACATTTATCGTGCATGTAGCTGGATAGCCAGGGTCCGAATAGTTAGTTGTACCAATTAAGCAAGTATAAATTACAGCTAAAGTATGTAGGCATCAGGTTTCCATGTCTGTGCAAACCTCTTTGTTTGTAATAACTGAAATTATTAGGAAAACATTAGGCACAACAAACACAATTACATTTATTTGTACTGTTCTAAATCTGTTATTGACAAGACTAGCTGTTGTGAGCAATATACCCATTAAGCAAACCATTGTTCTTATATTTTTACAAAAATGGCTGGGAAGGAGAGAAGTTGATGGGGAAGTATATTTAAACATAAGCCATTGAGATTTATAGGTGACTGTACTCAGACTAAACTGGGAATAGCAGTGAGGAGATCTTGCTAAACACACACACTTACAGATGAGATGTAAGTAGACGACTCATTTTTGTCATTTGTTCGTTGTCGTAATCATGGCTGTTTCCAACTTGTTCATCCTCGTACTTTCTTTTCACTGGACTGATAGGTGTCCCTGTCCTGCTGCTTCCCACTGAAGAGGACAAAGCGTGCATCCTGGAGTCCCCTGAATCATCTAGAAACACAACACAATGTAGCTAGGCTCAGTATTTTACACTGAAGAAAAACAGTTTACTTCTATGCTAAACTTCTGATTAAGACAGGCTAAAAACACCAGAATTTACAACAATAACATTAATGTCATATCTACTAGAGATATAGTTGTGAAACACTGGTGGAAAATCATGGATATAGTTGTAAAACATTGGTAAAGGTTTTTGGATATAGTTGTGAAACACTGGTAAAAAATTATTTAGTTGTAAACCATTGGTGAAAATTATATAGTTGTAAATTATTGGTAAAAAAATATTAGCAAAAGGTTATAGGTATAGTTGTAAAACCTTGATAAAATATGTAGTTAAAATAAACTAGTTAAAATTACATGGTTGTAACAGTTAAAGGTATAGATCTAGCTGTAAAACATAAGTAAAATGATAGGTATTAGTTGTTAACATTGGTCAAATATATATATATATATATGTAGGAGTAAGAGTAACATTACGTGCAGGTATAAACATGCATTTTCTTAAGAAAATGTATTTTGCTAAATTTCTCATTCCAACAAAAAGTTGACCTCATGTTTAATCTAAAAGCCTATTTTATTCTGTGCAGAGGTGGTTTTGTTGTTTAAAATCTGACATGAATGATCAAGAGTCTCCTCCGCTGCACTCTTGGGTGACCTGCTGGCTAACAAACAAAACTAGCTCAAATCAACCTAGCACCAATTAAACTGTATGTATTAAAACAATATATTAACTTAGTCACCATCATATGAGTCGTAGTGAAGTCTTCCGATGTTGTTGTTCATTTTATCCATAAATTGGTAGCTCAGAAGGTCCATTCTCGGGAGTAGCATTTAGCTTTAGAGCTAGCCAAGCTAGCTAGCTAGCTAAACAAGGCAGTAGCTAGCTAGCTTAACAGAGGCGAAAAATGCTAACTAGTAAAAATGTCCTTTTCTGTCAAGTCGGGCAGGTTAACAATCGACCAAGTTGTCCGATATGCACTTTAGCGAGAAAAAAATGAGCTTCTAAATGGTATGATCAATAGGAGATAGACGTTAATAGTGCAGTGCACGAAGCTACATTGCTAACAACAGCTAGCAGAAGTTTAAAACGGCCAACCAGCGTTCCAACCTGCAAGAAACGAGGCCAAAACTCTTCAAATGTGCACTTTGGACCCACCATTCGACGGATAAATAGATTTCTATCTTAAGACAAGATTAAAATGCCCACTTCTTTTGCATTTCCATAAGTTATTGGACGAAAAGCTGAAAATAACTCGAAATGGCTAACTTTAGCATGGTGGAAGACTGGCCCTGCAGTTCGGTGGGATGGTCTGGACTAGTGACGTTAACAGTGGAGCCAAGCTGGGGGTCATCAGCTCTGGGACTGTCAAACTTACACAAACCTACACTAATAATCTACCCTGTATAATACTGAGCAAAAGTCTTGAGCCACCTCTCATTTGTTCATATTTTGCTTTGAATCAAATTCCTGCGAAAATATTATTTTATGCCTCTCAAACTATGTAGGTGTTTATTGTCATTTCAGTCATACACACACAGTACTCAGTAAAATGAAACAATGTACCTCCAAGGCCATGAAGCAACACCAGAACGGAACAGAACAGAACACAACGAGTGCAAGAAAGACTAAAACCACAAGAGCAACAACACAACATTTAGTACAATCGACCATAGATGCAGTCTGGGTGTATACAGCACTGGCACAGATACTGTGTTCTAGGATCCGGAGGGTTGTGTGCAAAAATGCAGAGAAGAGTCACATATGCAAAAATGCAGAAACGAGGAAGATGGCAATAAATATAACTGTGTAAATATAGCAGCAAATGGACAGAGAATATGCTTTATATTACATAGAAGGGTGTTTACAGAGATAAATATTAAGAAGATTAAATTAAAGAACTAGGAACAAATGTTTTACTGTGACAGGCTGCAATGTGCCTAAAGATACAAGGTGTCTTGATAAAGGTGTTCCAACCACTCAGCATTCAGCACCACCAGTATATTGATCATCGTCTGATCATCTGGAATCAGATGTGCTAGGTGTGCTATGTTCTGCTTGAATGATTCATACATAGGTCACTGTCTGACAAACAAAAAACATTCCTCTGAAACTGGTCAGGATCAGAGACTGGACTTTAAGAAGTCCTTCAAGAAGACTAGTCCCTCAAGACCAAATTTAAAATTAAAATGCAAGAAAGTCTGGCTTTTTGAAAGCAAAATATAAAGAAATGAGGAGTAGCTCAGGACTTTTGCACAGTGATGTATAGACAGGGTATAATGTGGCACATGATTTTATAAATTATTACTGATCTATTATGATTTTCAACACAGTACTAACTGTTCTGTACTGAACGTGCATCCTGAGACATTTCATATGAATGAGCGTCCTGCTCCTGGAGACACATACTTTCAAGTATTCCAGCTGGTTCTTAAAAGGGATTTCACACATAATTCAACCGTTTAGAATGATTTAGATGGAGTCAGTTTTTTGGTTCACTGTAAAGAATCTTGCCCATTTTGCTGATTTTTTAAGTGGTGGTGAGTGCAACCAGGGATTACAATGTTTACAGCGCTAATATAGCCATTTTATTTACTATACAATCTTACCAGTGAATCTACACATCTTTTGAGTCTTCATATAATGAAGAAATAGTGATAAATGTGGAAAAATGCTTTTCTCTGGGGACTACTTTGCCTTACAATAGGACAAAAAAACTAAATAAAATCATGATATTCATAGTCTATATTGCAATGCACAACATACACTATATAGACAAAAGTATTTGGACGCTTGACCAATTCACCAACAGGGACTTTAATGCCGCTGCATTCAAATACATTTAATATGCAATTGGTCCTCCCCTTGCAGCTATAACAGTGTCAGCTCTTCTTGGAAGGCTTTCCACAAGGTTTTGTAGTTTCTGTGGGAATTTGTAGACCAAATATTCTGTTGAGCATTTATAGGTCAGGCACTGATGTTGGATGAGACCTGATGCGACCTGGCTCGCAGTTTCCCTTCCAGTTCATCCCAAAGGTGTTGGATGAGATTGAGGTCAGGACTGTGGGCCTGTCAAGTTCTTCAACACTGAACTAATCCAACCATGTCTTTATGGAGGTTTGTTCACTGGGGCACAGTCATGCTGGATTACAAAAGGTTCGTCCACAAACTGTGTCCACAAAGTTGGAAGCATGGTGTTGTCTAAATGTCTTGCTTTGCTGAAGCATTAAGACTGCCCTTCACTGGAAGATATTTCAAAATATAGTGTATTTTGAAATATATTTATAAAGGCTCAATTTATCCCTTTAATGAATGATTCTAGTGGTCTCACTTGTGGTTTCTCTTAAATGGTAGTTTAACAGTATTCATTCAAACCAGGGGTCTCATATATATCCGCTGCCTCTGCACAAAACAGGACCTAAAAGATGTGCACGTCTCTTCCTACGCATACGTTGCAATCTATAGAAAAAAGACTGTGGATATATGCACAGAAACTCTGGCCCATGTGCGAACATTTTGGAAGAAAAGAAATGCGACCGCGGTTGAAGAGGTTTTATGTTAATACATATAGGCCTATATTAATTCCTTGTGCTGTGAGTAATACACCATGCATTCAGTTTCACATATTCAGTCACATATAATAGTAAATAAATATGTAAGTAAAATATATAATATATAAATCTAAATTTAATCTACACTTTCAATGCCTGTCGCGGTAGAGAGGTCCCCACTGCTCCTGGAGGTAACCAGAGAGTCAGTTACATTAGACATGAATACATAAATAAATAGAGCACTTGTGTGATGTTTGTATGACTAAGAACAACATTATTGTTGCTGATTGTAAATCTATTTAAGATCATATTTCAGCATATTTATTAAACATTTGAGAAAACAGTGATTGTGGTGTTGTTTTTGTTTCATAGTATAATTGCAGAGGTTATGTTCCAAGAACACTCGCATATAGTGGAAAATTGTTCTGTTGTGGTGAACAAAATGACTAAAAATACCTATTTTCATTATGCAAATCCTAAGTATTCCCGCAAATATGCTCCTAAAACACTTTAATTTCATTTCAGACTCAGTTTAATACATTACCATTAACGAAAATATAAAATTAAGCCCGTATTTGTGCTGTACAGTTTACACTGAACTGTACAGACTGTACTGTAATTAATGCATGGGCATTTTTAGTAATAAAAATACAGAGAAATGTAGGGTAATCACCAATCATTTTCACAGTTCAATAATTTGCTGTTCGCTGGTCCACCCCTGTTCTGAATACAGCAGTATTTAACCCTCTGAGGTCGGCAATACCTCCTAAGTAACACCACTAGAAACCTCAAATGTTTTAGTTTTGAAATATGTGTTTTAATTAAAATATTTTGATGGCGCTTTGTTAATAGAATAAAAAGAACTCTTGAGATTTTCTGTGCCTCAGGCAGCAAGCAGCCTGTTTAATGACACGAAAGACAAGCTTTCTTTGTGTTCTCTGGACAGTACAAATACATTAATATAGTCATATTTTATATGAAAATGTAGCTGAATTTACGCTAATGTTTATGTTACAAAATAAGTAAATAATTTTTTTCTTAATAAGTTAGAACTGAAATGCATAAAAAAAACATATTGCCATAAAAAAAGCAAAAAAAGCGGGGAATTGCAGTAGGCCAACGGGTATTGCAGTTTCTGCATTATTGTGGGGATTTCTACGTACAATTATCAGTTAGGTTCAGTTATGTGTGTGTGTGGGGGGGGTGGTATTTGTGCCTTTATATCATTTTTACTGAAATATTATTAAACTTATTTTTAACTTCTGGATAATACTCTGCCTTTCTTTTTTTCTTTGTCACTCCCCTTCTGTGACTACCACACACATTTTTTTCGGTTTTCAACTTCACCCACAAGCACATCTATTTCGTTTTTGTTTTTTAATTTTCTTTCTTTTCCCCTGCCACCATGCCATTTTTTCAGGTTTACATCTAAAGCTTAAATATTCATGAGTGATTTGCATATACCATGTATGGTTGAACGGGGGCGTGTCGAGGTCGGAACGTGCTGCAAATTCATGTGCGAACAAAGCAAGTGTGCATGCGCACGTTTTTTTTTATATGAATCTCACTTTTTCTTTGCATACATGATTTTTTTCTTTTGGTCGCATGTACGCCGCAAAGTTTTCTAAATGAGACCCCAGGTGATTGCACACATAGGCTTCTGACACCAATGCCTTAAAGGCCCCATGACATGAAAATTTCACTTTTTTAACATTAATAGGAGTTCCCCTAGCTTTCCTATGGTCCTGCAGTGGCTAGATATTGATAGGTGTGTGCTTTGATCATCCTGCTCCGTCATTGAGAGAATGACAGCTCTCAGTATGTCGTCATATGGGGAAAAGTTACCTCCCCTTTCTCATGATTTGCCCGCCCAGAGAATTCCTGCCTTCTCCCTTAAAAAATTAGCTACACCAACTGCCAATGTGATCATGTGAGAGACTACTTTTGCCTGTAGAGACATCATGGCTTGTAAACGATTGAAACATGGCAATTGCTCGGAGCTTAGATGTACAAATGAGCACAAATGTGTTTTTTTAGGTCCTTCATGCAAGCCTCTGAAGAAACAGTTGGTTAATTTTATCTCTCTGGAAATGCGCTGACACAATACAGAACTGCTGAATCGTTAAATATTAAGTCTGGTTCCAACTCTCCTTGGCTTAGCTACAAACCTCAGACAAGTAAGCCAACTTAATGCTATATAATTTTGTTGCTTTGCTATATATGATTAGCTTTTTACCCTCGCAAATGTAAAGGTAAATAGCATCCGGTATGTGTGTGAGTGGTGTGTTAACTCGAGTGTTGTACCTTTTTGTTATTTGGACGCCCGCACTGAGAACGGGTAAAATTTGAGGAGTCTTACAGCAACGGGGCTTTAGGCACTGATCTCAACTGCTTGGCTATCAAAGAAATGTCCGCAGTAGTCATTGCCATACACTGTAAACATTAGTGCATGGTACTATGGCCGCAAGCTGGCCCCGCCCCCGCCCTCGCCCTCCTCCTTGCTCCACCCCTCTCCTCGTCACCTCGCCTCTCTCCTCCTCATGATCATTTAAGCTACAAATACAAAAAGAAATTCTGCACCAAGGCTGAATTTCGGAAAGAGACTTCATACACAGTATTAGGGGACCTCTAATACCTATATAAAAGCAGCACGTCATGTGATAATTTGAATTCAAGGTTTGCAAAGTAGTCATTCACTACATTGATTGCAGAACAAGCCGTGATAATCGGCCAATCCTATCATACAACACCCTGCATGAATCCCTCCACCATGAAAGGATTCTAAAATACATTTTAGGCTTAAACTTTCTCAGAATGATCATAAAACAATATTGTGAAGCAAATAACATAACTTTCTGTGAGGCAGCTTATAGAGGAATTAAACTCATCAGATGTTTCCATTCACCACTGCAGTGAACAATTCTGACTTTGTCCATAATAGGCATGATTTTGCTCTGAATGCCTTTGGCTTTTTATTTAATTATGCAATTGAAAAAAAGTGATATTCCTTTTTTTGTCACCAAGGTCAAGGAATTGTAAATCTGGGGACTAAGAGTAGCAGAGCTGAGAAAAACTGCTCTACTGTTTACCTTGCATTATTACCTTCAAACTCTTGTGTAGTTTTAAAGGATACACAGTTTTGCCAGAATATTGAGTATTTTCTTTAGAAACTACTCGTTTTATTGTATTCATTATTCATGCACACTAATCTGTTTGTTTAGAATTTACATTATTTGTACTGTATGGACAAAAGTATTGGGGCACAAAGGGCAGTGTTAATGCTTCAGGATACCGAGACATTTTAGACAACGCCATACTTCCAACTTTGTGGACACAGTTTGGGAAAGAACCTTTTCTATTCCAGCATGACTGTGCCCCAGTCCACAAAGCAAGCTCCATAAAGACATGGTTGGATGATTTCAGTGTGGAAGAACCTGACAGGTCCATCTGCAGCCCTGACCTCAACCACATCCAACACCTTTGTGAAGAATTGGAATGTCAAAGTGTGCTGTTAAACAGTACAATGTCAGAAAATATGTACAAAGTTAAGCAAAATATATAATATAATATATTTCATAGTTTAAGAGGAATATAGTCCATTTCCTAATATTCTACACATGACCACACTGACTGCACATCTTTTATACCCCCTGTCTGAATAGCTTTAAATAAATAATGAGCTTTGGTATACAAGGGACTGTGCAGTCTGCTTGACTTTTTCCTTAAGCACAAAATGTCATAATAACCCCCAGTGTGCCATTTTGTGTTCTCTCTGCAGGGAGATGGCTGAAGGTAGCTCAGACCTACAGCTGAGAGAAAGTGCATCTATATGAAGTTTCCTCCATTTTATGCTACACACTTGCACTGGAAAGCCCCCTTTGCCAGCTTGCATTTATTTATTTGATTTCCCCCCCCCCCTTTGCCCACAGCACTCGTGACGGTGGAGAGGCAGTAGAGTGGGGGAGGGGGGCAGCAGGGAAGAGAGAGGGAGCATCTCCTGCAGCCACTCAGGCTGTGGAGACTGCAGCGGATTGGCCGGCCGGAGTCAGAGACGTCAGCAGCAGCGCGCAGGAGGGGGAGCGGCGAGGAAACACAGAGAGGCTAGGAGGGAACCCATTCCACTCACAAGATCGTGATCGGCACCGAGGACTCTCCGCAGCTGCATCTGGAAACCCTCCATTAATTCGTGCACGATCAAATAAGAATCCTCTGTCCAGATCCCGGCCTTCAAACCCAGCATCAGGAGCCTCCCACTCCAACCATGAACTACCTGCGCCGCCGTCTTTCCGACAGCACCTTCATCTCCAACCTGCCCAATGGCTATTTGTCAGACCTGCAGAAGCCCGACCCGCCCCAGCCGCCTCCACCCGAAGCGGGTCAGCAGGCCCCCCAGGCACCTGCCGTCTCTCCGACCCCAGAGAGGAAACCCCAGCTGGCTGCCCAGCCCTCAGGGACGGGCTTCTTCAGCTCCATCACTAACGTGGTGAAGCAGACGGCAGCCTCGGCTGGGCTGGTGGAGCAGACACCTGTCCCCGTGGCCAAGAAGTTCAAAATCCTCCTTGTGATCGACGAGCCGCAGCAGGAGTGGTATGTGTGATCACTGATGCTGCCATTTCCATTAAAACTGCACGATATGGACACGGTCCCTTATTGCATAATACCTTACTGTGACTGCAATATTCCTTGCAGCTGGAGATCCATTGATGCGACACGATTCAATGCTAGCTTGTGGATTCTATAGTCAATACTGTTTCAACCATTTAATGGCTTGATTCAATGACCCCATTACTATTGCATCCAGAAGCTGCATATTATTCAGTAACTGCATGCAAATGGGCTAAATTTTACTTCAGTTAAAGGAAAGACAAGTGGAAGTCTGGAGCATTGAAGGGGTTAAAACACCCCAAATGGGTCAGAATGCTCACAGCACACAGTAAATAATGTTACTGGACTCATTTGTATATTGTATATTATGTATTTACAGTATTCTAAAGTCTAGTATTGGGGTCATATTTTTCAAATAGAGAGACACAGATGTGGTAATTTGGGGCTGATGACGCTATCTGATATTTGCCATGTGATTACAGTCTTATGCAGAAGTATTGACACCCTTGGTTAAGTTCAGATCTACTGCAGAGACACACTTTAATGCACAGTTACTGTGTATTTGTGGAATTTACCATATTGGGAAAAAAGAACAAGTGAGATGTTATAGCACATTTTAATTTTTCCCCATATGTTAAAAAATCGGTTTAAAAAATTGGTCATATCCAAACATCTGTCTGATGCTGTTTATTTTAAAGCCATTATTTGATGTCATTCCAATTGCATTCCTATAAACAAATACAGTACTGTTTTATGCAGCCCTAATTTCAATCATGTTGAATAGTTTTCATTGTTCAACATGCAGTCAATAGTCCAGTTTATTGGATTCTAGTATATGTGAGACCTGTTAGTTTTGTGTCAAGCACATAGTCATGGTGCGGCGAAACCTGTTGGATTGTTAGTGAATGCCTGAGAGAATGTCTCTTATTGAATGGTTTGATTGTCTTTGCATGTATTTCTTTTAGGCATTGGTCAAAGCAGACTTGCATTTTACATCATGCATGATGCCTTAGTCACTGTGTGTTAATTAATTGTGTGTGTGTGTGTGTGTGTGTGTGTGTGTGTGTGTGTGTGTGTGTGTGTGCGCAAACACAATGTCCTAACAATAAGCAAGCCCAATATTGCTTAATCATGAGACAAATGTTTAAAATGTTGGAGCTAGAATGTCATTAGCAGGCTGTAGAATAATTTTTCATACCAGCACAGGCATTCCTGTATTATTACAGCACTTGATAATAACGGTCCAAATGCATACCTGATACTGAATCGACCCACATCCACTGACCTTTAATATGTCCTGCAGGGGATGTAGGCCTCTCAAGGCGAGGAATATTTAATTCAGGGTTTTTCATTCATGTATCTGCACACCTGTGACACTTAATTGGATTATTTAGGCCATCGGGTAGTCTGTCATGTTCTGCCTCCCAGATGTAATCCGGGAAATTCTTCAATTGTAATAAGTTCCATATCATCCCTGGGGTGCAGTAATAACAATCAATGTGGTAATTGTTTACTCAAAAAAAGGCTTATTTTATCTTTGAGATCTACTCACACTTGACCCAAGACTCGAGGGGCATTTATTGTATCTTTTAAAAGCCCAAAGTCATGCTGGGGTGCAAATGGGTGGGGAGAAAGTCAACAAGGATTTTAATTGTAGTCCTGTAAATCACCATGTGTCATGAGGGTCACCACCTTGTAATTACAGAGTGGGTTACTTTGCACAGTTTCTGTGTGTGGTTACTTTGCACAGTTTCTATGCATGTGTGTATGTGCACCTTTCTCACTTGCAGTGTGATGTTTTGTTTGGGTTTGGTATTTCAAGATAACATCAGCAGTAAATGGATTAGCTGATGAGCTGAAGTCTTGTGGAGTTAAGTAGATAAAGGCTAATGGTATTGATTTGTTATCAGGCGCATACACGCACTTGTGGAGAACAGTGCATGCAATTTTAGGGCACTGCATTAAATATTCTAACATTTTAAATTGAAACAGCAGAAACTCTGCAAAGTAAGCAACATACGGAATCAGCAACCTTTCTAATTTATTGTACACAACACAGAAACGTTCTGCTTTGTTAATGATTTGTTATTAGTCACATTTACAAGTACATTCATATGATGGATTACATTCACAAGATGTTATTAAGGATCTTTTTTCCTTGTATTTGTTTTCTTAAATGCCAAGATGGGGGTTTTTGACCTTGGGTTATCTGAAACACAGTCCTTGGTTATCGAGTGGATTTCTCACATTCTGCTTTCTGCTGAAATCCCTCGGGTCTCAGGTTGCGATTACTCTTGGATTCCCCCAAGAGAAGCTGATGGGGGGGGTTGTTACATTTTGCACATGTCAGTAACACAAAGAAGAGTGCTGCACAGCATTCTCACGTTCACTAGAGCAGGACTGTACATGGAGGAAACCTCTAGCTCACTTTTTGTATGAAATCGTTCTTGTCATGTGTTCACTGCAGAGGATTTAAATGGTAGCATCTGGAAAAAAATGTTGTAACGCTTGTCTTTCAGAGCGTAGGCTGCTTTTGGATCGAAGGGTTACCAAAGGTGAAAGACAAGGCTGATGTCTATGAGGTTAGGTCCATGTTGACTCAAGTCCATTCAGCAGAAAGTAAAAAGACCTGACAATGGAGCAGAGATTTAAACCTACTGCCATTTTCAAAGCCCAATTTTCATTATGCAGATTGCTGTATTCTTTATTGGTCATTAACATCATTATCAATATTATTATTAAGTGCTGTCAAGTCTATTTCGACCATATGGGTCATGTTTATCCAGAATATCCTGTCTTCTGTTTGGGCCCTCAGGCTCCTTAAAGATTGTCACAATTAATCTTGTTGCTGGCCGCCTTCCTCCTCTTTCACCTTCAACTGTTCCAAGCAGAACTGTCTTTTCCAATGAGTTGCTTTTTCTCCTAATACACTCTCCTAATCTCATCATACGAAAGTATTGGGACACTTGACCATTACACCAACAGGGATTTAAATGATATTGCATTCTAATGCTTAGACTTTAATATGAATGTTGGTTCCCTCTTTGCAAATGTAGGTTTAGTTTGGTTTACAAAATGATGAACTGAACTGTAGAGAGAATGTGGAAGCTGAAGAACATTGAAAATTGAAAACATTGAAAACATCCAGAAACCCTCATATTTAAAGAGTCTTGGTCAAATCTCATTGCAGATGTTATTTCATAATATCTGTTCTTGTTCTCAAATAACTTAAGTCAAACACTGAAAAAAGCACAATGGTGCAGTGCTGTGGCCTCATAGGGAGAAGATCATGGATTTGAAAACCACCCAGGACAGCCAAGGGTTCTTTCTGTTGGCAGTTTGCATGTTTCCTCTGGGTCTGTGTCTGTTTCTGCTGGGAGCTCCCACAGTCCAAACACCCGCATGTCAGGTGAAATGGAGATGCTAATCTGCCCCAGGGGTGACTGTATGTCTGCCCTGTGATGGACTGGTGACCAATCCAAGGTGTTTCACCATGTTTGTCTTCTGACCCCCATGGTAAGCTGTCCAGATGATGGATGGATGGATGGACATCTTAAAAAATCCTCTTGTGTCAAGCTTAGGGTATTTAATTCTATGTTTAGTTACAAACCAATAACCAATAAGACAAGTGATTCCAAACTTTCAGAAGTTCTAGCAAAGTAGCAAATTATTGACTATACCCTCCGACGTCATGATAGCTCACAAGGCTACAGCACGTTATTCATAGATTACACTGTGGTGTCTGTCTTTCTAGTGACAGTGAATCACTATCAGCGACCACGGGATGACCTCGAGCTCTCCAGTCCTTACCTTCACACCACATTGATCTGCCGCCTCTGGCAACAAGCCTGGACTGTAACAGGCACAAAATATTTCAGATAGCTGGAAGTGTTCCTGTGACTTTACAGCTAATGTCCATTATTACCTCTTTGGCACTACAGATATGAGTAATGCACCCATCCCACTTTTTATCTCCTGATATTAATTCTGGACTCAACGTTTTGCCAATGCTGAGCATGAATTTTGTATTTTTGGCACTATTTCTTGCGCTTGTTAGGTATACAATATATACACCTATCTGAGGGTGGAACTACACCACATTTTAACACTAAAAGAAAAAATATATAAATACATGCAAAATAGACAACAGTGTAGGCCGCTTTAACCGTGTCACATCATTCGTTCTCCAGTTCTTAATATCACAGTTACCATCACACTATTTTGTGTCTTGTGTGCACATCATGCAGCCCTGGCAGAAATATTGTGGGTAATGTCTCTTATTGCATCAGATATAGTATATTCAGTGCCATGAACTTCGCTCTCTGAGAGAATTACTCCTTCGTAAGAAGAGTCGAAAAAAGATTTATTTTGCTTGTGGATTGTTATCTCAGTGGACTGAGTTTGAAAAAACATTCAGCAAAGATGATGCACAGTGTTTATGCAATACATCACTGTTCCCGAAGAGTCTTGTTCCAACACAGTTTGGTGGTTTTCTTCCTTTAACTCTTCCTTTTTGTCTGAGGTCCATAAATCACCAAACTGGGCTGGACTTCTTCCCTTCAGGGCTGGACTTCAGTACTATCATTAATGAAGTCCAAAAACACTTATATTCCATTTATTCACATAAACTATTATTGATTCTCCATTAAAGCCTAATAGAATCATTGCAACATTCTTGATTATTCATTGTATGTTGCATGAAATTCACATAATAAAAATGCAAACTAACCACGTAAAGTAATTAAAAGGTGGACAATGTCTGTATTTACCCTCTTAAAAATAAATGTTTTTTTAAACAAAAAAAAGTTATGCATTAAGAGCTAAAACGCATGTGTAAAGGACATTTTTAAAGGAACCTCTACACAGTGGAAAATGTTCTGCATTAAAGGATTACCTTAGAACTGTATATTCAAGTCAAGAACCACTTAGGTGTCTTTATTATAGAGGAATCGTGAACAATCATGTTCAATAGTAACTAAGTTTAATCAGCCTATCAATCCCATAATATCCCATAAATGAAATATTGTCAATGCTTATTCATGGGTTGACAAGTCTATACAACTCAAAGAATACACTGATTTTCCCAAAGAAAAAAAAAATTCTCTATTTTTGATCAAATCAACTTTCCATAATCTGAGCACTAAAACAGGCAAAAGGCAGAACACACACATCTCCCCTTTAAAATTCAATGTAAAGCCACTGGACAGTACATAGAATTTAATGCCACTTGCACACTATTCTCAATACAAGACACGCTTGAATTGTGCAAGGCCCTGTGGGGACTGGAATTGAATTCTTCTGCCAGCGGTTAGGTCTGCTTAACCTTTGTTGTGTCATTTTAAGTAGTGTTGCTCCCACACAAGCTCGGAAAGCCAGCCTGGTGAATCTGTGGGTACCATGTACTGCCAATGTTATATCTCAGTAAAAACAAATAGGCAACATATCTACAATTCATTATGAGGTTGTTGTAAGAATAAGATAAGCACACTTTATGGACAAAAGTATTTTGACGCCTGACCAATAGGGACTGTAATGAAATTGCGTTCTAAATTGCCTTCTTGGAAGGCTTTCCACAAGATGTTGGAGTTTCTGTGAGAATGTGGGCCCATTCATTCTTTAGAACATTTAGGAGGTCACCCCAAAGATGTTGGATGGGGTTGAAGGGCTCTGTCTGGGCCAGTCAAGCTCTTTCACAACAAACTCATCCGACCATGACTTTATGAGCCTTTTTCCCAAACTGTGTCCACAAAGTTAGATGCATGGCATTGTCCAAAATGTCTTGGTATCCTGAAGTATTAAGTTTGCCGTTTACTGGAAATGAAGGGCCACCTGAATTAAATAATTAAGATAAGCAAAAATTGCTCTCAGTGTCAACAAATCATATAGTCTTATAGTTATAGTTATAGTAATCACATTCTTATGACAGTCTCATGATGAAATATTAAAAATATTGCCTATATCTGAGATGCTTTCTCTTCCAAAGATCAGTTTTGCAGCTCGATATTAAAAATGATTGAGCTATAGTCACTTAAGCTGTATGGACCTTATTGGTATTAAAAAAAATGGAAATGAGTTTTTACTGGTTTTCAGTATGGTCAAAAGTAGTACCAGCTTACCTGGTGTTTTCACTGTATGCTGTGGCGTGTTCATGTATGACAGAATGGTAACTTTTCACTTTACACTTTACTTATGCAGTTGAGGCTGAGGGTGGAGGGGTCACTATGTGCTGAAAGTGGCAGCTGAAGGCAATGAAAAAATATATATATGTGTGTGTGTGTTGTGTGTATGTATGCATATATAATGGTCAGGCGTCCAGTATGGACAAAAGTAATGGGAGCACTGTACGTTTCGGCTGGTTTTCGCGGGGGTCAGGCATCCCATTACTTATGTCCATATTAAATAGCTCAACACTCGCATTACTGCATGTGTGTGTGTGTGTTGTGTGTATGTATGCATATGTATATGGGCTCGCTATTCCTGTAATAAAGAAGCTTTCTTTAAGTCCATACATGATCATTTTATATTTATTCAATACATTATATTGTTTCCTGTCACTGCTAAGCCACAGTGAGCAGGATAATGGAGCTAATGCATTAGTTCACTCTCATCAGTGAAGTTGGTTCTCGTTTGAGGCAGTTCTTGTTTTGTGCAGTGGAAAAATTAGCTTAATTACCTGCATCACTCTGTTTTCCCTGTTCTGCCAGTAACCAGGAAAGCGTAGCACTGACTTCATTACAACATGATGATTACTATCCACATTTCATGTGTACTTGATACTGAACTGGGTTCAAGAAAAAATCAGCAAGTAGGCTTTTTTGGCCTGAACATGGAGGCCTCTTAATGAACCCACCACAGTGACTCGCCAAATTCACTACCAAATTTGCTGTAAAAGAAAGGTAGTAGCATATGAGGGCTGAGTAGGCCTGGAAATATCATCAGTTATTATTACATTTATTATATATAACATATATTCTTATACAACACTAAATGTACTACATACGTATATACATATATACATCTGATGTAATTTTAAGACAATGCAGTTAAAAAAATAAAGTTAAATAACAATACAACATATACAATATACACTGCTCACAAAAATTAAAGGAACACTTTAAAGAAACACATTAGATACATCAGATCTCAATATGAAGTTG
>JBBJLR010000139.1:26353825-26364230 GCA_037577145.1 Brachypetersius gabonensis
TCTCTCTCGCTCTCTCTGTGTCTCTCTCTCGTTCGTGACTTTTCCGTATTTAAACCTTGGGTTTACCTTTACATTTTTTACATTTAAGGGTAATGTATTAAACTTTTAATGAAAGTTTTAATGAAATTAAAGTGTTCTGGGAGCACACTTGGGGGCATATTTAGAGTCTACACTATTAAAATAGGCATTTTAAGGCATTTCTTTGACCAAAACACAACAACGTGGTTTTTCATTACACTCGGGTGCTCGTGTAACATAACCCCCGCGAATAACGAGGGTTCACTGTATTGAGGTTTTAGAAATATTTTGTGATTTTTTTTGTTGTTCTCTCTGATTTGAATGTTATTTAATGATCTCTGAATTCAACCACAACCCCAATAAAACGTTTTATCAATAGAATATCCCCAAAATCAACCAGGAAATTCTATCATGCGGCATCAAAATATGTGCAGAAAAGTGTTAAGGTGCTTTATCAAGCAAAAAGTGGTTCTTCTACTGAATTCCTCTAAGGAACCCTTTTGGGCACCTTTATTTATATGACTGTTGTGTGTCGAGCTAAACTACAGCACTGAGCACCACTGCAATAAACAAAAGGCAGAACAATTAGCAGAAACTATAAATAACTCATCTCCTCTATGTGTTGTTCAGGTAACCATGCCAACGTTCCCTGTTGTGGTGAAAATTGGACATGCTCACTCTGGTGTGGGGAAGGTAAGTTTGAAGCTGTGTTTCTATGAAGCCGACTGATTACTATCAATAGTAAAGATGTAATGAGTGCAATGAGCTGATTTTAAATTGTGCATTTAAATAGGCATGAATGTTTTAATATTCAAGAGTCTTTATTTGCACAGTTATACAAGTACAATATGTAGTGAAATGTGTCTCTGAAATGTCTGTGAAATCGTGCAACATAATTAAATAATAAATAAATTAGAGAAAATTAAAGGCTAAAATTAAGCAATAATATGTGGAAAATATTACATTCAACTGAACACTACAAGTGTCAAAGCGTACACAAGATCTGAAGTCTGTAAATGTAATAGAACAGAGGATGTACTGTAACATGTCATATGCTAGTTATTGTTGATGTATATAGAAATAAACACAAATGGCAGGTGAGATACAGTTAGAAAGTGTAACATCCAACCAACTGATAAGAAATGATATTTTATCAGATAATAAATGGTTACTTTTTCCATAAAGTTGTGTTCTTAAAATGCATTTTAAACAAATAGAGATGGGTAAAGCAGTCTTTTTAATTCATTTTCAAAGGTGAAAGTGGACAGTCTTACAAAGTTCCAGGACATAGCGAGCGTGGTCGCCCTTACACAGACCTACACAACATCCGAGCCTTTCATCGATTCCAAGTATGACATCAGGATTCAGAAAATCGGCAATGATTACAAGGCGTACATGTGAGTGGCACTGCTGTTGCCTGGAGATGCCTAGAGCACATGCCCTGAAGATAAGATGAATCTGATTAAACTGTCTCTGGCTTTTAGGAGAACTTCCATCTCAGGCAACTGGAAGTCCAATACAGGCACTGCCATGCTGGAGCAAGTGGCAATGACAGACAGGTAAAAGAAAGGATAATGTTTCACATGCACTCTTTACCATTTTTGATATTTTAAATTTCTTAAAAGAAACGTGCGTGTAAATGAGATTTGCATCATGTCAAGTTTTTTGGGAATAAAAACCTTTTTTTCTTGTATTCCACTCAGCCTGGGTCAACATTAATCTGGATTTGAACCAAAAACAATCATAACATTTTACACAGATGTATAATCTATACTCTATATTCTTGTTTCAAGATTTAATTCCCCAAACTGTGAAGCATTCTGGATATTAATTGTATTCATTAATTTGAGTTTTATATCTTCCTGCAAAATTATTTTAGGGTAATGCATTAGAATTATTGTCTCTGTGCCAAAAATGGTTTGTTGTCATTGAAAACATTCATTTTTTTGAATGGTGGTGTATATGGAAAATCTACAAACTACTAAAGGACTGTTCTTTGCCCATTTTCCATAGAATGCAATTTCGTATTTTCTTTAGAATTAAATAGGCTGTTTCTGTTACTGTGCCTTTAAGACTGACTTTTGTTCTGATTGGCGGCCTTGAATGGTAGCACTTCAAAACTCAGTGTGGACTAAAACACACCTTATAACTTCATCATGAAGGCAGACATATTTAAACTGCCCCCTTATAGTCACACATGAACACAGCACAGCATATGTTTCAACAACATGAAATTACTTCTCTGCATTTAACCCATTCACCAAGTGAAGCTGTGGGCTGCCACCATCGAGCGGCGCCCGGGGAGCAGCATGTAGGAATGGTACCTTGCTCAAGGGTACCACTAGCAGTCTTGGAATTTGAACTCAAAACTTTTAGATCACAGGGGCGACTCCCTAAACGCCAGCTACACCGAATATTTACCAGGAGTGGGGTTCGAACCCACGCAGGCATACGCCCATTGGATCTTAAGTCCAACGCCTTAACCACTCGGCCATCCTGGTATACATGCTGGTCAATGTGTTGTTTTTGTGACATCAACATTCAGTGTTTATATACTACCTCAAACCCTTTATATGAAATTTTTTTTTCCATGATATAAACCCTTTAAATGGGTAAATACACTTTATAATAAGACTTTATACATCACACTCCAGCCAGCTACAACATTAACAAATCTGACAGGTGAAATGAATTGATTATCTCATTACACTGGCACCTGTCGGGGGGGTAGTATCCTGCACAATATTAGACAGTTGGCTTTGATGTTATAGCTGATAGGTATATCTCATTTAAAATAACAACAGTTCCTTAGGAAACTAAAATGGTTCTTCTACATCTTCAACAACA
The DNA here is from genome assembly GCA_037577145.1 of Brachypetersius gabonensis. NCBI lineage: Eukaryota > Metazoa > Chordata > Actinopteri > Characiformes > Alestidae > Brachypetersius > Brachypetersius gabonensis. Next base: position 26,356,691 of record JBBJLR010000139.1, read on the forward strand.
TTGTATAGCACATTTTTTAAAGACGTGTGTCTAAAGCCTATTTGGGCTTTATCTGTTCTATGAAAGAGTGTTTGCTACAGAGATAGCTCAAGGAACCCAGATAAATTAATGCCACCTACTTTTTTGGGCCACCTATTAAAAGTTTGTAAAAAGTTTCTCATTACAGAGAGACTGAATTTCTGTCCTGCTAATTTGTTTTCTGTTCATGAGAGATTTTCTACTGGGTCACATGGAGCAGATTCAAAATCAGAGCATGAACAAGAATCATTTCAGACTGGTGTGAATGATTTTAATACTCTACATGATATGATATATAGATTGTAATATAGAGTATTATACAAAGAGTTTAATAATATTGACACAGACTCGGTTTTGTAGGTATAAGCTCTGGGTGGACACCTGCAGTGAGCTGTTTGGAGGCCTTGATATTTGTGCAGTCAAAGCCATTCATGGCAAGGATGGGAAAGACTACATTACTGATGTAAGTTTAATGCTGCAGTCAATGTTAATGTTTTTAATGTTAACGTATATTTTATTTTTGCAAACTTAAAGTTTAATAGTGTTACAAATGTAGGTGAGTGGCAGTGTTAGGGCTCTTATGTAGTATAGTATGGTGTTCTTGCTTGGACATGAATACTGAAACCCAGTTTGCTGCTACTGATTATTATTATTATTATTATTATTATTATTATTATTATTATTATTATTATTATTATTATTATTATTGTTGTTGTTGCTGTTGTTCAGTTTTTCCCACTGACAGATTTGTATGTTTGTTTCTGAGCAGATCGTGGGCTCATCGATGCCCCTGGTGGGTGATCACCAGCAAGAGGACAGACAACTTATTACTGAAATGGTTGTTACCAAAATGAACCAGGCTATGGCCCAGAACCCCACAAGGCCAACTACAATCCAGCCATCTCAGGTAAATACACTGATACACCACCATTAGACACCAACAGCTTAGACACTTCATATTAATAAAACATTATTTGTAACTGCTTATCATGGTCATTCAATAATCACATATATACAGTGTTAAATGCATACTGTGTTTCAGAATCTCCAGCCTTTTTTTATCATCAGAATAAAATTTTTACTGTTTTTGACATCAACAGTGGGGGAAAATGTAAGTAAAATATGAGAAAAATTTTTAGGTACAAGGAAACTCTTCTGGAAGAACTCGGTTGGTGACAAGTGCTCTATTGAATACATTTTGGAGTCTGATGAGAAATAAATTGGAGTACATTATAATATCTATACTCTATACTGTGTGAGATCTATTTGCAGTCAGTCATTGTTTCAAGATATGTTTACCAAAATATAGGTATTGTGGATATTCATTTTATTCGTTACTTTGTGTTCATTCACAATTTTTACAGCTTTCTCAATCAACCACCTACAGCATTTTGGACACAAAAAGTCTCTTTTTTACAGCTTCCTGCAAAATTATGTGAGGGTAGTACATTACATTACACATGTATCTGCACCAAATTGGTTTTGTGTCATTGAAAACACATATTTTTTTGATGGTGGTGTATATGGAAGGTCTACTAACATTTTTTCTGTTATTAAATAACAGCACTGTGTGTATATGTGTGTGTCGTTTGACTGCTACTGGTATTGCTGTGTTTCTTTTCAGAGCGCCACTCAGAAGGAAGCCATGACGGACCTGAAAAAGACCCCGCCACAGAAGCCCCCACCTCAAGGTTGTTTGCAGTACATTCTTGACTGTAATGGCGTTGCAGTAGGCCCAAAACCGGTCCAGGCAAACTGAGGCGCGTGAGAGCGAGAGAGAGAGGCCAGAATGGCGGCGCTCTCCACGCGCTGAGCACTAAAGCAGACGTTCAGACAGTGAGATGAAACCGGGGCGGTGGGAGGGGAGGGGGAACGATCTCCTTTTTCTCTGATAATCAGAGAGAAAAGCCTGGACTGTGTTTTTCCCCTATGCAGTGTCAACGTGTACTTTAGCTGTGCGCTTGTGATGGTTGCTTGTGTTTCTCTGTAAAGCGGTTGTTTTCTTCAGGGCTGTTTTTACGTGATGTTACGAGCAGAGTGTGCCTACCAAGTTCAGTGTTGCTTTTTTAACCCATGTACAGTATTCGCTTTTTATTTCCACCTCTGTTTTGTCTCCATTTCAGTGTGTACTTCTCAGTGGCATTCAAACTGCAGTTCGGTCAGCAGTTTGGTGGTGTATTCAGTATATATATGTGTATGGCCATTGTGGATTTGGTATAAGTATAAATGTATTGATATACATACACACTTTTTTCTTTCCTTCTTTCTTTTTTTTCTTTTTTCTTTTTTTTTTTCGTTGCATGAGCACTTCCACGGCAGGCGATTGTGTAGGAAGGTGAGACAGACACTCTATGCTTTTTATTTATGCAGTGACATCACTGTTCTGATAATTCAAACACAGTAGTCGTGCTTATGGCATTGTGAATGTAATAAATATCGTCAGCCGTAGTTAAAACAAAGGTATTTGTCATAACTTAGTGAGAAACCTGTGTAGTGCAGTGTTCGTCTTTTAACATCATAGACTTCCAGAGCCATCAGCGGATTCATTTAGCTTCACTGTGACCTCCCACTGTGGGGTCACCGACCTCTTCCAAATTTTTATATATCATTTTGCTAGAGATGTTTTTAACTGTGTCAGTAGTTGTTTCGGATAGTATGGTAATGCATGCCATGGTAGATATAGGATGTTTAGGAAAATTAGTGGGTATTTTATAAAGTTGGTCTTTATAGTATTATTTGCCCCAATTTCAAAATACACTCACTGGCCTCATTTTTAGGTACACCTACCTTTCATCTGTACTCGTCTGTGTTATCCGCTCCAATTGCCTTTGCGTAGCTTTCAGATTGTTTGACTGTCTATCTGTTTCTTGGTATAATTTCGCTCTTCATCAATGGTTAAGACTCCCCAGATCCCCGCTGTGTGTTCTCAGCTCAGCAGAGGCGCTGACACCTGCCCTGTTGCAGATGTAAATTAATGATAATAGATCATCCAGTGCTGTGCAGTGTGTGTTAGTTATTCACTCGTCCTTTATCGGTGGTCGATTTCTGGCCACAGGATGATGTTTTTGTGGATGCTGTGCTATTCTCAGCGCAGCTGTGACACTCAGTTGTATTAAAACTTAAAATGCCAGTGTCAGTGCAATGCTGTGAGTGGTCCATATACCTACTGATTGGTGGTCAAGACCTTTGATGAACAGGGTTAAATTATATAGAAAAACAGATGGACTACAGTCTGGAAGTGCAGAACTCATATATAGTGTGATGAGATGTTTTTCCATAGGCCATGGTGCAACATATAGAAAAAGAATGACTGGTATCCTATAATTCTGTGTTGTATGTGGATCTGATAAAATGGACAAGTATTGGCAAAAATGGGGTGTCTAAGTGGTTCAACTGTCTTTGGAAGATCATGATTTCAGTTCTTGGCAATCCCAAAGTCATCTGTGACCGAGAGTCCAGTAAACGAGGAAGGGTGGGCAGGATGGCCTGCGGTTGTCTTCTAGCCAGTATGGACATTAACTAGCTAGTATATCAGAGATGGTGGTTAGTGTTCTACTCCCACTGTTGATGGTATCAAACAAAATTGGGGAGAGGAATGCAATAAAAAAATTGGTGTACCTAATAAAATGACCAGTATGTGTATGTATGTATATTTGAGCCAAAGCATTTACCATTTCTTCGAAATTATAGTTAGTTATTTGTACCACTTTCATTTATGGCAGCTAGAAGGTTTGTCTGTGAGTGCGCTAGAGTGGTTACTGAAGTTTAAGGTCCGAATACTAAATGAAAAAGTCTATTGAAAGGGCATTTATAAACGGTATACTTTTGAGAAACAAAGAGAAAACCGGCCTTTAACGAACAAAAACTATATACTGTATATATATATATACTATATAAATTGTCAGATGTTATGTTCTAAGCCATATTAGCACAAGACAATAATGGAGATGATGAAGTATTTTTATTCTCACGTTTGCCCTGTTCTGGTCCGTGTGTACGAATGTCACTGTGATGATAGTGTAAATGGTGCGGACTCGCACTACGTTCTAAAACGTCTTTGTGTTACTGCCATTCCTTGAATTGTTTGCCTTATTTACGTCGGTCAATACTGAGTGCAATATGTACATGTACTTACTATTTTTGCCACAGAGCCACACAGAGAGGTATAATATTCATGATTGTAGTCCTGACAATTTGTATTTTTGATTTCTCCGTGACCAGAGGTTAGGTTTCCCCCGTGTATTGATTTTTTAGAGGGTAAGCATTCTAATGCATGTGGGGGTGAAAAAGAAAAGAAAAGAAACAAAACAAAAAATGATGTAAAATGTATGTTGATGTTGAGAATAATACTGTGTGTGTGTGTCTTTTAATGAATTTTGATGCAATGAGGCTTGCATTAGCAGGATATTAACATTTGTGTCCTTGGTTTATACTAATGCAGGTGTCCCTATATGTAGAACTCTTCTGTCAAAAGAAGCATGACTTTATTCCATTGAAAATGTTGTACATTTCTATCCTTAAACACAGTTGTTTGATATAATTGTAAATGTACTGTATTTGTGTAAATCACCATATTTCCAAAATGCTGTGCGCTACCATTTTAAGCTATAGATACATCATATGAGATACAAACACAGTTGTAGACTTTTCAATACTTGCCACCAGCGGTATGAGGATGACTGGACGGCGAGGAGTGATGGGTTCAGGTCAGAACTCGCTTACCCATGTCTAGGTTTTGGTTCAGAATTGTGGTGGTGGCCCTTATTTTTTGTTGTTGTCTGACTAGCAAGACAGCAGAATAAATAAATATAGAATAACAAGAGTAAAGAAATGAAGATGTATAATCTAATTTGCTCACTATCTAGGTTAGCTACAGTAAAATAGATCAGATCAGATCAAACTTTGTAAAAAGTTTGAACATTCATCTATATGAATAAGTGCTTTATCCATCCATGGTATAGAATAGTGTTTCATTGCCTTTCATTGCCTTGTCTTTTTTCGTTTCTAGTAGAAACCTCTTCAGTGTACTAACTAACAAGCAAGCAGAATGAGGAAACAAAGATTTATCAGTCTGCTTAAGAAGGGAAGACCTATTTGCTAACTCACTGACGAGTCAGATAGCAAGAGTAAAGAAGTAAAGAAGTAGGATATATCAGGAATCACGTATAACACATGGATCAGTTTGCTACACAAATTCCAGACTGTAGAAAGCAAATCAAAAGATTGAAATAATCACTGTTTTAAAGAATTTATCCCCTGCGGCTTTATCTGCCAATTTTCTAAGTGTAAAAAGAGAAATGTGTCAGATCGCAATGATATCTGCTTCGGCTGCTGAAGTCCATGCCTGTGTTCACTCAGTCCCTCAGCCGTGCAGCAAATTATTTTTTCATGTATGCTAATGTAGGAACGTAGTGGCCCTTAAGATGGTTCCCCTGAAGGGAAATGGTGAGGCCAAGTGGCCGAGGTCTTGTTAAAAAACGGTACCGAAAGCTGTAAGACTGTGCTTAATGATCCTGAGTTGTTTCTATCTGAATGAATTTAGAGGAACCCATTTGAATTTAGCTGCCATGCTGCTCAGCTTGATCTTATATTTAGCTTTCAGACTGTGATGTAGGGAGACATTGGCTTTTGAGCAAGTACCTTAACATTCAGACGGAGAAAAAAGCAGTACAAAATACGAAAAATACAAGAACAAATGCTAAAAACATTGTCAGTGCATTTGTGATCTCTTCCTTTCTCACAGGCAATAAAGCTTACATCGCAATATACATCTATTCTGTGTTCGTCAGTCAGTTATTTCAATCCTGCATGACAATGAGTATGACTCAGGATTACATTAGAATGTGTACTGTTGTGCAGATTTGTTGCTGGGTTTAATTGCTTAATTCTCGAAATCAATACATCCTTCAGGAATTATATGCAAAACAATGCAAGCTGACAAAGTTATTTTCAAATTATAGGAGTAAGGAATGGAATCCTGGGACCAGCAGCAGCCCCTGGACATTTAAGGGATTATGGTGATGTTCACATTTTAGTATCCATCAAAAAAAGCATGGATACATGTTGCATGTGGAGATCAATCGATCGGAACTTATTAAAAGCTGAAAGCTTACAAGCAATTGCTGTTCTTTTTATAAAACTAAATGGTCTAGGACAGGGCCTCAGTGAGTCACTTCAATATTGACCTTCTGTCAGCCTACCTCCACTGAACAATTAAAAAATCTTTGTTTCCTTCAGTGATGATGAACAGCGGCTGCAAGCACTTTACATTGACAAGCATTTATGCTTGAATTGCCCACTTACATCCCATATCCAGGCCCAGTTTTTGTGGCCGGGATATGACAGTGATCTCCGGCCACAAAAATGTTTTTCAGTATTGCGTTTTTTGACAGATACTAAAACATCATTGTGAACACTCAATATACTGATCTGCATAATGAGGAGGCTGATGGTGGGAGCTTAGCACTCATCCTGGGCACAATATAAGGAGATTTGCATATAGATTACCATGGACTGTGATATCTAATCCCTCTGTGAGGAAACCTGTGTGCTGAATTTGAAGAGCATGCCACCTTTTCGTTTCCCTGCTTCTGTTGCATGAAAAGTGATGTTCTGCAATTTTGTAAAAATGTACACTTTTTTCTTCGCTCCTCTTGCATTAGTGTTTGCTACAGGCATAACCCCCCTTTCGCACTGGCTTTGAGTGTTTACTGTGTTCTACAGTGGTAATGAGAGTGAAGAATGAAAGCGCGTTGGATTTCCCAATGAAACACCCGGCGATGTGTATTAATGCATGTATTAATACCGCAGTGTTTCTCACACAAAATTTAGGGGGCCGCTTGGATCCCCAAGGATCAGTATCTCCAAATGATCGGCCTTCTTCTGGGGCACCTAACAATCCCCCAGTCAGAGGCCCTACTGCTCTCACGACAGAGCAACCTTACACAGTAAGAGAAGATAACCGTGGCCCAACGGAGTCACCGCCACAAATCCAGTCTGCCAAGCCTTTGCCTCCAAAGCGGCGGAATACTAAAACCCGGATGCAGAATCGGTCTCCAGATCCCTCAGTGACAGCAGCTCAGCCTACGAATAAGCGCCAGAGTCCAGCGGAGCCCCCCTTTCCTCCAGCATCAGGCCAACCACTGACTTTTGATTCAAGGCAACCTACTTCTGAGGAACCACAACCACCAGTGCGGAAGGAGGAGCAGGCCCACCCACCACTTAAGTAAGCCTTTTTTGATGTATTTTTTATTGTTGAGGAGCATAACCATGAAAAACATATAAGCTCAAGCTCTCAGATGCCTGTATATAGAGAAACTGTTATCAGTTATGACAGCCTAAATCACTTCTTTAAATACAATAACCCATATAGTCCATACTGACATTTTTCTTACAGTGGAGGAAAGAATTATTTGACCCCTTGCTGATATTGTAAGTTTGTCCAGTGACAAAGAAATGAAAAGTCTCAGAACAGCATCATTTTAATGGTAGGTTTATCTTAACAGTGACAGATAGGACATCA
>JBBJLR010000139.1:26370504-26391897 GCA_037577145.1 Brachypetersius gabonensis
GTGTGTGTGTGTGTGTGTGTGTGTGTGTGTGTGTGTGTGTGTGTGTGTGTGTGTCTGTGTGTGTGTGTGTGTGTGTGCGCTCACTGGTGTTAGGATGGGTTACATAAAGTACTTCTGCTATGTATGCATTATCGTGGTAATGTGTAACAGACTTCTCTGAGTGGAAGTCTTGGGGAAAGCGATTAAATACTGTAGCTTTCCTAAGAATCCATTCACCCAAAAAAGTACAAAGGAAATTTTTAGGTATAAAAGAAGGTTGGAAAATTTGTCTTGTAACAACAACTTATGGGTGTTTTTGGTCCCCTTTAAAACTGGTTTCTTTCTTTTCTTTTTGTCCTCAGTAAGTCTCAGTCCCTGTCCAGTGCATTTGGTCTGAGGGACAAGCCCTTCTTCCGTTCAGCTGGTGAGGATACGGTCAGGGCTGAGGCCGTCCGGAGCCTGAGAGAGTCTTTCGCCAGTCTCTTCAGTGACTGAGCAGAAAATCATGGAACAATGTTGCTCAAATTATATTTTTTGTCCCACTTCATCCGTACCTTCCCATTCAGATTAAAGTCCAGTGAACAATTTAATTAGTTTTCTCCTAATCCCAGTTGAAGTCAATGAACCACATGCATGATGTGTGTAATTTGCTTTTGAAGTTTTTCTCTGGAGTCACAAGGCCAATGTAGCTAACAAAGTTTACACCCCACCAGTTAGCAAACTACATGTCTAAAATATCACACACTAGGTGATCTTAGTTAGGCTTGTGTAGTTTCTTACACTGCATGACTCGCTATGATCTATTAAACATACACTTTATAGACAAAGGTATTCAGATATGCCTGAGTTTGAACTAAATTAGTGTCTTCTACGGAATGAACAGACAAAAATGTACACAGAAATGCAACAAAAAAAAAAAATTCCAAGAACAGTGGTTGTTGTTGTAGTTGCAAAGAGGAGATCAACTCTATATTAAAGTCAATGTATTTGAATGCAGTTTCATTAAAGTCTCTGTCGGTGTAATGGTCAGGTACCTCAATACTTTTGTCCATATAGTTTATTAAATATGGATGCTAACAATGTTTTTACATGTGCTTTGGTTCATTTTAATGACATAATTTGTCATGATTTACATAGTTTGCACAATGCTAATTTGTGGACATAAGCTGCCATTATTTGTTTAGCTACATTAGCCTCAGCAACTCCAGCGTAAAACTAAAGAAGCAGACTTCAGTCATCAAACATGTCTTGGCCAACTGGTTGCACTTAGAGTAAGAGAAAAACTAAACTATTGCTTTCATCCTACATGTGTTTGGCTTTGTTCCTTCTTTTTTGTGCTGTAGTTTATGGTTAAATGCATGTGTAAATTCTTTCTGAACCATCTGAGTGGGATAGCAACAAAGCCATACAGTTGCATGCAACACAGGTCAAGTAATTGTGGGCTATTTTATAGGCCAGTGTTTAACAAACTAGAAATTTAGTGTCTTAAATGGTTTTTCTTTCTGTCAATTAGTTGTAGGTATTTTAACTTGTCCTGTGACCTTTTCATATTAGTTTTGGTCCCAGGTATAGAAATCCACCTAGATTACAAATTCATTGTCAGTCTGTAGCTGTGATCCACCAATATATCTATGAACTTCATTCGTTTTGTCCTCATCCTTCTTGAAACTGTCTAGACTAAGGCTTCAAGGACCCATTTTATCTGAAATATATTTTTTATTAAAAGAGTTTGATGTAGTATGTAAGCACTGTTAAAGTTGTACAGCATTTCACTGCCCAGTCCACTTAGTTGATTTAAGAAAATATAAAAACTGTTTCTATGATGTCACATAAAACAGTTAATTTGCATATTCCGTAACCAGTTCATCCTACAGCAGTTTAGCTCCACAACCTGCACTGATGTTATAAGGAGAGTTTCAGCTTGGACTCTTTTTAGGATGTGGCACAGTACAGGGTTGCCAGTTATTGAAGTCTTACACAAAAATCTGGGTGACAGATTTAAGTGTGCTCTCTATAGAGGATATGTACTCATTTTCAGTAAGAAAATCAACAAATCAATATTACTAGGCCATTTAAAATTTTGCCTATAGATCAGTCTTGAAGGAACAGTAACTATAACACAGAAGATAAAAACAAAAAAGGGGGATAAATTGTGAAAAATGACATATCACTGTTTATGGTAAATATTACTACACAAATGTTATAAGTGGACCTCAGGTAAAAATAAAAGAAAATACCAGAAATACTGGGCATGCTCCTGTTGAATTGTTTGTGTTGAAGAATGGCCATTCATGTGTAGGTTGGGCCACAGAATCACACAAGTAGAACCTGAACACCACAGACAGGTAAGAAAATCCGTTTACACACGTCAGAGCTGGGAGATGAAGACGGACGAAGACTGCAAATGGAGGACATTCTCACAGCAATGAAATGGAAGAGTTACAAATCAGCTCACATAGGAATCCTACTGGTGCTGTATAGCTACTCATAGTAAAACAAACCATTATTGAAAGAGTAAGTGTAAAACGTGCTTGACGTAATCACATTTGCTGTTTGTTGAACAACAAAACAAATTTATTTGTTTGTTTGTTTGTTTGTGTAAAAAAAGTAATATTTGTGAGTAAAATTTCTTATGGTGTAATGTTCTGCCCTGCGTTATCCTCATTCCTGGTCTCTGTCTGTTTTTTCTCTTTGTTCATGTTCACCATGTGCTATTGTTGTTGTTACAGTTCTTGTCCCTTCTACTCCCCGGTGTATAGTGTGTGTACTTTAGTGTCTTAGTGTGTCTCTGGTTGGTGCTTCATCCCTAAACCAGTGTGTGCCTTGCTTCATTTTCCTGATATCAAGTAGCGATTGCATCCCTTCTTTTTGTAGTTTCAGATGTTTAATTGTAGCATTTTGTTTCATTGTTTTATTTCATGTTTTGTTTGATGTAATACATTTAGTCATGCATACATTTTGCTTTCAGCCTATTATTTCATTTCAGCTACATTTGGATTTTCTGATAGGACTTTATTTGACATGCATTAAATGACTCATTTATAATGCATCCATCGATCCATCCATCCATTAACTGAGCTATTTATCCTAACCAGGGTTGTAAGAGATGCTAGAGTGCATCCCAGGGCTCACAGAGTGAGAGGCAGAGAAACACCCTAAACAGCTCCAAGCAATACTCGAATACTTTCTAACATCTTGCTCTAGTAATGGCAAGCTGTTTTATTATATTGACATAAAGGGCCTTAAAGTAAAGCAACAGATATGTGTTCCATTTATAGCAAAGTTATGAATCATAATTCCCAAGTAATGGCATTTATAAGACAGGGATATGGTTTAAAGCACAAACTACTCTCTTCCTGTTCCATATAAGTCATAAATTGACATAAGTGACTTATTCTGACTTATGCGATTATTCCTGTAAGTATGAATATACGTATCTTACACATATTTTTGGATTTGGGTGAGTAAATTATTCCTTTGGTCAAAGCAGAAGTTTTCTTGGTTTCTATTTGAGCCCAAAAGTATAAATGACATGTTAAGTACATATTTTAGAGACCATTCCTTTATATTTTGCTATAAATCATCTGGTTGGTGCAAAAATACTGTTTAATGTCTGTCAAAAGTGATTTTATCCTGTTGCACAGATTTAAATGAATGAAAAGGGAACAAATGTTTTACTGCAACAAGCTGCAAAGTGCCTAAAGTGAAGTAAAGTATTATAATTTATTGAATATGAAACTAAGCTGCAGTAGCACTAGAGATGTGCAACAAAATGTACTGATCAGTCATGACTGAGCAGAAAAAAAACAGGTCAGTAAATCCTGATGTTACAGCAATCCATTACCAAAGCTGATACGCATTAACTGGATTGGCTGTCTTGTGTAAAGAAGCCTTTGTCAGAAAGGCATTAATCATTGCACTTAAATTAAATAGTCTGTGATACATACAGTACGTATGAGAAAAATGCACTGGATGTGCCAAGTGTAGTTAGTTGTCTATGACTATTAATTAAATTAATTAATGAGGAACAGTTTTAATAGAGTTTTGCTTGTAAGTGTGCAATGAGGAACAATAACCTGTGATTCACAGCTGAGGTGCAACATTTAGAAGTATGTTAGATTCCATCTGGACTATAAATGTGACTTACTAGATACCCATAAATGTGACATACTAGATACACAGATATACTATGAAATGTATCAAGGCACTCCATTTAATGAATTCAGTTGCTTTGCGGTGCACCCACAACTGACAAAAGTATTTGGCAATGCTTTAACCTGTAGTATCTGTAGTAAGGCCACTAAGCCCTCTTCCATCCTTGCCATTCGGAGTGCTAAACATCTCTCCTGTTAATTGGCTGCACAGCAGGGAGCCTAGTGGTTTGGGCATTCACCCTGTGATCAAGAAGTCATGGGTTTGATTGCCAAGACTTCTAAGCACCTCTGAGGTACCCTTGAGCAAGTCCACACACACTGCACCCAGGGGCTGTTTTCCTGGCTGCCTGCTGCTTTTAAGCACAAGGAAGAATTTTATTTCTGTAGCCCTTGATTATACACAAAAGGACATTCAATGTGCTTTACAGAAATTGAATAAAAATATTCAGAATAAAAATAGTAAGAAGGAAAAAAATTAAAAAAAGAAGAAATACATTAAGAATTAATAAAAGAAAGTTAAAGGTATGGTGGAGGTTAAAGGTAAGCCAGATGAGAATAGTGCAGGTTTTAGGAGCTTGTTAAAGCTACAGTTGATTCACATGGAAATCAACTGATAGGCAGTTGGTTCCAGAGGCAGACAGCATAGTGGATAAACACCATTTCACTGTAATACCTGGTCACTGTGGTGGTCCAGACCATTGATGACTGGGGTAAAGGGGGCTAATAAAAGATGCAGAGATGCAGATGGATTACAGTAATTGTAAACTATAGAGTGTGCCTAAATAATTATAAATGATAAAATGAGTATGGAGGCAACTTAGATTTATCTAATGAACTGACCAGACAGTGAATATTTATTTAGTCTGGAAAGGGTTTGATTAAGTAAAGGTTTACCCGAAACTCAGGTTGACTAGAGGAGGATGGGTTCCCCTTTTGAGTCTTGGTTCCTCCCGATGTTTCTTCCTCTGGCTTAGGGAGTTTTTTCTCAAATCTGTCAGACTTGGCTCAGTAGAGGCTCAGACCTGGAGTCTGTAAAGCTGCTTTGTGAAAACTGAACTAAACTGAATGAAACCAAATGTTGCCAGAACCCAGAAAGAAAAAAACGGAATCACACTCAGTCTCTTGAATTCAGAATAACTGCTTAATATGCAGCGTATACATTTTTTAATTCAGGCCAATTCATGAATTTTGACCGTGAGATAAACAGAATATCTAGCTTGGATGTGTGGACAGTACACATATTTGGAGCATGTTGAAAAAATACTCACGCCCAGGTTAATGATTGAAAAGGAGACCTTTGAGATCATTCGACTGACGAATGTTGTAAATCATTCACTTCTTGACCTGGTTGTGGCTCCCACCAGAGCAGTGTGTTCTGGCCAGCTGTGCGATGTCTTCAGCCAGCAGCCATGCAGATGGCTGGAACATGAGTTTTGAACTCAGTCAGCTTGAACTGGATGAGGCCGCTGCTTGTGAGTTTGATAGAGAGTTCTTACCAACAGCAGACATCTCAGGAGCTTCCAGTCAGGACATCAGTGACAAGTGTGAGGAAGTGACACACACACATCTCCAGAAAAAACGTACGTAAACTTTTTTATTTCTAAGCAAATGATACATTGAAGGTGATACATCTGATTGAGAAACCTGTGCTAGATCTGAATGTGGGTATTCCATTACGTAATACTGCCAGCTACACATTTTACAGCAGTCGTCACAAAACATACCTCTACCTTCTTGCAAACGTCAGCTTCGACCCCCTTTTATTCTTTTGAGTAGAGAACTTTGTAGCTCTTCTCTGAGAAAGGCATTGTTTACAGCTCTGGATAAAAATAAGAGACCACTGCAAAAATGTTCAGTTTCTCAGTTGCAGTTTCTGTTCAGCAAGTACTGAACTGAATAGCTTTGACTTAGGTTTTAAGAACTGGTGATCATATTTTTCCTAACAGCCAAACAGCCATTACTTTTTTTAAGCGTAATTTTAAAGGAATTGACACCTCATCAAAATGAAATAAATGATGGTGTTTACAGAACTTGAATAATTTAAAGAATAATAAAAATCTTTTATTCACTCAAACAAAATGCCAATAATAACCTTTGACGTATTTCTAGTAGTGTTTTGCTGTTCAGTTGGTCACGTTGGAAGAGCAGAGTGTTGATTACAGCAGTGTTTTTATACTTTTCCTCATTTGATTCAGGTGTTCACTAATCAGTAGCTCATGAAGCAGAATGAGGTGTTTGTGTAGGATTTTAACGGATACTGGCATGGAATGGTTGTCATTCTCATAGATATACTAATTTAAAAATAAATTACAGTGGTCTGTAATTTTTTTCTGGAGCTGTAAATAAACTTTACTTACTTTACTATTTGATGCCACAAATGATGTCCTATAGTTTTGAAATATCTAAGTCTTTGAGTTTGGAGGACAGTTTGGGGGGGGTTTTGGTTTGTTGTAAGTTTGATTAACCTTGGTTAAGGTTCCTCACCTGTTGGAAAGTTCCAAACACAGCAAGACAGAGAAGCTGTGGATAGTTTATTTTGCATAGTTCAGATGGCTGATACTACCAACTGGTGTTGTCAGCAATGTAGACTTAATTCAACAATGCCTAGATTTTAAGCACAGACCTATTTCTTCTGATCAAACCCTAAGGCTATTTTTTTTACATGCAGTGGTAGCAGCCTAGTGGGTAAAACACTTGTCTGTGAACTGAATGACCACAAGGTTGCAGGTTTAAAACCCGCACTTTCTGCCATTGTGTCCTTGAGCAAGACACTTAACCCTCAGGTGCTCCAGGGGGACTGTCCCTGTAACTAATGATTGTAGATCGCTCTGGATAAGGGCATCTGCCAAATGCCCCTTTACTTTATATCATACCTTTCAGAAAGAATAGCAACTTTTTTATAACACAAATGTTGCTATTGCAATTGGAAAATTGAATTTGTCTCTTAAAACAGCAATCAAGAGTTTGATCACTGATGGTGCCACAGCTATCCGTAGACAGTCCCTACACCTCGCCCTGTAAACTGCAACAATATTACATTCTCAGTCAAACGATTTTTAATGATTTGCATGTTTTGAAACCTATCCATACGGCCCCCTTCCTGTGCGGTTGGGGATCCAATAAAGAAGAAATTAGCTTAATCTTTTTGAAAGGTTGATCTGAAGCTGGGAGGCTGACAGCTGCCTCTTCACAGAGGGCTCAGTTTGAGACATACAAATACATTCTGGGTAATTACAAAATTAATACTTTTATTCAGAAATGCGGAGCGGCAATCAGCAGAAGTGGATGATAAAAGTTTTGCTTACATTCATTTTATACAAACACTAACTACTTCCCACATGTTTCATGCAAAATAAAAAAGTGATTTTCCTCAAGCCTCCTACTTTCAAAATACCGAAAAAAATGCATTTCATTTTTTATTTAATGGGATTTTCTTTTTTTGGAGTAAAATTCTTCCCTAATTTTTCCTAATTATTAATACTGATAGTAATAATAATAACTAAACTAAACTAACTAAAATGTAAGCGATCAAATAACAGAAAAATCTGACTAAATAACAATGACAACAAGAACAAGAGATCTAGAGATCAGTCTAAAAACTTTCTGTATTGATAAATGCTGGACGAACCAAGATGTTCCACTGCAGTTCTATAAGTTAATCTTAGTTCATAAGTTTACTGTAATTATTATTTCACAGAACATTCACTTGATCAAGGCTCAAGTTGCTCCCAATAAAAGAAAACGGAAACCTGTTTTCATAATAACTGATGAAACTGCTCTCTTTACCTTCTCTTTACATTCAGCTTCCAGACAAGTGGCTCCAAAACCTCCAGAAAACATTCTGCCATGTGTCAAACCTCACACAAACGTGTCCAGCGCTTTGCAGAACATCGAGTGCCGAGTTTGTGGTGACAAGGCCTCTGGGTACCACTACGGGGTCCATGTATGTGAAGGATGTAAGGTAATACCAACACTTAAGCTGTGTTGTGGTGTAACAAAGATTTTAACTAGCCATTATAGGCAACTATAACAACTTTCTTTCCTTCAAACCATGTAAAATACCAGCATTTTGCTGAAAAATCTTCACCCATTACTGTGTTACTATTAATGTGATGCATGATTTACTGATACTGTGCTCTCTTTCAGGGATTTTTCCAGAGAACAATTCACTTAAAGCTCATGTATAAATACTGTGGCCTGAACTGTCGCGTTCACAAGAAGAGCCGGAACAAGTGTCAGTTCTGTCGCTTCAAGAAATGTGTTTTAGCAGGCATGTCACATACAGGTGGGTCTCAGTGCTCAGATATTTCGGCTGTAAATGTGCTTCAGTTGCTCTACATAGACCTCCCTGTCTAACAGAAACCTAATAATAGAATGAAATGTTCATTTAAAATCAAATTAAAGGGAAATTTATTCACAAAACTGCATCACTAATAGAAAAAAGGACTTGGGATCTACTTGATCCAAAAAGGTACATTTTCAGGTGAATAAAATATACCACAACAACACAATCTGCCCTTGTAGGATTTTGGCAGTATGTGTGTTGATATATAATGTATGTAAATGACATAGATTTGAAAAAGTCCATTCACAATACTATTTGTGCATCATACAATGGTCCTAAAATCTAATTCTTTATTAAGAAAGGTTAAAGTCACTTAAAACAGTGTGGTGTTGACCTTCAAAGTGCTTATATGGACCTCCGAGCAGACTGATTAAGTAAAACGCCTTTTCTATTACACAGATATTTGTAAGATTACATATGCATTCCTTAGCTGCAGGAGACAGTATTTTAACTGAGTTCACTACCCAGGGATTAGAGAGTCCCAGTGTGGTAAAATTAATGTGTACAGTGACATACATTTCAGTGATTTGATCTTTAGTGAGAGCATTTAGGCACTCAAAGAACATTTTACTCAAAGAACATTGCTGCTTCCCAAGCAGGAGAGTGGGGTTCAGTTCCCACACTGGCCGATGCTCCAAATAGAGTCCCACATTCACCTACTGCTGTGATATTCAGATTCGGATTGCTTTGGCTAAAAATGTCTGCCAAATGACAAATGTCGTGCCTTTCCTGGCTTATTTCTTTAATTTAGACTACCTGAACAGATCTGTTAGACCAAATGAAGCTTTTAATTGGTGTCTTAAATTATGTGGAGGTCATTTAACTATGAACATTCTTCACCCTTATGCAAACCTTTACAAAAAATGTTCTTTAAACAGCCCTTTACTGCGAGGTTCTTTGGTAAATGGGTGGCATTGGGGCAGCTGGTGGCCTAGTGGTTCAGGAGTTGCCCCTGTGATCGGAAGGTTGTGGGTTTGAATTCCAGGACTGTTACCGGCACCACTGAAGTGTCCTTGAA
Source organism: Brachypetersius gabonensis (assembly GCA_037577145.1). NCBI lineage: Eukaryota > Metazoa > Chordata > Actinopteri > Characiformes > Alestidae > Brachypetersius > Brachypetersius gabonensis. The sequence goes on from JBBJLR010000139.1 coordinate 26,380,001, forward strand.
GAAATTATCATCCCAACACACTGCTCCCGGGCGCTGCATCAGTGGCTGCCTACTGCTTCACTTGCTGAATGGGTTAAATGCAGAGAAAGAATTTCATGCTCTTCACACTGTGTGCTATGGTGTGTTCACACATGACTATAAGGGGTCACTTTACTTTACTCAACCCAAAGAGGGACTTCTATGGCATCACTCCCAAGACCCTACACTGGCACCTTTTATAAAGAAAGTAAAAAAATGACAACTTTTTTAAGCTTGGATGTCGCAAGTTACCTGAAGAGAAAATGTTGAGAGTAAGAAGCTTGAAATAAAGCTGAGGTGACGACACTTTACCTAAAGAGATTAAGTTTGGGCTTAAGCTATTCTTATCAATCATGATATTTGTGTAGGAGATCTGAATACTTATAGGTGTATGAAGGTGCACTTATCAAAGCAGCTAGAACACTTGGCGCAGAACACAGCATACCAAGGGCTTTTGGCATACGGATGTGCTTTAATTAAAAGCATCTAAATTTAATTTCTGTCCTGAATCAGGAGGCCTGAATGTTCTTTCATTCAATACAGTTAGAACCGGGCTGCTTTTCCAGAAAATAAATAAATTTAAAAATTGCTTGCAAAAGAATTAAAAAATAACCTTTCAACTGACTCTTTCTTCTCCACCTCTTTCCTCAAAGCTATTCGCTTTGGGCGAACGCCAATAGCTGAGAGAGACAAGCTGATAGCAGAATTCCACACAGACCTCGACCAGCAGGACTCGGAGTCTGCAAACCTGCAAGCTCTCGCCAAGCGGTTATATCACTCCTACCTGAAAAACTTCCCTTTGACGAAAAGCAAAGCCAGGAGCATTTTAGCAGGAAAGGATGGTGAACATATGGTAAGATCTAGACTAGTTGCTTTTAGTTATAAGAGCATCAGTGAGGTACTGCTGTTAGATGATTAGTTCTGCACCCCAGCTCAGCTCAGACGTGTTGAATTCTGTACTTAGGGGTATTTGGATATTTTTGGACATCTAGTGTCAAGTCTGAAAGCATAACTGTTTTTCCACATCCTATAACTATGGTTAAATGAGCACTTCCTGGATCAGGTACCCCAGATAATTTAATTACTTTTAAATCGTCTCTGCAACTATAAGCTGAGGACTGGATCGGGAATAACCATTAATAAACCTCAGATCTTACAATGATTCAATATCATTACAAATCAACACTAAATTATACTGAGATAAACCCAACATTAGTCAAAATAACACTCAATATCCCATGCTCTTGGCAAGAAGGGTTTTACAGAACTCCAAAAACATTCAATGATTCATAGAAGACTGAAGGGGAAGATTCAGCTCCATCAGGTGTGCAATACTGGACCTAAATTTGATCAATTCTAATAATGATTTTCAACTGTTTTCAGATTTGTACAAGCCTTTAGTAATAATTCAACGTATCTCCCTCAGCCTTTCATCATCCATGACACAAATTCTCTGACAGCTGGACAGGAGTTAATAAACCAGCGGCAGGCCCCAGTGGCCCCTGTACTGACCCCAGATCCATCTGAAGAAATTAATGGAGAGGTGGAGCTTTCCTTCTTCCGCCACCTGCAGTTCCGTCAGGCTGAGGGCGTCCGGCAGGTCACGGAGTTCGCCAAGAGCATCCCGGGCTTTGTGGAGTTGGATATAAATGACCAGGTGACCATGTTGAAGTACAGTGTCATTGAGGTGATGATCATCCATCTGGTGAACTTAACTAACAAGGACGGCATGCTGCTAGCCAACGGTAACGTCTTCATGACCCGAGAGTTCCTCAAGAGCCTGCGCAAGCCATTCTGCGACGTAATGGAGCCCAAGTTCGAGTTTTCAATCAAGTTCAATACACTCGAACTGGAAGACTGTGACCAGGCACTCTTTATTGCTGCCATCATCCTATGTGGAGGTATGAAATCCCTTTCTGTTAGTAGTTTAACAAACAGCACAGAACCCAGCTCATGTTTCACTTTTTGGGCCTTATTTGCAGATAGACCAGGTTTGGTGAATGCGAAAGCTATTGAGGAGCTCCAGGATGAGGTCCTGAGGGTTTTAGAGCGCCAGTTGAAGGCCCTCCATCCAGAGTCTCCCCATCTCTTTGCAAAACTCCTGCAGAAGATGACGGACCTCCGGCACCTGGTGGCCGAACATGTCCGCAACATCCACCTGCTGAAAAAGACAGAGCAGGACATGTGCATTCACCCTCTCTTTAAGGAGATCATACAAGACCTCTACTAGAGCCAGGTCCATCTGAACTTAATTTTTTACAGTATATTAAACAAACATGCTAATGGGAGCGGTGTTAACTGATGGATTCTCAACCATTTCTGCATACCACTCCCCTGTAATAACTAGTTAAGGCCTTACAAGTACAAAAAATGTTTAAATACTAATTTCTAGAAATGTCATCTGTGTGCAACTGAACTGCTAGCATATATACACACAGACATATGTATATACACAAATATGTAGCAGTAGTAATTGTTGTGTATGATATAAAAGTGGTAGATTATTTGATGTTTTAATGTACATAAGAAAGCTAAAGTGACCGATGTAAGAATTTGGTTCCTCTGCCTTTCATTCACCTGCTGTGCCGACTAGCAGGAATCCGGTAATACAGAAATTTCCAAAAGGGGGTGCCCTGTTAATCATTTCTGCTTTGTCTCTCAAAACTTTAAACTGTTAAATTGTGGACTAGATGTAAATTTCTACATTGTTTTCTATTAATGATCAGTGAAAATAAATGACAATTAGCTCTTTTACATTTGTTTGCAAAACGTTTTTTCTTTTCTAGTTCAAAAAAGGCTGTACAGGTTCTTATTTTAAATTGCAACTCATTTAAAGCGATGTTACCATGAACCTTAAAGTACTCAACCAATGAAAGGAATCAGAGAAAATAGAAACAGATGTGGGGCATAGAGATGATTCGGAAACAGAAAAGCAGGAGTCAGCACATACCAAGACAGTGAGGTGCTGTGTTCTATCCAGTTGTAAAACTGTCAACTTTATTTGTTGACCATGAGGAAAAAGTCTTTGATGGACTTTCCTCCTCATGTGTCCAAATGGAGCTTGACAGAGGATTAAACAGCCCTTTGTTAAAAAATAAATAAAAATTAAAAAAAATAAAAAACCCAAAACAAGTCAGTTTGCTGTTTACCTATTCTGGTATGCTCTTAATACATCATTGTATATAAAAACCTGTAGCACATATATGAACCCAAACACACTTTATAGAATTTGTGAAAGCGTTGGTTAGAACTTCATGCAGTAGACCAAAGATTTAAATTGTCAATCATGTTGACAAATACAATCATCGCACAAATGTCTTACTTCTTGGTGTTTTTGCATGACTTGTCTGTAACTGAAGCGATAACAGCCAAAATAAACCATATGCCATTAAACTGCCCAGATTTTGTCCAAAGCTGCTCTGGGACCAAATTAGAGGGAAGAAGAGGGAGAATTATGATCAAAACACAGCAAGGACCATACAAACACATTCTGGCCAGTTTAAAGAAGACTTTCCCTGCTGAGCCCAGTTTCCGAACGCTATAGCAGGAGAGTTCAGTTCAAGTTGCGCCATGCTGCCACTGTAAACCTGACAGACATGGTCAAACTGTTGCACGTCTGAGAGAAGTTTGGAGAAGTGAGGTTAGCCATCTGCCTCAACTGACTTCCTGACAATGTTTAGCTTGAGTCCAGTTCTGACATCAAAGGACATTCTTATCCAATTCTAATTCTGAGCTCATTTATTGCAACACCCATGCCCTCACCAACACCCCCAAACCCCCAGCCCAGCCCAGCCCACCCCACACCCGCCTGGACAGCACGATATTCTGTGGCCCCCGAACCCCCAGTGACTTTCGTATCCGGCCCACTTGCTATTGTAGTTTAATAGCCCTGCCCTAGAACATGCATGGCATCCAGTGTCAGAAGCAAGAGGCAAAAATGTCCCGAAGTTCATCATTCTGGCCTCCTAAAGTGGAATTCCACTATTTAAAAAGTCTGCTAAAGGTAACTAAACGTAAACAGTTATTCAGAGTGATTTGAAGTAAGATGGAGAGTCCTGGTTCTGAAGGCCACAAAATGATCACATGGCTTGGTGATGAATATATAAGACACTGTTTTACAACAATACTGAGGTTTGGGCCTGAAACATTAATGGTAAACTGCATCCATGCATTCAGAGAGATACACACAGGGCATTTTAAGGTCAAATAGCACCCCACAATTTACACAAATTAATCTCTATTTTACAACTATTAACACACTATGAACTATCACAAACAACTCAACCTATGTAAGTTGTACTATGCTATTTGTGTTTCTGATATTTTGACTCCTGGTTCCCATCACAACTATAAAGAAATCCAGTAAATCTGTTAGTTTCTTTTCAGTTAATCTGTTAAGACCGCTCTCTTTACTTTGTTTACATGTTTACATCTTAATGACTGAGTCACACAAAGTTTGAAAAATATGTGGAATTTCACTTTAAAACATTTTGTAAGTATCTGACCTCAGCAATGCTGTCCAGGCTGAATGAAATAAACAGGGATAAACTCCCCCTATTAAAACCACTGTTTTCAGAGAGAAAGCAGGTTTCTTGAAATTTTTGCACATAGAGCTTTTCTGTGTGAAACACTGTCAGAGAGCTGATCTTTCTCTCCATGATGGTTGGGGGCTGTGTGAGAGGGAGGTAAAACAATACTATTGGTTAACTGATATTTTGCCCAGTGGGCGCACGGTGACCAAACATCAAAAGATGTATACTTTAGAAGTGGGCAAAAGTCAATACATTTAGACGGAAGGTTTCTAAGAAATCATGTATAGCTTTGGAAAAAAGACCACTGCAATTGATTTTTAGAACAGCATCTCTAGGAGTATGACATCCATTCCATGCCAGTGTCTGTTAAATTCCTACACAAACACATCATTCTGCTTCATGAGGGACTGATTAGTGATCACCTATTCACATCTTATTTAATGAGGAAAAGTATAAAACACTGTAATCAACAGTCTCCTCTTGCAATGTGACAAGTTGGATGACAAAACACTACTAGAAGAACATCAAAGCAAATTTTTGCCATTTTGTTTAAGAGTGAACGAGAGATTTGTTTTCTTTTAATTATTCAAGTTCTGTAAACACTGCATCGTTCTTCTTATTTTGAGGTTTTGTCACTTCCTTTGAAATTATTCTTTAAAGAATAATATTTCGATTAGGAAAATAGGGGATACATTGTCAGCAGTTCTTAAAAACTAAGGTAAAGTTGCACTTATAAAAGATAAAACCTGAGAAACTAAACATTTTTGCAGTGGTCTCTTTTTTTTCAGAGCTGTATTTTCCCTTTTAAATGTGTTAAATCATGCTGAACTCTTCAATTGAATACAGACATTTTGCATTTAACTTAATTTTATTAAAATAACCATTATTGATAAACAGTATGTACTCAAGTTTGCATTAAAACCTTCAAAAATAGCTGACAATCACTAAAAACTCAATCATTTTACAATATTGAGCCCTACATTTCTCACCAACACCATTAAAGGCAGCTGAACACTGATGAATATTAACCATCCATACATTTCTCCAAACAAGCCATGATAAACACTGAAATGAAAACTGATTGAATGGTTATGAAACTCCACACACAACAGGCACTGCGATTGAGAAAGACTGCAAACTTGTTTTGAGCGGTGTTGATCCTCACCAAGGCTTCCACTTCTGTGCTTTGCCAATCAAAGGTTGTGAAAGGCAAGACTTTCTCACTCCTATCAACCATCAAGGCACGTCAACATTTAGAAGGCATTCTTCAGACTGTAACATATCCACAACCGTTTCCATACTCATTGTCCTGAAATACACTTGCAGCAAAGCAGTGTGTCAGCAAGCTATACAAAAAATATTGTCTACTAAAATCTGTGAAGTGAACCAGGATTTTTGCTAACTTGCCGCCAGTCGGCAGATTCGTTACAGGCTACTTGTGGTGGTAACTAAAAATAAACACTCAATGGAACCTTTTACTGTTTCCGCATTGAAAACTGAACATTTCCATTTGTCCACCTAAATGTTCACAGGCTTGAAACTGTCTATTACTAAGACATCTACTCATTTGGGAACTTTAAAACATATAACATAATACATTTTGTGCATGAATTAGACCTCACCCTCGCCTAAAGCATGATGGCATCTGTTTTGGAAACGTGAATAATACAAGGGAGTACATATACGAACCCATGCTGAATTTTTGGCTCCTTTTGGACCAAAAACACACCGTGATGACAAGTGCATTCATCCTTTAACAGACAATTACATCTTCTCTTCATAGGTCTCCGCCAGGAGTTTTTAAATACTTCAACAGAGCAGAGTAGCAGGATCAGCTAAATGTCCGGAATTGTCCAGTAAAGCCCAAAGCAAGTTCCCTTCAGCTCTGGAGCTCCTCCACTTCACGCGTAGTCCTGCTAGATAAGCAGCATTAGCTCACTTTCCGGTAAGCATTTGGCATGGATTGTTGAGTTAGAAAACAGGCAGCTTCATGGAGGTCAAAGTGCAGGAGTTGATGTCCTCGGTATGTGCAGCTCTGTGCAGGGACGGCTCCGAGGCGCTGCGGTTGATTTTGGGAAGGGAGTGCTGCAGCAGCTCAATGGATGACAGGATCTGCAGAGGCCACGACAGTGGACAAGGAGAACAAAAGAACAAAATTAGGTCAGACAAGTCCAGTCGTTTTTAAGACAAGTGCTGGGAATTTTTTATTTTTTTATCCTATTTTTAGAAGTTTCATTCAACATTTTAACAATTTGGTGGGAAAAAAAAAGCAAAATAATACCTAATTTTATTATAACTCATTTCTTGATTATGTACATTTTAGAAGCATATGAATAATATTAAAACTTGAAGCTAAGTAAAAGCTAAAGGCCTGTAATGTTACAAGTGATGACAAAGTGAACAGCTAGACTTTCTCTGTTGAGTTGAAGGCGCAGTCTCAAATGTATAGATGTATGTTTTTGTTTGTGCGAGAGTGTTATGTATATCTGTGGTTTCAGTCCATCATGGATTTTCAAAACCTCCCGCCTCCGCGTGCAGCTGACTTATGTCCGGGCCTTGGGAGCCAAGCGGCGGTTACCAAGGCAATCAGACACCTGAACAGAATGAACCTCCGCTGCTCAGTGCCGCCACAAACATAAACCAGCACGCGGCCCGGACGTCCCAGTCAACTGCACTCAGAGGCAGGAGGTCTGAAAGGAGCCAATCCGAGAACGTTATTTATTTCTCCTCGCTGCTAATTGGCTGCTGCTCTATGACGATGTAGTCCAGAATTTTCCCCTGTGGAGCATCTTGAGTGTTCTTGTGTTTTTCATTTTGTTCTTCTTAAAGCCCTGTATTTTTATTACTGTAAATTATAAACCTGCTTATACCAAGAAAAACTATGCATACCAAAGAAATGCCAACTCATTAAATACAGTACAGTCTATACAGGGGTAACATGGGTATTTACATTCTGGCACTACAGGAGTTCAGTGTAAACTGTACAATACAAATACAGTTTACCTTTACATTTTCTTTAAGGCTAATAAGTTTAAAAGAATATTTAAGTGTTTTGGGAGCATATTTAGGTTTCACACTATAAAAATAAGAATTTTTAGGCATTTTTTGTTAACGCATGACAACATATTTTTTCACTATACTCTTGTGACGTTTACAAAAACTCTTAATGTGAAACTTCAAATGACCTCTCTCAACAAGTTTCATACAAAATGCTTGCGGACAGAGAGAACAGTTGAAAGAAAACAGAAAGGTGAAAAATCTATTGAACTTTAAAATAAAGTTCAACCACCCAAGTCAAATTGCATGGGTCCAAAACCTTATTTATCAGATACCTGTGGAAACAAAGGTCTCTCCTCCTTGGACTTTTTAATGCAATCGGCGACCAGCCGCTTCATGGCTTTGGGGCAACTCTTGTACATCTTACTGAGATCAGGGGCCAGATAACCTCTCCCAACCATAAAGATGATCTACAGACAGAGAGAACAAGAGAAGAGGAGAGAGAAAAACAGGCTGGATCATATTTTAAACACTGTGTTGCATTCCTCTCTTTTACACACTGATAACGATGCACAGATCTGATGGTAGCAATTGAACTGAATCAGCTTTTATAGCTAATCATAATACTGAAAAAATAATTTACTCAAATTTGGGGACAAAACAATTTCACAGGCTCTTCAATTAGTTGTACCAAAACTAGCAAATTTAATTCTAATGACATTTAAGGTTTCATTAATCATTAATTTCTTCAAGAAGTATAACTGAATCAAATTGAGGCCAGATATACATCTAATGATGACTAAGTTAAGCATATTTCTGTTATTCTTTATTTGAATTTTCAAGTATTTGTAATAAATACTAGTAGCAACACTAATGTTGTCTCAGGGCTTTTAGAAATTTTTATAGGCTGCTGTGTCAAGACCCAGTGCAGAGTTTATTAAGAATGCAGGGAATAGAAGGAGGCTACATGCCGACACAACAAACAAACAAGCAAGGGAGGCACTGCGGAGCGAGTCTGTCTCGTGGTGTGGGGACTTGGAGCCCAGGTTGGATTTCTGGCTAAATATAGGCTTTCGGCTCCACAGTGACTGGGCCAGTCAGAGTGCAAGCCTGAGGCCATGCCAGCAGAGATGCCTCTGTCTCTCTTACATATACAAAATGGTAAATGAACCACTGATTTCATTTTCCTATTCCTCTTCTGAAGCACCACTATCAGCGGCATAACTATTCCTCAACGATGCAGTTTTTCTGCTTTCAAAGGTTTCATAGTGTTCCTTTGACAGGAACATTTAGGCAAGAGTGAAGTAATGTTCACATAGTTTCCATTAGTAAACACTTCAATTGCATGGTTTTGATTAATTGATATACTCAAGTTACGATGGGGCTCTGTTCCCAGGACAGTGATATAACCTGAATTTTGGTGTTATTCAAAACACAAGTCAATAACCTATTCTAATACAGTTGTTAAATCTAGAACATAAAAACACATCTAAGTCACAGAAAAAGGAAAAGAACATAAATATACTGTATTTGAAGACAACACTGTAGTAACAGAAAAAATGACAAAATAGTGAGTGTAAACAATTCGTTCAGAAGCCATGATAAAGGCCAAAAAGTTCCCAAACAAAGCAACACTTGCGTCCTCCCTCACTCATGCACCGCATTACTGTGTATTCTGCGCATCTTCCGCCACACGCCACTAATCTAGTTCACCCTCGTAAGAACTGTAAACTTGAAACACCGCATGTCAAGACCCTCGAGAACTCGAGGACCCCCTGTACAATGGTGTGTAAACAGAACAGTGCAGGGACATACTTGATCTCTGTTAGCTATGTGCGAATATGGAAGCTCTCCGGTCATAAGCTCAAACAGTACAATGCCATAGGAGTAGACATCTGACTGGAAACTGTACGGATTGTTGTCTTGCATTCGGATCACCTCAGGGGCCTGGGTGGGAAAAAAACAGAAATAATGTATTACTGCCAGGTTCATGGATGCTTTCCTGAAAGGCAGCATTTGTAAGGCTGCAGGACACCCTAAACAGTCTTTAATGGCAACTGACAAACCTACATTAACTTTCCATCAAGCATCAGTTGTTTTAGTTTCATACCAGAAAGTTATATGACAACTGCTGAAATAAACAAATATGTAAAACATAAAAATAAATGTTCATAGATATACGTTAGTTGTCATAAAAAGCTTGGGTGACACATTGCCAATCTCAAGAACATGTAAAAATCATTGTTAGATATTTATAGTGGTCATAACACATTCACTGTGATCATTAATAATAGTTTAACTTGTTTACTGAGCAGCACATTATGTTTATAATTTTACAAAGCATATCATTTTTAAAACCCTGTTTTTATTGTTAACAACAGACCATCCATAATATGGACCCTGACGGCTGCTCCACTTGATGAGATCCACTCCACCTGGCCTTCACAGTGGCCAGGCCAAAATCTCCAATCTTCACTGTCAAGCCTTCATGTAAGAAGATGTCTGTGTCTGAGTTAAAGGTGCACAGGATTGGGAAGCTCATCATATGATGTGTTGCTGATATGATGATCAGCATGTCAGCGGCAACCCCAACCATTTTTGCGCCACGAGCCGGAACAAATACAACTAAAAACAGGTTGTTTTTTACTCATTTTTGCTAGCTTGTTGGCTAAATTGAGCATTCTTTGCTAAATAAAATATTTCTCAAACTAACACAGGTTTACAAAATTTGTTTCTTGTAATCATCAGAAACCACAACACACTTTTCTTCATGCTTTTTCATGCTGATTTCAAAGTCAGATAGGCACACACAGTGGCATAGATATAAGGATCATTGTCAGTCAGCTACCACTGTTTCTGCAAAAATGCTTAACATATGATTATTATATGCTAATTATACCAACCATCATGCAATATATAACTAGCTTCATCACAAAAGCTGTATGTGCGGGAAAAACTAAACACATATTTGAATTCAGCATGAAAAACACTACACTACATAAACTTATCTCTGATGATTTTGATCTTCCAAGTGTTTACTAATAGAATATTAAAAATATTTGTTTACTCATGTGATTAGTGCAGTTTTAACATGAATACCCAGGCTATAATTTGCCTTGACACTAAATGCAAAAAAAAAAATCCCCTAAAGAAACAAAACAAAAAAAACAGATCAGTCTTGTAAAGCTGCTATGAAGAGAGCATGTTTTCTCATAAAAAGGATACTGTTTGACTTCATGTCCCGGTGGATGATGTTTTTGGCATGTAAATAGCTGAAAGAAAGGTTATAATATTCTAATTAAATGGTGAATTCTAACACACAAGTCATTAAAAACAATCTTCTGAACTTCACTGTAAACTAAAAGGACTGCTCAGACTCACTCCATGCCCTGAGCAGTCTGCCTGGCGATATCGATCAGCTGGAACATCTGGAAGTTGGTCTCCAGCACGTGGAGGTGTTTGTACAGACTACTGCCCTCACACCATTGCGTCACAATGGCGAGGTTATCTTTCGTCATGTAGCCCATGAACAACAGGATATTGACGTGTCTAGTTTTCCTGGTTTTCCAGACAGAGGGTCAGAGAAGTCAAAATCACAGGCGTCAAGTACAAGCACAGAGCATATTATTATTCAGTGTTATTAGTTTAGCACAATGAAAACTGCAAGATAAAATCAAAGTAAATGCTTTTGTCCATTTCTGTAGATAACTATACATGGTCAATCAGTATCAGAAACAACACATGCAAGTCTATTTGCAACAAATAGGACACATGCAATTTTCATTAAATTGCTTTAGCAATTTGTTAATTAATTAATGTTAATTAGCATTAACTTCACAGCTACAACAAAAAGAAAAAAAAAAAGTCACTCCCATAACATACTTTGATCAGAGTACACACACACACTCCAAAGCGACTGAAAGACCGTGGGTTTCAGTGAAGGTACAGAGACAACTTAGCTTTGTGCTGAATGACAGTAAATGTCGCTCTGATAACACAGCTCACCGTAAAACTGCCACCTCATTTCGGAAGGCCTGGAACTGCTCCGGGGTTGGGTCTGTGACTTTTAAAACCTTCACTGCCACATCACCTGCAAGTCATCGTAGAGAGGAAGTCAATTTGCAATGATGCAGCAGAGACCAAAAGAGACTTTGTGAGAAAGCAGTGCTGAGGCATTGCTAGCCACAGTTGTGCTCAAAAGTTTACATACCCTGGCAGAATGTGATGTTTTGGCCATTTTTCAGAGAATATGAATGAGAACACAATCACCTTCCTTTCACTCGTGGTTAGTGGTTGGGTGAAGCCATTTATTATCAAACAATTGTGTTTGCCTTTTTTACATCATAATGA
>JBBJLR010000139.1:26397637-26411574 GCA_037577145.1 Brachypetersius gabonensis
AGAGAGAGAGAGAGAGAGAGAGAGAGAGAGAGAGAGAGAGAGAGAGAGAGAGAGAGAGAGAGAGAGAGAGATTGTGTATGAGTATAAGAACAAAAACTTTGCTGCTGTTTATTTTTTGCAAATAAAAGTTTAAAAGTTTGTATTTAATCACTTTGTGCGTCTTTGCGGGTAGGGGTTGGGGTGGGCCTGGCTTGTCTTGGACACAAGCAAGGGGGGTTTCAAGGAAAAATGGTTGGGAACCACTGACTTAGGTAGTATTATTACATCACTTATCTGGCCATGAAACCTGAAACTAAACGACTCATTTCTGGACTTCTTATTAAGCTTGTAATCTTTTCCTTAAGTGATATTTAACTGTACAGGTCAAATATTTTATATCAAATTGTATTTTATATTGTGCATTGTTTGAATGCTAAATAAATATTTTCATAGTTTTGTAACAGATTTAATCTTTGAACCATGAATGCACACAGTCCCAGCCATAACGGCAATATCAGAAAAAAATGGTATAATAATTTATTTAGGTGTTTCGGTTTTCGGCCAAGTGTTTTCCTCATTTCAGTGCATCCCTAAGTATTAGTGAACCATATTACTACAATATATCTCATATTAATCGAATAATATATTATCATATTAAAACCACCAAAAACCTCACCAAAATGTCAAATTAAAATTAATGCATTTAACACCTGACTTTCAGCACCTAAATATGATTTTTTTTGTGTGCAAATGACAAAGATAATATTTGGAGCCTCACAGGAGTTGCCCAATGTTAGTCCAGTCCACACACATCGTAGGAACTTTTGTGCTGCAATGCTCATGGAATTTATATCCACATGTCTGGCAACGAAAGCCATTCAAAAGGAACTTCTGGCATATGTCACAGAAAGCCAACTTCAGAAATGTTTTCCGAACCTGAAAATTGGACAGGGAGAGAAGGTGAGCATGTTAAGGGCCAAAGACTAAACTATTCAAAACAGTGTAGATATTCAAGCTTTCAGTGTTACTCACAAAATTGTGTGTGGTCAAGGGTAAATGGTCTAAAACCTCCACCAGCAGTTCTTCCCCATTGAGTGACGTAGAGTCTGTGTTCCAATCCATTCTAGTCTTTTTACTGCAACAGTAAAGAAAAATAAATAAGCCAGCATGCAACACAGAAAAGAAAAAGATGACAAAGCAATAATCTGGGTAATAATAAAGTACAAAGCTTTGACTTAGCTCAAGAAGGTGGGCAAAGATATGCACACCTGTCAAGACTAAATTGATATTTATTTAACTGATTCTGAATGCAGACTATTTTCAACACCAACAACTGTGTGTTTGTTTTTTGTTCAAAATAACACTTGACTCACCCAGTTGCATCACCTCAGTGTTGTGGTATAGAAGATAAAACACCAATTCCAAGTGCCAAAGGGTTGAGTTTTAACAGTAAACAAGTCTCTGATCATGTCAAAAACACTTGCACAATACAGCACCAGGGCATATGCTGCAATTCATTAAGGCAAGCATAATTCAACTATTACACGTGATTATTTAATTACATATAAATGGTCTCATGATCATGCATCTCTTTAACAAAGTTTTTCTTTTCCGGGAGCCTCTGAAAGGCTGTGTATGATTTAACACCATTCAGTTGTGCCTACTGTATTTGTCTTTTAAAAGCTTTGATTACTGGCTTCATAATGAAAAGGACGGGGAGATTTGTAGTCGTTCTAATAGAATATGGTTACAGCCCAATTTAAAAAAAGAGAAAGATAATAACTCAATCTAACACACAATGATCTTACCTCCTGTGGCCCGCATGGAGCTTGTAGACAGCACAACACTCGGGTTGAAGCCCTCGCACCTTCAGTGCTTTGATAAGGCAGTTGCGGAGAGTCATTCCAGACCTCGCGTTCACCTGTATGTGGTAAAAGCAAGCAAAGTATTAGTTTATATCTGTTACAGGATGTATAAAGCTGAGATTTAATGTTAGAAACATCACATATGATAGTAATCACTGGATGCCAAACAAAAGATCTTGGGTGATTACTCAAGCATAGTAAAAAAGTTGTTTAAAAAATGTATATAAAAATATATATATAAAATTCAAATTGGAAAAGAAATGCATTTGCTATATTTGATTTAACAATGGAATAGAAGTTTTACTGTGTAAATTACCAATAGTGTAGAAGAACTGGAGAACAGTGTGCAATGTGAATTAGTTACTAGACTTTCTCACTCACAACAGTACGCTGCTGGTTGGGTAAAAACACTCGAATGGTGCTGCTCGTTTTTGAGTCGATTTTGCTGTCATCTGAAGAGCGGCGCTGGTAGGGAAATCCCTGCACCATTGTTGGGGAGACGCAAGGGCTCTCAAAGACAGAATCCTTCATTCCAAGCCCATTGCTTAAGGTCTTCCAGGCTCCTTGGAGGTGCTCCATTGGAATAATCTTACAGATCTATAGAACAAAAGCATTCAGATTTTCAAGATAACCCCTATATGGGGCAATATACATCTATCAACCATAACCTTAAAACCATCGCATATTGTGTAGGCCCTTCTTCTGATCTGTCAAGGCATGAACTCCATAAGACCTCTGAAAGTGTGTTGGTATCTACACCAACAAGTTGGTTGCAGATCCTTTGTGAATGCAGGACCCAAGATTTCCCAGCAGATCATTGTCCAGAACATCACACTGCCCTCACCAGCTTGTCTTCCTCCAAAAGTGCATCCTAGTGCCATCTGCTCCACTGGTCATTTCCCTTGCACTGCTCCATGGTGCAGTTCCATTGCGTTTGGCAGTAATTAGGGGTCAGAATACACACTCGGACCGGACTGCTAACACCATTTCCATCATAGCTAACGGTTGCCTTTTCAGCAGTCTGTGCTACAGCAGTTCATCCTTGGAACCAAACAGGTTATGTTCACTCCTCACACACATCAATGACCTTTCGGCCACCATGACCCTGTTGCTGCCTCACCTTTTCAACTTCTTGTGACCACTTTTGGTAGGCTCCTTGTCAAAATTGCTCCAGTCCTTACACTCACAATTTCCCCTGCTTCGATCATATCAATCTCAAGAAATGACTGTTCGCTCGCTCCCTAGTACACCCTACCACTGACAGGTCCCACTGCAATGAGACAGTCAAAGCTGTTTACTTCACCTGTCAGTGATTTAAATGACGTGGCTGATCGGTGTATATCAAATACATTGAGTATTCAGTAAACAAAAAATAAATAAACAAACATCATTTATATATTTTTTTCATGCTTATGACTTAATACACTTAAAAATGACTCATTACAAATCAATATATTCTCAAAAGAGCAGATTTTAAAAGCAAAATATTTTGAAAGACTTTTTTTTACTAACAATCAACATTCTGTGAGGTCACTAAATTTGGGAAATAAATTCTCTTCTCTTCCCTTTACTTTATTAAATGCACTTCTAGCTGAATTTGGGATATAGATTCTCTTCTCTTCCCGTTACTTTATTCTAGGAAGACGGTGCTGTCCACATACTGGAATATCTGTCCAGCGTCGTACATCATCTGGGTGGAGACCTTTTACTCTAGACAGACTTCATGTTGGCCACAAAATGCACATTGCTTGTTAACTTTTGCCACAGTCAGCATATGAGCATTGTGTAGAACGGTGCTGGAATGGTGCTGTTGTGGAGAAAATCCAGTGTGCTGTAAACACTCTTCCAACAGGTAGCGAGTAAACAATGTACCACACACTATATTCATAATGAATGTGTGAAATGTAAGGTAATATGGAAACTAATGTGTGATTAAGTGTAAATTGTCCATAGCCCACAATGTGAACAGCCCAGAACTGTTCTCTGTATTTAAGCCAGCTGAAGGTGAAAAGTGTGTGGGGACAGTACCTTGCTTAAGGGTACCTCATTGGTGCCACTAGCAGTCCTGGGATTCAAATCCATGACCTTCTGATCGTAGGAGCAACTCCCTAACCACCAGCCGTCCAGCTGCCCTATTGATATGATTGTTAGTGTATGACCACTGTTGACTTCAATCCTCTATTACAGTGTTAATAGTACATTAGGGCAAATTAGTGCAGCTAATTTAAGAGAATACTGAATAGTGATCAAGTTACAAAGACAATATTTGGCATCTGGAGCGATGTACCTAGTTTCTGAATAACAGTTCAAATAACTGTAAAATGCAAAAGCATAAAAATACGTAATGTGGTAAATACACCGCCTTGCCGCACTCCTCCCACCAGAATGGCCTCAGCATACAGAAGTGAGTGGCTCGATCTACAACAACATGATGGTTTACAGGGTTTCCCGCCAGACATCCATCAGTGTGGTCACTGTAAAGACTACAATAACTCACGACCAGACAGCTTGAGAACCTTCTGTCTTTACTGAAAAGTCACACTAATTATAACTGAACTACATCTAGTGTAATCAGGATAACCCTCCAGCATCATAATCCATTTTTCTGATGTGTAAATACATGTTCATATACACAGTACACCAGCTAAGCGAGAATTCAGGATGCGAAAAAAAAGAAGCCATGAATATTGCCCAAGAGGCCGCAGCAGATTACAGGCTGAGGAGCACTCATTTTGCAGCATGACTAGTAATGTGGTAACAACAGAGAGGCCGCCTTGGAGAAAAACACGCTCAGGGTTGAGCTCAGTAACTTACAAGCAAACTTGTTTCCAGGTGTAACTTGTTAGTTCATGGTTTACATTAAATCACTTTAACAGCCTCAAAGTCACCATGTTAAGTAAGTCTGCATGCTGCAGTTATTGTAGCTTATAAACACAATTGGGTTGTTAAAGTGGGATTTTTATTAAACATTGATGTATACATCTGTCTAAAACTGTTGACTTGATAAGATAAAGCTATAACAAAGCTTTTAAGTTAACTTTTTTTTGGCTGTTAAAGTGTGTTTCTTTTAACGCAACCAAAACAGTGATGACACAAGCAACAACTGCAACCTGCACGCGATTGGATTGGATTACAGTCCACATGTCTGCTGTGTGGGTGCATTTCGATATATCCAAGAGAGACACACGGAAAGCTGTTTGTAAAGCGTGCCATGCCGAAATTTCTAGAGTGCATTGTCGGGATTCATTTATCATATAAAATCAAAACATCCCGATTGTGATTACAGTCAATATTTGTTTTAATACACTATTTTGTTATAAGCCTACAAAGAATGCTGTTATGTCTTTCAACAGCTTTTAAAATGCACTTTCTTCCTACACTTTGTTAAATTTTTATTTTATGTTGTGCATTGTTTGAACACTAAATAAATATTTTCATAGTTTTGTAACAGATTTATTCTTTGAACCATGAATATTAATTTATGCAATTGCAATGCTTGACTTTAGTGAGGTATGTACATATAGTCCCAGCCATAACGGAAATAATACAAAAAATTGGTACATTAATTTCTTACGGTGTTTCGGTTTCAGTTTTCGGCCAACTGTTTCCTCATTTTCGGTTTTCGGATTCGGCCAAAAATATATATATATATGTATATCTTTTTGGTGCATCCCTATTATTTACCTAAAAAGCCAGACAGCCCAAGCAACAATAATTAGCTAATCTAAAGCGTTTTTGGAATTAAACTGCAGCAAAAAAAAAACAACAACAACAAAGAAAAGGAGCAATAAATGAGGAACTTCAACCAGAACTGAAATGTTTGAAATCATAAACCAACTGGCAGTTGACACTGTATACCTTCAGGCTGGCCGAGCCCTTTTAGGGGCCATTCACATATCGCGTCTTTTGTGTGCTCAAGTCCATTATTTCAAACGTAGATGCGCGGCAGCCGTGCTCATAACAGAAGCTACGCGGTCGCAATACGTACGCGGTCGCGATACGTATGTGGTGCGACGGGCCCGTTTTTTTCAGGCACGTCCGCGCCGTGTCAAGTTGAACACATCTCAACTTTTCAGAATGCCGCAAGCACACCGCGGGTCATGTGACAAGATTCAACCAAATAGCTTCCTCGTCTTTCCTGTTACATTGACGCCTAACATGCAGCACAAACATGGAGGAGAAGCTCATCATTGTGGTGCAGGGATTTCCTGAACTTTATGATTTGTCAAGCCCCCATTATTTTTCTAAGCCAACTTTTCCTAAAATATAATCCAGCTGGTCCTTGTCAAGTCTGAAATAGGCTTTGAACCTCCCGTTGTCCAGGCAGAGCTCCTGGGCCAGCTGGTGAAATTCCCCGTGTTTAAGTTTTTGAAGAATGGGGTGCACCCAAACACTACGACGTTTTTTTCTTTTCTGGGTACATAAATCGTGTAGCAGAGTTACAGCAAGGTTTTTTCGTTGTTCAAATCCATTGCTGAAATTAATGGAGAGCGCGGCTGATGGTTGTTCAGCAATGACAGACTCTTCCAGAGCGCAAGCGCCCGAGCGCTTTTGGAAAGAAGGAGAAAGCGACGCGCCTCGCGTTTTCCATGCTTTTTTAGGCGCGATATGTGAACGGTCCCTGAGACAGACCTTGCTCATACAGGGTAAAGTGTCATTTGTCATCCCTGAAACACAGCACATAGTGTGAACATCATGAAATTCTCCTCTGCATTTAACCCATTCACCAAGTGAAGCAGTGGGCAGCAAATGACATAGTGCCCAGGGAGCAGTGTGTGGGAATGGTACCTTCCTCAAGGCTACCTCAGTGGGGCCAATAGCAGTCCTAGGATTCAAACCCACTAACTTCTGATCACAGTGGACCAACAGAAACCCTACAGTTTCAGCCCTAATCAGATGTCATTACCAAAAAGACGCTCCAAAATAACTTAATTACCTACATAACATCCGTCAAATCAGTGCTGAGATTAAACATAATTTCCAAATGTGGGGCTGAGAATGCCTCCTTTACTTGATCATGCAAGAATGTTAAAGATGCCAATCATTGCAATGGTTTTAAGTAATCCATTAACTGCGCTCAGAATGCTGATTACATCACATGTGATGACGAGAACAAAAACTCTGGAACCCACAGAAAATCTACAAGAAGTAACCGCTTGCAACACAGTTTTCACAGTGCAGCTAAAACAATCGGGGCAATGGGAGAAAACGCCACATTCATTCCTTAAAATACAAGGTTATACAACCAAGATAAGTTATATATTTAATAAAACAACGCAAATGTGAGCCACTAACCAATCAGTGTTTCTGACAAAGTGACCAGTGTTTTGTTTTGAGGTCTTCATGTAGTCCAAAAATGTCAAATTATTTTGGCCAATCTTTAACCATTAAAATGACTGATTCACCAAGGCATTTTTAAAGGGCCTATATTGCACAATTTTAACACAATCACTGCTTTCAAATGGAGACTGTAGACTCCTCTTCACTGAGCACTTAGGCTAATAGCTGCATATACATGTCAAAAACTAACACAAACATCTTAAAACTAGTTTTCCATGTCTTCTCTGTGTGATCTGATTGGACATCTCTGGTAAAATCTTATTCCACTGTGTGCCTCTGTAGAACACAAAGTGCCAGTAAACATCGCTCTAGATACAAATATTGTAAATGTTCATTTGTGTAGGTTTGTGCAACAAAAAAATAATTCAGAGAACCAGAGGACTAAGTGGTAGAGGAGAGTAGAAAGGAGTGTTCAGGAGGTTTTTGAAATTCATAATTCATTCATACATTGCCACTCTTCAACCTGTAAAATTAAACAGGTTGTTTTTGTTCCTCTGCTGCTTAAGGCTTAAATATATAAATTGTCGCTTTTCTAATAGGCTGCCCTGTGTAACAGCTCATTCAACGGGAAGCACAGGACTAAAAACTCCTGGGCTAAACTGATTTAGGCTGAATAAAGAGACGTTTTTAAATGTTTTGGTTTTGTGACATCACAAAAGTAACAATTTACAGTATTTAGCAAGCGGGTAAATGGTCTTGCTCAGAAACCCAGTGGTGGTATGTTAAAGGTAGGATTTGAACCCCTGACCTCTTGGTCCAGAGGCATCTGTGTGCTACCCACTAGACCCCCACACTGCCAAGTTGAAGACAGCAGATGGGAGAGTAAACAACTATTTTGAAATCCTATTTCCATACTTCAAGCCTTCCTGATGATACAGGCCCTTTCATATATTAAAGGGCATCATAATTGCAAAATGTAGCATTATAACTGCAATGCTAATGTGTTATCCATATCATGCAGACACTGTGGCTATTAGTTCCTATCATAACCACTGTCATGTGTTTTTTTTCCCCCCTACAATCCAATATCCACCACAATGGGTGCTGAATCACTTTATGTGTAATATTCTTACCATGTGACTATCCCTACTTATGTCAATATTACTGATCTCTACATGGAATAACATACTCCTAACCACCATTTGTGATATTGGTAATCTGCTTAACTCTCTGTTACTTATCCACAGTATTAATACACCAACATTTGATTTCACGTCAGGATTTGTATTGGATTTTAGAGAAACCATAAAATGGAATAGTAACTGTTCACTACTTCACCTCCAATTTTGTTCATCCAACACCCCCTTAATCATCAGATCACAAGGTCGTGGGTTCGAATCCCCGAACTGCAAGTGGCACCACTGAGGTACATTTAAGCACTGTTCCCGGGGTGCTGGGCAGTGTTTCACTTGGCGAATGGGTTAAATGCAGAGAAAGAATTGCACACTGCGTGATGTGCTGTTGCCACTTTACTCTTTTCCAGTAACTCAACACTGGCCTCATTCTGGCTGTTAAAGTCTAATGACCACAAAATCTATAAGATGATTTAACTTTAAAACATCTCAATCTACCATTAGTTTTCTAACAAAGTATAAGTCTGCACTCTTTCTACGAGGATTCCTTGCACATATGAAACAGTACTGTTACGCTTTTAGGAGCCGGCTAAGCTAAGCTAAGTCTCATAACATCTCTGTAAAGCTAAAGTTTGATTGCAGTTCTGCACATTTTTATCCTGCCCTGAGACACCAAAACCAACTCGGGGTATTCTCAAGTGCTTCACGGTGGCGATGAATATTCTGAGAGAACAAAAAACACTAAAAGGCGTTGTTTTCGAATGCCCCCCTCTCTTTTTTCCGTGGGCTCCATAACGACGTCCTTCATCAACCCGAGCCGAGCTAAAGCTAAAGCTACTGCACACAAACTTCTGCAAACACTGAGTCATAAATTCTGCACGGCCCCGGGGTTTTCCCCGTTTGAAAATCACGTCCATAAACGCTGGTGTTGGTTGAATAAGCGAGGAAAACTTTCATAGTGGAAGAAGATGCAAAACCAACTGACATTGTGAATTTTTAAAAAATTGAGCCTACCTTTCAGGGAAAGTTTGTAAGTTTCAGCTCCGCCATAGCGAACTTTCGGAGGAGGGGCGGTGCAATGACGTAACTTATTTCCATATTCAAACGAGTGAGGGAGACGGAGAGAGAGCGAGAGAAAGAAAGAGAGAAACAATAGAAACCAGCACGAAGAGAAAAGAGTGATATAGTGAAAGAGAACATAGATGGAATGAGAACGGGAGCGTCTGTAAAGTGTACATTTGTCATACATGAACACAGTTCACGACGCAGTAGTATGTGGGGACGGTACTTTTCTCAAGAGGGGTTCTCAACAGTTCCACTCCTTGAACTCAAACCCAGAACTTTCTGATCACAGATGTAACTCCCAACAGCAACTGCCCCAAAACTATTCCTTCGAGCCGGATTCGAACCAGCGACCTAAGGATCCCTGTCATTTGCCACTACAGTCCTCCGCTCTACCAACTGAGCTATCGAAGGGATGGTGCTCCGACCGTATGACCTGTGCGTACAATTCTGTACGCGTGTACATATATATTGTAACAGAGTTGGACTGTAGGGGGTGCATGCTCCCATCATGCACTGCTCTCACCTGGGGGTTGTTGTTTTGTTGTTGTTGTTGTTTACTGTTCGTTGTGATGTTGTGGGGGGATTTAGTTACTGTTAAGGTGTGTGTATTCTTGTGTATGGGGAGTGTGTTTTTTGGGGGAAATTCGTGTTGTTTAACTAGATGTACACAGGCTACCGTGGACGAGATCTTAGGCAGGATTGAGTGGATATTGAGTAGAGTTAGGCTGTTATCATGAAATCGCTCGCCGTTGTCTAGTTGTTTTTGAGATTAGTTCAATAAAATTGGTGACTGCTCTCCATTTGAGCACATTTCACGTGTCGGATTCAACTAATGCGTCGACGAAGTGCATTAATCGTCACAATACCTATACCCATATCTGTGTTTGTGTATATATATATATACACACAAGGATATATATATATATATATATATACAGACACACACACTAATGCATACTGAGTACTGAGTACAGTACTGAGACGCCTCTCCATTACACCAACAGGGATTTTACTTACAGTGCATTCAACTAGATAAGACTTCAATACGAAGTTGGTCCACCTTTTGTTACTATAACAGCTTCCACTTTTCTTGGAAGGCGTTCTACAACGAGTTTGGAGAGTTTCTGTGGGAATTTGTGCCCATTCATTCTGTAGAGCATTTGTAAGGTCAGGCACCGATATGGGATGAGAAAGTCTGGCTTGGAGTCTCTGTTCCAGTTCATCCTAAAGGTGTTGAATGGGGTTGAGGTCAGCACTCTGTGTGGGCCAGTCAATCTCTTCCATTCCAAACTCATCCAACCATGTCTTCTTTGAGCTTGCTTTGTGCTCTTGGGCACAGTCATGCTGGAATAGAAAAGGTTCTCCCCCAAACTGCGTCCATAAAGTTAGGAGCATAGTATTGTCCAAAATGTCTTGGGCTGCTGAAGCATTAAAATTGCCCTTCACTGCATGTAAGAGGCCTAGTTCAAACCCTGAGAAACATGTATGTCTATACCTGTTTATGGACTTCTAAAGGACTTATTTGTCTTGTGAACTCCAGCAAGTGATAGGCTTTAGTCCAGGCTGCAAAAACAGAATAATAAATATACTTCATGTCATCATCAGAGCACTACATCTCCTTTACCTGTGGGTTGTCTGCATGAAGGGAGATAAAAAAGCAGCTCTATCATTCATCTGACTGGTAGCTAAAGACTGTAATTGGATCCTTTAGCCGGGAGCCAGTCTATGAGTGTTAAAGTAAGAAAAACACTCCTCTTTATCACTTAACCTTTTCATTTCGGAAAAATGAAGTTGTCAAGGGGCCATGTCATCAATTCTTTGTAAATCAAAAGGGTTAAAATGTGTAAATATTATTTCAAATACTGAGCCCTTCCATACAGTCCACATGTGACCCGATCTGCCGTAATGAGTCGGAAGTGCGTTCTGTTTATTGAGATACGGGCTGAATATGTTGAAAAATATCAAAAATATCATATATGAAAGAAAATGTCTTCAAAATTAATATCTCGAAGTTTCATCATGGAAATAATTGTGAAAATGTATTTAAATGGCTATTTAATCTGAGTTGTAGCTCTCAAGTCTCACAAAAGAATGTCCAGAATAAGTGCTGTTTTCTCCTCTCCTCTGAAACATCACGATCTCAGCTGTCCAAGTATGGTGTTAAAACGTCAATCCCTGATCTTTTTAAACCTATCAAAATGCTTAAATCATGTACACAAAACCTTTTCAGTGGCCAATAGGAAGCCCTGTTCACAGCCTTGTCTCCGCCCACCCCTCGACAGATTAGCAGTGTTCTGTGTAGCATAATGCTAGCGGGTTTTTTTCAGAATATATCTTCTCACAAAGATCGGGTTTAACATTTGTATTTTGGGTCGACATCATCGAAGGTGTTTAGAGTGCAGTGAGTCGTGTTGTGTGATTGCTGTTTGGTATAATGTCATTGTCAAAATAATGTAAAATAGCAAAAGCTTAAACTCAGTGGATGTCTCCAATTTGCGTTGGTCAGTGAGTTCTTTGGTTCTAGTGATAAAAGTGACAGTGAAGTGGACAATGAAGTTGACTCACGATCGACATGTTCTCATGTGCTCTCTCTCGGTCACTCACTCTCTCACTCACTCAATTTCTCATTCGCTCGTTCACTCATTCACTCTCACTCCCTCACAGTCATTTTGCCACCCTCTCCTTCTCAAAGGCTCTAAAGCAAAAATTTAAAAAACTTTGTAAATATTCACCAATCTATGTAAAATTTTATTTTTCTTGAATATGTATAATTTGACAAGTATTTAATAAATAATTAAGGCTTCAGTGTGATTGAATTTATTTTTCTAAACGCCTGTAGTAAAAGTTTTGTTGTTGAATACTGGGTGCATCTCTTTGAATTCTATGGATTGTTAAAGATGTCAACAAAAAACTAACAAAAACTTTAAATGTGATTTTCTCGGTTTTTCAGTTGGAAAATGGTGCTGTGCTACCATGATTCAAACGATTGTAATTTGTCAACCGTTTAAGATAAAGATTTGACCAAGATATTTGACCAAGATATAATTTTAAAGATTATTTCCTCATCTTTACAATGATTCCAAAACCTCAATTTTTCAATTTTGGGTCACTGTGACTCATTTTGCCATATCAGGTCACATATATATAGAAATTAAGCTTCAAAACAGACAAAAAACAAAAAAGTCATAAAACCAACTCATTTAAATATATCTTCTTATTCTGACTGAAGAAGTTTAGCTCTGCCCATCCGTGCACTGATCCACAAACAGCTTTAATGGTTAACAATTTTTTTGGTTAAAGTCTTTTATTGGATTACATGAAGACACCCAGTAACCTGGAGCTGTGATTTGTCACCATGTCAGAAACACTAATTTGCCTGTTGGAGCCTTGATATGGATATCAATAGCGTGATAACAATTAGCAGACAATATATTGTGCACCCCTACATATAATTTAGTGAATATCATGTTTATTTGTTTTTATGTCAGCATTCAAAATTGCTTGGTATATATTTTTGTGTCCATCAGTTTCTTCATCTAACTGAGGCTTTCTTTCTTTATTGCATTGTAAAGTAAAGCTGCCCCTTGTAGTCACATGTAAGCATAGCATACAACACAGTGTGAAATCCTTATTCTGCATTTAAAGCAGCCAGCAACGCAGCGCCCGGGGTGTAGTGTGAGGGGACGGTACCTTGCTAACAGGTACATCAGTGATGCAACTGGCAGTTCTGGGTTTCAAACCCACAACCTTTTGATCATAGGATGAACTCCCTAACCACAAGGCCACTGGCTGCTTAGAGGGTCATTTGCATATTGCAGCCCTTTGCAAGGTCAGTATTGCACAGTTGACATGGATATTGATATTGTGATTAGCAGACAATGTGTTGTGAAGTCCTCCATATTATGTAGTGAATATCATGCTTTTTTAAAATCATGATATCATTTTGTGTTATAAGTTTCTTCATCTAACTGAGGCTTTTTTTCTTTCTTGCACTTTATTGCGTATGGAGACAGTACCTTGCTCAAGGGTATCTCGGTGCCATTGGCATTGGCTGGGATTTAAATCCACAACCTTCTGATTGCAGGGGCAACACTCTAACTAATAGGCCCCCAGATGTACACTGTGCAACTTGAATTTCAGTGTGGGGAGTAGGGTGTAGGGAATAAGGGGCAAAGAGTAGGTTGTAGCATGTAGGGAATAGGGTATAGAGAGTAGAGTGTAGGGAGTAGGGTGTAGGGTGTAAGGAGTTGGGTGTAGGGTGTAAGGAGTTGGGAGTAAGGTAGGGGGAGTAGGGTGTAGAGTGTAAGGAGTAAGGAGTAGAGTGTAGGGTATAGGGAGTAGGGTACAAGGAGTAGGGTGTAGAGTGTGGGGAGTAAGAAGTAGAGTGTAGAGTGTATAGAGTAAGAAGTAGGGTGTAGGGAATGGGGTACAAGGAGTAGGGTGTAGAATGTAGGGAGTAAGGAGTAGAGTGTAGAGTGTAGGGAGTAAGAAGTAGGGTGTAGAGTGTGGGGAGTAAGGAGTAGAGTGTAGAGTGTAGGGAGCAGTGTTGTGCAAGTTACTTCCAAACTGTAATACATTACAGATTACTTATTACTGTCATTTAAAAGTAATCCCT
>JBBJLR010000139.1:26419337-26455628 GCA_037577145.1 Brachypetersius gabonensis
AGCTGTTGAGTTGATTGCAACAGCTGTTTCCAATGGAGCAGGGTAATTAGGCTCCTGTAGAACAGCTTGGGCTATTTAGAATGATATGGAGCTTTGGATTTTCCCAAACACAGGGGTAGTTGTGGAAGGGTATGAATATGCTATCAGAGAATGCCACCCATATACCGGTTTTGAAGGGACAATTTATAAACAATTACCTTGGATGAGCTGCATTATCAATATTAATAAGGCACAGAGAAAAATATATGAAACATGTGTGTGTGTGGTCTCAGTAAGTCATATGATGTGCTAAACCACATGCACACCATCTTCAAGAAGAGCTGGATGTGGTTGTTTGGTTGCATTTTTTGGTTTAATATTGACATCTAGTGTTGATCAATGTTGGGTTTGAAGCTCCAACACTAAATTAAAGAAGCCTTTGAAAGAATTTGGACTGTTCAACTACATCTGGGGTTGAGCAATGCATTAAACCATTGCTTTAATGTAAAACGTACAATTTTATAGCAGTGCCTGCTGTTTTAGGTTACAATCCTTTTTACAATGCACTGTAAAAAGATTTTATTTGAATTAAAAAAAATCATTTGAGAGAGTAATTTCTTTCAACTTACTATTATTAGTCTAATGAAGCTAACATTTTAGTGCCAGAGAACTTGGACAGTAAAAGTATTTTTTGATATTTTGATGGAAACAAGAGGATGAAGATTAAGTAAGAACTTTAATTTTAATGACATTTGTTTCACATCATGTCCTCTTACACTGACCTTCATAAACAAGGATGTGTTCTAAAGTTTTCTGTGAGACATTCCTTCACCCTGAGTGTCTGTTAACAGACAACAGTGTTCAAATGGTTTTTAAAAACCCTCTGGAAAGAGCTCACTTCTGCACATTTAATACACAATTATTATTTATTTGCTGAATATAACATACTATATTTAACCTATATCACTAATGTATAAAAACAAGACAATTCGGTCATTGTTAATGCCATGTCCTGTTCATACTTTCCAGTACGCTAATAAATAGAAGTTGTGCGCCAAAAAATGCAGTATTTAAGTTTCTTTTCCATAAAGGACGTGTATTTAATTTCATGTCGAAATTTGACTGGGGGTGTTAACACTTTTTAACCCAACTGTACATGTCAGTGGAAACCTTCCACGGTAAACACAAGCTGTGTTGTGTACATGCTGCACACCCAGAACATGCATAAAGAATATACCACTTATCAGGTTATGTCTGAAAAATTTTGGATGTTTCAGAGAGCAGATAAATTGACTTCTGAACAGACAGTTATTTTTTTGGAAATGAAGAATTTTGTTTGATGGTGAATGCAACACTTACCTCTCAGTATAAACAATGGCATTTCTTGCTCCTCACTCTGTGTGAGAGAAATTCAGTCCATTAATCTCTTTTATAGTATGTCTAAGTATTTCAGTCCTCCCATCACAGACTTTGTTTATGACTTTACTTTTCCACCTTCGTACACCAGAATGCTCTTACTGATCACATGACTGTTGGGGTCTTTCCCTGTGGTCCCCTGATAAGACTATCTATCACACCAGCGTTCAGCGACTGTGGAAAAGCCCCTTTCGTATTTTTTCACTTTCCACAGTTTCATTTGTACATTTACTGCTTCTTCATAAAGAATACATGATGTGGAGCTGAAGTTTTTGGCTTAGTGTCTAGTGGACATTTAAAGGCACAGTTATACAAGAAGTCTTTTTCAAAATTGAATGGTTAAGATGTGAACAAATCCTATCGGGTGAGTTTTATGTGAAATGCTTCATTCTAGAGAATTGTTTACAATGGAGATGAGTGGTGTGTTGCAGGAATGTGTAGCCTACTGTCAATATGGCTGAAATGACAAATTTACTTGGCTTGACTACTTGGAATCAGATGTTTGAGTAGTTTAAGTAAGTAAATAATGTTTATC
The DNA here is from genome assembly GCA_037577145.1 of Brachypetersius gabonensis. Taxonomy (NCBI): domain Eukaryota; kingdom Metazoa; phylum Chordata; class Actinopteri; order Characiformes; family Alestidae; genus Brachypetersius; species Brachypetersius gabonensis. The sequence goes on from JBBJLR010000139.1 coordinate 26,421,268, forward strand.
TATAAAGCGCCTTTCACAGACATGAAAGTCACAAAGCGATGTACATAAAATGATAATATATACATAGAAATACACTTAATATTTATAAATAAAACAGGTGCAAAATAGTATCGAATACAATAAAAGTAGAGGACAAGAACAGAAGTAGAAGTAGTCTGTAAGTTAACCAAATGCCTGGATAAATAAAACAGTCTTTAGCTGTCTTTTAAAGGATTCAACAGAATCAGCAGAACGAAGTTTCATAGGAAGGGTGTTCCAGACTGGAATGCTCTGTCCACCCTGGTTTTCAGTCTTGTGCGAGGAACAACCAAAAGATTTCGATGCTGGGACCGAAGCGAGCGAGAAGCTGTGTGTTTGAGTAAAGGTTGTGACAGATAAGCCGGAGCCTGTCCATTTAGCGCTCTGTAAGTAAGAGTAAAAATTTTAAAACGAATTCTAAACTCTACTGGAAGCCAGTGCAAAGAATATAAAATGGGGGTAATGTGATCACGCTTTCTTGTGCATGTTAATAGTCTTGCTGCTGCATTTTGTATAGCTTGTAAATGTGACAGAGATCGTTTATCTAAACCGGTAAGTAAAGCATTGCATAGGGAGATAAAACGAGTGCGTGAACAATCTTTTCCATTTCATCTGCAGTCACCAACGGACGTAGTTTGGAGATATTCGTCAACTGGTAAAAACAAGAGCGTGATATTGATTTTATGTGTGACTCAAAGCCTAGACAGGATTTAAAAATTACGCCGAGATTCCGAAACTTTGGTTTAGCAGCAAGGCAAAAGGAAATGATTGACTTGATTATTTTTGGGTATAAATCGGGAGGGGCCATGACCATTGTCTCGGTTTTGCTAGTATTTAAAAAGAGGTGATTATTGGAAAGCCAATCACTTATTTGTGTAATGCACTCAACCAGGGTGGATAATCTGTCAAGCTGATGTGGTTTAAAAGATATATATACTTGGATGTCATCAGCATAAAAATGGTAGGAGATGTCTTTAAACGACTGAATAATACCTGCCAAAGGAAGAATGTAAAAGGAGAATAATAATGGACCCAGGATTGAACCTTGAGGGACTCCACATGGCAGAGACGCAGCAGTGGAAGAAAACGTATTTGTTCTGACAGAAAAAGTCCTGTCAGACAAGTAGGAAGAAAACCATATTAAAGCTGACCCCGAGATACCAGCTAAACACCTAAGCCTAATTAGCAGAATATTGTGATCTACCAAATCAAATGCTGTGCTGAGATCAAGCAGCACAAGAACAGAACAATTCCCTGCTTTAGCAGCCATAAGATCATTATAAACTTTCAAAAGAGCAGTCTCCGTAGAGTGCTGCTTCTGAAAGCCAGATTGGAATGGGTCAAAAATCTGAGATTTATCTAGAAAATAGTTTCTCCAATATTTTACTGATAAAGGTTCATTTTGAAATAGGCCGGTAATTACTAACAGAGCTGGTATCAAGGTTAGGCTTTTTTAATAACGGAACTACCTCTGCGTGTTTAAAACAGGAAGGAACACTTCCTTGCCTCAGTGAGCTATTGACCATAGCCAACAGTGATGAACGAATGCATGTGAGAGTCCCATAAAATACTGATAGAGGTAACAACTCTAATGAGCATGAAGAGGGTTTCATGTCTCTAATAATTTCTAACAAATACGGCCGCACTGAGAATGATCATCTCGAGGAAGGGAATTCACAGAAATTCCAGATCTCAGATCTAACACCTTATTCACAAAATAATTAAGAAACTTGTTATAATTTTTATCTGAGAGTAATAAAGTATGCCGAGGTGGAGGGGAAACAATGCTATTAATAGTGTTAAATAATACTCTGGGATTGTTCTTATTTTTGTGATATAAGATTAGTCAAATTTGAGAACCTAGCCTATGTGTGATATCTGGGCGAGGAAGAGATTCAGGGCTAAATTATATATTAAAAGAAAGTGATTTATGATCACTGAAAATTAGTTCACTTATCTTCAAATGATCAAGAGTAACCCCATAAGTAAAAACCAAGTCCAGCGTATGACCAGCAGTATGTGTAGAGCCCGATATAGGCTGTACAAAATTGAACGAGTCCATTATGCTCAGAAATTCCTTGGCTATTTTATTTGATAGATCAAGTTTAATGCTTAAAAGCTCCTCAATTGAAAGCTATAGAAATTATGTTGTTAGGAATATGCCTTTTAGTTTTGTGAAGATAATAATTAATGCATATTCACTACATTGGAAATGAAGAAGCATTTGAGGTATTTTGCCCAAGGGTACCTCAGGGGTGCCACTTGCAGTTTTGGGATTCATAGCCACTACCTTCTATTCGCAGGGGCTTACGATCACAGGGTTGACTCTGTAACAGGGGCAACTCCCTAACTGCCTCGCATTACTATACTGTGTGTGTTCTTTCAGCAATCTATGGTTTGAAAACATGTATATGCTCTAAACTAACTAGATTTTTGTGGAATAATAATGAGAAATTATTTTTTGGTAAGCTGAATTTTATGATATTTTATGTCTATAGTTTCATAAAAGCAATAAACAATAACTAACAGGCTAAACTGCTCCTCCACTAATATTCAGGCTGTTAATTGAAGTACTGTATTTACAATTTTAAATGTTAATAATTATGGTGGCTTGGATGTCTTGCACACTTCAAATGTCTGTGTTTTTGTTGGACATGTCTTAAGAGGTGTTATACCCAGTGAGGGAAAATACAAGGCTGCATGCGACAACTTTTAAATAGTGTGTATAAAATAGCTCACAGCCATTAGAAATGCATTGGCAATGTAGTATGTGAAGTGTGGAAGTGTGTGGTTTGGGATGCAGCCTGTGAAAATATTAGCTTGATAAAAAGCCGCCATATTATATAATGAATATCAATAAACCAATAAGCCTCTTGGTTTACTGATTTATTTAACTTCACTCTGTCCAATGACAATTTTTAGTCCAAGTAAGAAATAAAGTGACCCAATCTTTGTCTCACATTTTATTTGTTTTATTTCTCAACATTGTCACAGTTGAAGTTTTACATTGATCAGATCTTAAGCACTTACAAACAGACTGCATATCAAAATGAAAGCATTCATTCCCTTTTTCCCCTAAAATCCTTCCCTTTCCTGAAACATGCTCTTGGGACAGCAGCGATCTGGTGGGTCGGCGTGAGAGGCAGTGAATTTTTTTTTTTTTTTTTTTTGTAGTTTTGTTGTTTCATTTTATTTTCCAACAGTCTGTTTCTAAAATGCACAGCATCACAGCTCAGTACGGATCAAAGCAGAGATGAACCAAAACCGTATAGCTTTCGTCCACTTTGGACGAGCCGGGAACACACCCTCCATATAAATGAGGACATTACATTATGAGGAATTATACTATGCACAATATGTACAGGTCGATTTCTCCCACTTGGTCCACTGAAAGATTTGTAACTGTTACATATGCCGCTTACGACACTTCCGATGTCCATAGCTCATATTTACATTCTAGTATGTTTTCTACCTATGGACTTGTGCAATAGTGGGACTCCTCTCTTCCTCCTTTTCCTGTGTTTTTTAATTTTTACAATGGATATGTAAAATGATCTGCATGCTGCACTTCAGTAGAACACAATGCAGTACGGAACAGCAATTGCAAGTCAACATCGAGGGTACAAAAATGAAAGAAAAGAAAAATAAAACCTTTTTTGTTAAATCGAGGCTGTCCATCAGCTCACAGTGAACAAGATGCTTTGGGTCCATGCAGTGCTTCGTTGGGATACGTTCTCGGACTCCGCGACTGAGGAACAGTCAAATGGATCAGGACCGATGCTTTTCTTGACGTTCCTTTCGTAAACTTTTCGTAACAGAATTGAAAGGATTATGAAGGTGTACGATTGATAAATCATAGAAAAAGACGAATACGCCACACACATGTTGAACAACAGAAAATACACCGCACAAGAACAAACTTACAGTTACAGGTGGACTTTCTATTTTTAACCTCATTTCTATCGGCTGCATCTGTAGCGCATTTTCAGACAATAATTTCAACTATATGGGTTTTCTGTTTACTAAAATAAAACAGAAAACCCATTGACCTGAAAAGAATATCATATTGCAAATAAGCCTATAGGTCTTTTAGACATCATTAGGCTTGTGTGTCAGCGGCTATGGCATCAAATGTTTTACGAATAGCCCTGGAACTAAACAATAAACAATGAAAATGCCAATAATGTGGCCACCAACCCCCAACCCCTAATGACAAATCAAATCTCTGACATTCTGCATCTTGAACAAATCCGAACTGAAACTCCAATCCCCCTTCCACCCCCTTCCCCGATCTACAAATCAAGCACTTAGCCTCAACCTGCCTCTACAAATACTTCTGACTATCTAACTGCATTTGGATTCTGTAATAATGCTCCAAGCTGCCAAAATGCACTGCACTGTGAATGGAAGTCTATGAGCAGCTGCTTCAGGTTTTCTGTGCTTTTGTAAGCATAGGGAAATTACTATTCTTGGCAATTTACCATGTGCTACAGATGTAGGAGACAAAGATTAAGTTGGAAAATGCTGGAATACGCCTTTAAACAAGCTGGGATTGTAGAAAGGAAGCTATGATGAAATATGTGAACCTACTGCCGGTGGAACACAATGTTGAATCTTATCATTATTCTGATGTTGATCAGTTAACAATGAAATGCTTCTTGGTCATGAGCTCTGCAATGCATTGATAAAGCAATGGGGGTTGTATGTTCTGGGGAAAAAAACACATGTGTATTAATTTCATCATCCTAAATACATTCTTCATCGCATCTTCAACACATGGAAGGAAAGATATTTGCATAATTTCACTGAACGTTCACCTGAATCTCTTGAGGGAATAACAGCTGCTGATCTATTGTCTAAAATGTGCGAAAGCGTTCTCTACATGATTGCACTTCGTTCCCAAAGTAACACTGATGTATTTCACCCAACCCCCCTCAAAATCACATAATAAACAAGATCAGATATTTCCAAGTGATGGGATTTCTCTGTATTGTAATATTGTGATGCCACGTGCGTGACGAGAGCCACTACAATAATGTATTGTGTTTGTTAATTGTGGAAAACAGAAAAACGAAACAAACAAAAAAATGCCATCACTCAGCATGAGGGATCCTTCACAAATTATTACAAACATATTGCACATAAAAAAGAAAAAATACTTCAGTCACTGGCCTCATATGGTTTGTGCATAACTGTAGGATATGTGTAAGACACACACTGACTACCTACGTTACCTTTATATAGCCTTATCCTAAAAAACTAAATCGGATTTGATCATTTTCTTTGAGACAGGTGAAAGAAAGCTTAAAATACTAGCGGTTTTCCCATTCTGAGGAAAAGTAAAAGGATCGTCCAAGTGCTTGGAGAAGGGGTAACACACCTTGCGTTCTATAAAAAGTGCCCCTTTTGTTCATGGTTTACTGTATTTTACACTATTTGCTATTACTTCCATATCTTATGTTCGTCAGTCACACTGCTTACTTTAAACTCACTGTACAGTCCTTGTCCTTCGACAGTCTGTGTTAGGCCACTGCATAGTGCCTGCCGACCATCAAAATTGCTTCAGGTAATATTGCAAAGGCATCAAAAGTTCCAAAATAGCTTTCCTGTTCTCACTTTGATATATCTTTATGGGACAATTGACCTTAACTGCACCTGTGACCATATTATTTGACTTATATTTGACCATAATATTTAAAAAAAAAACTCTGAATATGTCTATTTTTGTACAATATTATAGAACATCTTACAATGGATGCAATCACACTACTAAATACTATTACACACAGTACAGTATACACAGAGCAGAGCATTTGACTGAGTAGATATGCAATGGTTATTGGCACATTTATATATGATTGCTAGGACAACAAATAAGGCTGTTATCCACAATAAATACAGTATCAGGACAACTACTCTCGCGACTGGTCGTTCCGCTAGCCATCCAGGAGGAGAGCATGTTCAGGCTCTTAAAAAAATAATGACGGATCCTACAATGAGCAACACACGACTTCTTTCCAAATAAAAAATAGCATCTCGGAGATACGTGTAGGCAGAGTGTTGAAATGACAACAACAGCAAAATCTTAGGAGACTGTTTACAGTGAGCTATTGTGAGGAAAACACGGAGCCTTGTCCGGACAAGGCTGTCTCTCATCGCCTTTGACCCTCTGGGTAGGGGAACGTGGAGGAGAACCTATGCTCAAACATTATATGTCCAAAAGTATCCAGACACCTGCTTAGCCACCAATTTTCCCAAAGCAAGGGTGTTAGTACAGTGAAACCAGCCTTTACTTTTCAATATTGAAACATTTCTGTGAGAATTTGACTGCCATTAACCTAAAGACAATTAAGGCACTTTTTAGGGACCGTGCTGTACCTACATCGTACTGCAATGGTACATAACTTACAGCATGCTTTGATTTTCAAGTGTATCTCAGCCCAGTGACATTGTTTCTGACGCAATTCTATCCCCATAGTTTATGGCCAGTCATTGTTCCAAACCGCGTCCATGGAGTCGAACCAGCAGTTTTTTTTTCTGCAAGAGCTGCTTCTGGTATTAGGGTTTTTAATTAATTATAGTCTTGTTTGATTTTTTTTTCTTCTCGTCATTCTTTAGCTGTGCGATGAAAACCTAACCTAGCTAACTTGTTAGCTATGTCCTGGTACACCTTTTGCGTTTAGCCCAAACAGATAATAGTGTTTGTACTTTGTCAGCTTACTAGTTTTTAGTTTGTATCTCCATTGCTGTTTTTCTGCAGGGACAGTAAAAAAAGCAATGGCCTCTTTCCATGTTGTGATCAATCAGAAAGCAATGGCCCTGCCTTCAAACAGCTTGCGTCACGGGTCACTTTAACTGTAATAAGAAACATTTGTTCAGCACGGTTCCTTGTGCCAGTGGAAAGGCAACATTAGTGAGGTCAGACGCTGGATGGTACTAGATGATTATTCTGGAGCTTCATCACACTAAATTCCAACTCGGGTGTTCAGGGAATTTCACCAATCCAACTAGTTTCAGAGGTGTTCAGCGGAGTTTCATCCCTACAAAGCATGATTCCACTGCCTCACATGCAATGGTAATTTTACTAACATTCTAGTTTAAAGACATGACCATACTCATTGTAAAGTCTATATCAACAATGGGTGCATCTGAAAATCTAACTTTAAAGGGCATTTGCATACTGTTGGACATATAATTTAGGTTGCATCCCTTTTAACCTCTCCCTTACCTGACCGTGGCAACATAAAACCTCAGAAGAGCTTCAGAAAAGCCTTTCCAGGAGAGTCCAACCTGCAATCACTAAGCAGAAAAGCTTCTCAAAAGTTCAGTCCATCTTGTGCTTTCCTGCTTTGCAAGCCTACTGAGCTTGGTGCGTTCTGGCAGCCCACAGTGACCGTAAGTCTGGTGTCTATTTGAAGTTCTATGGCTCAGGACGTAGCCGGGGTCACACCACCGTGCTGATGCCACAGTGCTTGGGTTTGGAACTGGCCGTCTGCTGCTGCTCTCTGTGGTGCCGGTGATGGTGGTGGTGGTGGTGTGCAAACTGAGGGTGGTGTGTGTGTGCATGTGGGACAGGGGCGTGGCCTGAGGGCTGTCGGTACAGGCGGGGTCCGGGCCCGGGCTGGGGCGGGTGATAGTGGTGATGGTGATGATACGGTGGAGGGTTCTGTGGAAGTGGACAACGCTGTCCATGATAACCATGTCCTACTTGGGCCTCCATCTGGGCCTGTGCCGTGTGGTGCAAGTTAGTGGGGTGCGGCTTGTGGGAGATGAGGGTAGGGTGGCCTGGGTGGTGTGGAGGCAGAGAATGAGGATGAGGGGGGTAGCCCTGCGGTGCAGACTTCCCCCGTTTGCTGCCGAAGAGCGATCCCAGCAGGGAGGAGGAAGAGGGAGGGTTGGGGCCGGGGCGAGATGGACACTCCCGGGCTGAGGAGGGCGCTCTCCGGCGCAGGTGAGGGCTGCTAATGATGGAGCCCTGCAGGCAGAGACAGGCCAGACAGAATGCCATCAGAACAAACACAACATTTACCTCAACACACACACACGCACACATACACACAAGGCAAAATGGGTTCTTTAGAACTAGAACCACTTATGGCTTCGTGAAGAAACTTTACATGGACGGTTTTAAAAACTAGTTTGAAACCACTTGATTCAAAGTTTTTCCTAGAAGCAAAAATGGTTCCTTCATTTTTTTTCTCTTTTTGCATTCTTTATTGTGACAAGTGCATGGCCAACACTGTTTCCTCTAGGAGCACATGTTCTTTTTTTCCAAAGAGAACACAGTGATGGCCAGTGCTCAGGCCTAATCCATTGTGCTCCAAAGGTCCAATGGAATTTGGATGTACTTTGTAATGTACCATTATTGAAAAGATTTGCAGTTCAAATATTGTCCTTGCACTATAGACTAAAAGGCTGGAAGCAGCACTGATCATGACAAATGAGATATTTGTTCATTAACCCAGGATGAAATGTGTTTGGCTAAAGATGTCTGCTATAAGCTATTGTTAATGAGCGGCGCTCTCCAGCAGTGTTTTATTGCAGCTCCAATCAGATTCATCTAACTACTTAGATGCTCTGGAAGGCTTCATTAGCTAAATAATCAGGAATTAACATCTGCTTAGTTTAAAGGACTGTTATCAAAAAAGTGTGAAAAGGCCCTGCAGACTAATGGAATATTTTGGAAAAATTGGATTACTTTAAAGATAACCATGTATTGTGCTGGCTGTTGGCAAATGGAATATTTTTCGAAAATTAGTGCTTGCTTCCGCACTTTTGGACTCATGTACATATACATTATCTATGCATTCCGACTGATACTGAGCTAGAAGTAAATAAAGTACTGTGGTTTATAAAATATTAAATACAGTTACAGATAATGTGTGTGTGTGTGTGTGTGTGTGTGTGTGTATAATTGCACTAAATCTAACTGAATTCATCTATAAAGCAAATATAAATATGCATTTATAGGTTTTATACTTTAATTACATTTCTATTTTGTATGTATCTATGATTTGTTTTTATTTGAAATTTGTAAGAACTGACCATGTAAAGCAATAGAACTTAGATGATCGAAACTGATCCAGCTGAAAGATGCTGGCAGGATGTGACGAGGTGACATGTAGGAGAGCATTTAAAGGAGCATTCCACTCAAAATCCATCCACTGTTATGATGTGACATCTGACACCTCGCTTATTTCCACTCAAGCCCAAGTGAGTGGACCCTATTGTGGTGTCTCCTGTGGGTGGTCCAGCTTGTGGTGAGGTAGTGGTTGCTTCACACTAAGTGGACAGGTCCTCAAACACTTATTTCAGAAACATTGGATCAAAAAAAATCCTGAATATCAGGTTTGTTGCTGTCACTAGAAAACCTCCAACCTGTTTCCCTTTTCTAACCTATTAATCTGTAAAAAAAAAAATAATAATAAAGGTGATTCGTTGACTATTGCATTTTACTTTGTGCACACAAGGTCTGTATATATTGACTCATTTAAAGGAATGCAAATATTCATTTACACAATTTTCAAAAGAAAACTTCCTTTCTTCATTTTATATGTGTATTATTTGTGTTGTTTTCATTACAATTTTATTTCTTTGTTTGACCATTTCCCTAACTCTTTCACCATTAATAATTGTACAGTCTGATTAGGTCCCTGTGCCTTTAAGAAGACTGATATATGTTAATGAGCTCTGTTCTGACTGGTTGCACTGCATTGTTCCTCATTCATTAAGCATGCCAGGCTGAAACACTCTTTTTACCTTATAGTGGATAAGTTAACTAGGCTTATATATCCCAGAAGCAGCTCGTTAAAAACAGTTTATTTTCTATACATGGACTGTGTGGACTGAATTATATGTTCTGTCATTTGTTTGGACAAGATTAAAAAAGCATGGAAAATATATATTTCATTCATGGTACAAATATAATTTACATTTTTGTATTATTTGTATAGTGTATGTTTTATATTATACTGTTGTACAGTTTTTATTCTATTGGTTATGCTGCTTCTACTTTCAAATTGTTATTCTATCCACATGCTGCTCTAACAATGCAAATTTCCCAATTGTTGGACTAATAAAGGACTATTTCATCTTATCATATGATATAGGCCCTTTTACACATAATAAAATGATATTTCTCTCTTAAAATTAACATTCGCTGAGATAAAATGTTTTCACATGACAGCAGCGATTTTCATCCTGTTCACCTCATAGAGTCCCAACACTACCTCGGATGTCCTGCTCTCGTTCACTTTTCTGCCTGAACCAATGGCGTCACATGACCAGCAATTCATTGTTAACTCCTTTCCTGAAGGCAACCTGGAGAGTCTGGTGGAATGCTCATTTAAACGCTGAAACGTATCAAACAATAATAAAAACACATTATAGAACAAGCCTGGGGAGAAATCTCACATGCATCTCGTTAGGATGATGAGAGCAGATCCTTCACATGCAAAGGCAGTAACGGCAAAAACGTTTCCACAATTCAGCAGTTTAGAGTACTGTAGCAATTCAACCCCTGCACTATAGAAAACGATCTGCAGTTCCTTTAACTATCTTCCCATACATTACTAACAAATGAATCTCCTCTTTAAGCAGTTCAAAACAATCTGTCTACAGACAAGGACTGTTTTCCCGAACAGTAAGAGTCCCAAACGTCCCACTTAATGAAGGGTCATGAAGAAAATGACATGGACAGTGAACATGTGTGTGCTAATGAAATCCACATTTGCGTTACAGGGGTCCAATCGAATGCCACAGGATTGGACTTGTTTCTTAGCAGGTCACTAAGCAGCTTCTCCTGAAGGGGGCAAACGAGGGTAGAAGAACTAATGGACAAATTGTGAGGTTTGAAATGACATGAGTCATTTCAGATGGTAAGAGTGTAATGTCAAGTAATTAGAATGATCATTTTATTTATAACCATCAGGATTTTAGTTAGCAGAAGTCAATGTACCCCTCCTGTTCCAGAGCATTAAAATTATTAGGAGGTTCTTTAAAATTCAAACTTTAAAGGAATTCACATTCATCTAATTTACAAAAAAGGTATTTAAAAAATGTTAAAAGGGCTTTTTCCTCAATCCAGGCCACCGAAGCCCCAAATCAGTCCTAACACATTGGGATGTGTGGGTCAGAGCAGTGGGTCAGACTAGAAGCTGGATTCAATGCCTGGAGTTAAATACATCTGTGGCATCATTTGTACTTGAACCCTGCTACATTACATTGGCATATCCATGCTATAACCATGTCATGGTAGATGTCTTGAACTGATTATGTCCATAATGCTATTATGGCCATTAGCATAACCGTTTTATGTAACCATATTGTGCAATTGTCAAGAAAGACAATAATATTCAATGTCTTGACAGTTTATGCCACATGCAAATTTAATTTCATATGAAAGTACATATGTTTTGACAACCCATGACAGCATATGACATCTGCCATGACATATTTATGGTGTGGTTATGTTAATGTTATTTAGCAGGGTTCAAGTAAAGTGCTTGCACATCTATTCTATGGCAGAACCTTTTTGGCACCATTTATTTTTAAGAATGTCGAGTAGATTTGTGCCTCTAGAGCAGTGACTCCTAACCATGGCCAGCACATTTTCATATCCTGGTCCAACACACTCACTTTTTTGACATTTCAGTTTGATCAAGTGGGCCATAGTAGAGACTAATGCAGGTCTTGAAGCCCAGAATTCGAAACCACTGCTGTAGATGGTCATAGATAACCCTGTTGTTACCTAATGATAAACCTTCAGCTAAAAACATGGGTTGCAACAAATGGTTAAATGAACAAACAGGAGACCGATGGTTGAGCAATGATTGACAAACCAGCGAGAGTTAGTACAGAACATGCTTGGTGTCGGAGGAGTAAGGCCATTGGCCTGTTGGACTGCCCTCGAGGCCACTTGCTCGCAGACAAAGCCCGACGTCCGGAAAATCAAGGCAAGCAGCTCATGCATGCATGTGAGCAGGCAGGCGGGTTAGGCATCAATAATCAAGTTTGACAAGGAAACCAAAAACTGAAAATGTAAAGAATGAGCTTGTCGGAAAAAACTATGAAGCGAAAAGAGGGTGCAAAGAACATAAACAGTAAAAAGTTTGGGTTTGTTTTTGGTTTGGTTTTATTTCAATTTTTTGTTTATTTTTGTTTACAGTGCACATCAGTCAACACAGAGGAAGTAAACTAGACATCCACTGCTTCCTACTTACTTCCATATTGCTGTCTAGTGATCCTGCACTGCTGCGGCGCCCACGCTTGCCTGCCCGAGACATGCAATACGACAGATTAGAGATGGGCATCAACAACTTATGGGAGGCTAGTAGTGTACACATCTTTCTTCATTTTAGGGGACGCCAAAGGGACATGTGAGCACACAGCAAGCCTATTCCAGTATCGTTAAGGAGGGTGGTCAGGGACTTGGGTGAAAGGGGGTGGTGATTGGGGAAGTGGGAGGTGGGGGTGGGGCAGTAGTGGTGGTCTCGAAGGCATAATTGAGGTGTGGCAATATTCTAGTGCCGATTCATTGACCTTTTGCACTCCACTGATGTGTTATTCTGTGGTGACTGCTCCAAGGTTGGACAAGCTTTGCAAAAAGTTGGCAAAAATCTCATTCAACTCAATGAGACAATTTGGTGAGTTGCTATTAAAATAAAAAATTTCCAGTTTAAAATGTTATGCTACTAAATAAGTTGGAATCTGAAATACATGTGCCCCCACACTAATGAAAGCTCAATTGTAGGATGAAAAAAAGCCGTAGTGGTATTCCAAGTGGTTGCTAGGATGTTGCTAACTGGTTGCTGTGGTATTTCTGGTGATTGCTAGGGTGATGCTAGGTCACTCTTTTTAGTGGTTGTAAAGGCATTTACATACAGCATCCCAGGTGGTTGCTAGGTGATTACAATGGTATCCTGAGTGGTATTACAGTATGGCTAGGTAGCTGATATTGAATCCTAGGTGGTTGCTAGGGTGTCACTAACTTGTGGTATATATAGTGGTGGACAGGGTATTTCAAGGTCACTGTTAGGTGGCTATTAGGGCACTGTTATTGTATCCCAGGTGGTTTCTTGGTGGCTACTAGGCAGTTTTGGGCAAGTTACTTTAAAAATGTAATTAAAATACTGATATTAATTACTCCCTTTAAAAGTAATCAGATTACGTCACGCGTGCAACTGTCAGACAGACATCTGCTGGCTGTTGACAGGTTGCTGTGAATTATTAAAGCAGTTGATTTTATTGTTAACGCAGCAGTACCATAAAATTACTTGAAACTGTAACGCTAATTATCAATTTTAAAATTATAACGCGTTAAATTACTACATCAGTGTAAAAATAATCAAATTACAGTAACGTGCTACTAGGTAACACGTTCCTGCCCAACACTGTTTCTAGGTAACTTGGATAGTTGCTAGAGTGCTGTTGGTGTTCCATGTGGTTGATATGATGTTAGGTCTTAGCCATGTAAGTTCTTTGCTTTTGCCCACAAAGTTCTGCAATTTAATGCTGTTGCAGTCTCGAAACCATACAACCAATCAAAATGTTTGGACATTTTGCAGATTCAATGAAATTTCTGCCAACAATCTTGTCCAACCTAACAACTAGCTTGGACAAAAAAAGTAAATATTTGTGTTCGGAGCACAGGTAGGTGATTTGTTGACATACCATTAAATTAAATGGTCTATAATTAGGGAAGTGCCCAGAGAAGCGGTCTGCACTTTTCTTTTTCTTATTTTACAGTTAGACTCACTTAAAGAGAAATGGCTCAGTGTTTAAGCATCAAAGATTTTGACTTGCATGAGACGTAAATGATCTAAAGCGAATCAAAATGAAAATAAAATCCCCTAAAAATAAATGGCAGTTGATAGCCATGTATTATAGGCTGCTGTGTGTGGTCATTCTGTGCAAAAAACATCCAAAAGCTGTTCTTCTGCTGCCTTTCAATGAGCCACATACTGTAAGCCAATACAAGACATGGCACACACTCAAAACACGGCAGCTGATGGACAGATGACTGATAGCCAAAAGCACTCTGGCACACACACACACACCGGCCTGAAAATAACCTCACGAGCAGCAAGTAACTAGTAGATCCAGGGATATAAGGAGCGGGGGTGAAAGAAACAATGCTTCATATACACAACTGATTACAACTCATGCCACACTCTGCCAGTAAAAGCTTCGAATGGAGGCCCCCGTCAGTGAACAACTGGGACCAAGCAAAGGTGGAGCGGAAACACTTTCATGGCGCGACACTTTCGTCAGACTCAAATGTTAGTATCTCTTTGAGGCTAAGTTGATGGGAAGTAACAATACAAATTGCTTTCTGTTCCATTTATGAATCAGACTCCTTTAATGGATTTCATTCCATCATTGCTGATGGCCAACTGACGGCAAAGATTGAACCGAGATCAAAAGGGTCTGGCACTTGGAGAAACCTTTTTTATCTTGGCTTTAGTATTTAACTGTAATAAGAACTAAACCACTGAAGTTGTTAAAATATGAAACTCTATTATACTTGTGCTCATTATAATACAGCCAAGCGGTGAATCACCTCAAGTGCCTTTGATCAGATCAACATTATGGTCAGTTGGGTACTGTGCCATTGATGTATGAGACTGATGGTTCAGCAGTTAAAGTCTTAACTATGAAACACCATAGTAAAATAGTTTAAAGGTACAAATAAACATGGGATGTTATGGGGACAACAGGAGAATAAAAATGGAAAATTTAACATATACAAAAAGACAAAGGTGAGTCATACTCCATTTGGCTCTAGCCTAGGCCACAGACTGGTAAACAACAGGAAACAACACAGAAAAGTCTGTAAACGTGACTGTGAGGAAGGGACACTGACCTATTTGTGCTGTCAAAAATGAGGTTTACTTTTGTAGACTCTCTACTCACCTTGCTCACATAATAAAAATGTCTCTATGTAACAAATTGACATCATTGTTTATATGTACATCTGTTGCATGTCCTGGTCATCTCTTCAAAGTTCAAAGTTTTCATGAAGCCCATCCACAGGTCTCAGCTATGGTAGATGGTTAATCCTCTGCACACAACCCTTAGCAGGTTCCACTCATGTTAATACAAGTGGTCAGAATTTAGCATTTACGGTCTTTAGCCACATCATTTTGTCCATTCTTATAGATGACAATACATGACACAATTTCAGCAGTCACATGGGAAAAAGAGAGTGTGATGATTTTTTTCTATTTGATTACTATAAACTTCCATTAATTGCTATATTAGCCTCATAGTTCCAGTGCAAAATTAACAATTGGGAATGAAACATGTCTCGGCTGATCAACTACATTTGAGATAAGGGAGAAACTATAGGCTTAAAGCAATGATTAAACAAGACTTCTAGAGATGACCAGGACAAACCAAACTATCACTTTTAATCCATTTAAATGTTGCTATCCATAATCTATAAACCAGCTAAATATACAAAACAAAGCTATAATCTTCCGAAAATGAGCAAAAAAACCTTTCCAGCAATACACCTGCACACATCTCAATCTTTAGCAGCACCCCCAAACTCACCAGCTTCAGAAAGGTCACGCAGGGAGCTACTGAGCGCGCTCCTCTTCAGGCCCTCTCCCATAGCATATGTGTCGTCCAGGCTGGTCCGGCTCATGGTCCCATTGCCCGCCTCTTTCTTCAGGCCTGACATGCTCTGAGACATGCTGGGTCTTACTACACCTTTCTGCTTCTCCAGCTCAGCTACAGGCATGAAAATGTGCATACGGTTAGATATACCTGACTTCACTTACACTTTTGGCACTTGCTTTTTATTGTACTTGAGTAAGAAAAGTAAAATATATTCTTTTCAGAATATATATATCTGAATATATATCTATTCTTTTCTCCAGTCTTTAGTTTGAAAAATGTGAAGATTATTCAGTATCTGATTTAAAAGGACCACAGCATTGCCTTTCATTCTGAAAGCTCGTCCGAGATGCCCTAGATACAGCTAAGCTATGATGTAAAATTCTGATTTTAGAGAAATAGGTGTCTTAGGATTGTTTTGATATATTTGTGAAGGTGCATCATATTCTTTCACATATTATGTCATACCGTATTCTGTAATAAAGCAGCGGAATAATTAGAAATTAAGTACAGTAATGAAGTACATGTAGTTTGTTCTTGTCCACTACTGGTAAATGGTTCCTTGGGTTACACTTGTGTAAAGTGTACCCCTCATAGTCCACACCACAACATGGAGTGTGAACAGTGTGAAATAATTTTCTGTATTTAACCCATTCATCAAGAGAAGCAGTGGTGCAGCCACCCATGCAGCGCCAAGGATGCCACTAGCAGTCATGGGATTTAACTCTCTAATAACGTGAACACCAGCTGCCTAGAGATTTCATGACTGGAAAGCTGAGATTTCATGATCTGAATTGCTTCCTAGTGAACTGTAATCAATACAGATCACTGTGTGGGCAGAGATTTATTGTTTTGTTCCTGCAGTACCACCCACCTTTGTCTTTAATGTTTTCTTGGGGGCGCTATAGTAAAACTGACCTGAACTTTGCCACTTAACTAAAGTAAAGCTGTGTTTTGGACAGAAAACTCCAAGGGCCCCATGGAGGCTGTTTGTAGAAAGCCTTGGTTGCATCAATACTGTGTGTCTACAGCACAGCTTCTCTCAGCTCATATCAAAACCAGTCATCACACTGCTGCTAAATTCACCTCTCAGTCTCCAATAGAGCTCCACTGAAAACAGTTTCTGTTTATTTCTGCATTAATGTTTTTTTTTTACGCTGTACTGATTGTTTGCACTGCTCTCTGCTCCTCCTGACACATATAATGCTTTACTACCCCTGGAGTGAACAGACTTTGGCAAAGGTAGAGGCGGGGGATTTTTCCAATATATTAAAAGCAACTCTTTTGACAGAGTTATCCTAATACTATGGCATTCTGTAAATCTAATAATTATAAATAACAATGTTAAATCAAGGGTTGTTGCAAGAACACCTAGACTTTGTAAAAGTCCTATTAATGTTTTACAGAAAGAACTGAAAAGAAAAGAATATCATACTCTTTAACAGATGATAATCATGGTTAGTTCAATAAATGTATTTTTCTTCTTCTTCTCATTATTATTTAGAAACATAAAATGATGCACTCTACTCTGAAATATCAAATCTCAATAATCTGTGAATTTTGTGACTTGATGATAATGTCATTCGTGAAGTTAAACCTTTTGAGGGTTTACATGACCTGTGTGTGTATGCATGTGTGTGTGCAAGTGTCTGTTTGGGAGTATAGGAGAAATTTTGGCTGCCTACACTCTATCCGGTACTTTTCCATTTCCTGAACTTCAGCGATGGACTCCCGCAAGTCGTCTGTGAACTTCTTGCGGTCCTGAGGGTTTGGAGCGTTAAAACTGATGAGGACCTTTACATCAGCACCTGGAATGGCTGAGGTGAGACGAATTCCATTTGGGTAATCTAAAGGTACAAGCACAGAAGGTTACTTAAAAGAAAAAAATTAATTAAAATGCTGAAAATAAGTGAACAGCCATCAATTAATCTCATGCAAATGAGAGCAAGCTAAAGGTTTTATTAATTGGCCATTTTAATACAAAATCTAGGTTTAATCTGTATGGGTTCTAATGGTTAACATGATTCACGAATGAGACCAACAGAAAGCGAGCCAAAAGAAGTTAGGCTACAATGTACAGGCCTTGCATTTACAGATTTAAGCAGATTCTGCTGCACTATAAAGGCTCATGTTACTTACACTGGTTCTCAAACAGCAGCACTTGCATTCCATACAGGGAGAAGGACTGCCTGAAGCTGTACGTCACTGAGTTTTTCTTCTTCTGGAAGATTTTAGTTACCTTCAAAGCCAAATAAGACCAGAAAAGAGTCAACTGGGTGGACCTTTCCAAAGCTCTGCAGCATTCACTGCAGCTGTACTATAGTCTGCCTGGGGCCTGGAGAAATACACTGGAAATGAACTTGGTTCAAAAGTGTATTCCATAAAATCAGTGCATCACTGATAGACATGTTTTTATGTTTTTTGTGTTTTTTAAAAATAATTCTCACCACCAAGAGATCATTAAAGAGGAAAATCTCTCGCTGATGTAAGCCGAGTTTCTGCAGCTTGTTGGGATCTGGCACTTCAAACAGACGGCAATAACACACCAGCCTGCGATGGGGCAGAGACAGAACCTATGGCACAAATATACACACACACAGTGTTAGGATATATAAAATGTATATATAAAAAATCCCTCTGAGACTGAAATCCCAACTGCTGATCCACGAATATGTTGGGGGTTACTGTATGTGTATGTATGTGTACGTATGTGTGTGTGTGTGTGTGTGTGTACACACACACACACACACACATACAGTAACCCCCAACATATACGTGGATCAGCAGTTGCGATTTCAATAACTAATAACTAATAATTTTTCGCTGCACCCCCATCACATGCGGGGAAATGGCAGATGCATTTTTTTTGCTTTTGTGACATACACGAGGATGAGGGAGCGTAGTGGACGAGGCCCAGAAGTAACAGCTTTTTTTTTAATTAAATTAAAGTGCTTTGAGAGCATATTTGGGGGCATATTTAGAGTTTACACTATGAAAATAGGCATTTTTTGACTTTTTTTTTACCACAACACAACAATGCATTTTACATGCGGGTACTCTTTGAATGAAAACCCGCGAAATGTACATATCCCATATACACATACACATATCTATTTTTATAGTGTAAACCCTAAATATGCCCCCAAGTGTATGCCCAAATCATATTTATTTAATTCAAAACTCAGTTTAACACAATACCCTTAAAATGTAAAGGTAAACCTGTATTTGTACTGTACAGTTTAAAGTGAACTTCTGTCTTCTGCAGTGCTAGAGTGTAAAATACTGATATTACCTCTGTATAGACTGTACTGTAATTCATGCAAGAGCGTTTTCTTTGGTATAAGCAGGTAAATACAGTAATAATTTATTTTAATTTAAGGTAATAAAAATACAGAGCTTTAAGAAGAACAAAACAAAAACACAAGAACACTCAGAGAAACACTCGAGACGCTCCATGTAGGAAACTGTTCTGATGCGGGAATGCTGGACTGCAGCAGCCAGAGATGTGTCACAGAGAAGCAGTCAATTAACAAGAAGAAGAAATGAATAACGTTCTCGGTTATATTTTCAATGAAAATCTAGCTGAATTTATGTTCATATTTATGTAACAAAATTAGTAAATTTCATTTTAATTACATTATATATTGCCGATTTCCGCAAACAATGATTAGTTTAGTTCTAAAAAAATATACGAATAACTGCTTCTTTACTATACAGAAAAAAATACCAAGTCATGTGCAGGGGGAGGAAAGTTGTAAATGCTGAACTCGCTTAATGTAAATAATGATCTTTACAAACAGGTCCGGCAGATGGTGTATAAATTCTGCAAGTGGTCAGTAAAAAGTGCCTTAACCAAGATTACTGCGGAGGCTAGTAACCAAATGACCTCAGAGGCTGCAACAAGCTTATGTCAGCTTGTGCTGTGTAAACAAGGCAATACCCTGCAGACTTGGAATTTATTGTTATTGACTCAGTCCAGAGAGTCCACAGCCAGGCGGACTACACAGTCAACACCGCCTCCCAGGCACAGCATGCAAGCACACTGTAACTGTTATATCAGAACATGTTCTTTATGTTATGTGAACATTTCATGATGAAAGGACCAACAAAAACCCAAAATTAGAAAGTAACTATGTCAGCATAGTGCATGAAAATAATTTACTTAATTCGTTTTTAGTTATTTTGTATGCAAGTAAGTACATTAATTCATTTTCTGTAACTGCTTAACCCTTACTAGGGTTCCAGGTACACCAAGCCTATTCTGGGTTTACGGGTGCGAGGTGGGATTCACCCCAGGTGGGACGCCGGCCCACAGCTATACTCACACCATTCTACCATGAGGAGAACATGCAAACTCCACATACACAAGGCCAGGACCAAGATTTGAACCCCCAACCCAGGAGATGCTACCCACTGTTTTTTTGTAAAACATTATCTATCTAGGTGTATGTAAGTATACTTATAGCACAGTCTTAGGCAAAAGTGGAACTCCCCATGTCATGATACATGTTTTTTTGCTTTTCTGACTGCAAATAAGCAGTAAGTTTTGTCACTGAATATAACATTTGTACATATCACATTTTATGTCTGTTCATGTGTGCTTATGGTTCATATTTTACCAATATATTAAATTCAGCAAATAAGCAGTCATTGTGCTCTAAATGTGTAGAAGTTATAAGTACTTGTTTTCACTGTAGTTTGACCAGGGGTGCCCAACTCATGCCTAAGACTAACTATTTTGTTTCCATTTTGGACACATGAGCAGCTAAGACATACTGCAGACTTTGGTCCAGGTTTGTGGTTCCCATTTCTATACCATTATATAGTACTATACTTTAGAAATAGGTTCCTTACCAATGGCCACAGAACATATTCGCACCAGCAAAACAGGTTTGCATTACTACACCACATCCCACAACATATACAGTAAGTGAAGGACACTAAAGTGCACTTACACATCCAAGGCCATGATGAAGTGAACCGATCTGCAAACCGAGAGAAAGGAAAATTGGTGATGTTTGTAAACAGACACTCAGAAAGGAAGCTGCATAACAATGACTGGCATACCATTAGTAAACAGGTAAGCAATATTGTGTCCCCTGATGACAACCACTCCTTCGTTCTGCACTGAACTAAGTGTAAAATGTGAGCAACGCAAACCTTAAGGCAACTTTACAAAATCACCACAAATCACTGGCTGTTTTGTGCTTGTTTGCTCAGCAGCTGTTAAGCTAACGACGCAAATAGGGCTTACACTTTAACAGAGACAGACCAATCAAAATGCCAAATAGGATTTATTGACGATTTTTTACATATAGGGCCTTCCTTTTCACTAGAGGTTGGCTTAATGTCATGATCATTTCTGAGCATTTGTAAGGTTCCGGGGGAGTTATGTGGGTGGACGGCCAGTAGGAGTCATCCTTATTTCTGTTTAGATGTGTGTGTGATTTAGCTGGGGCTTAAGTGGATGATTTGTCTCAGCTGGGTTGAGTTTTCTTTAAGCACATGTGTTTTGTGATTGGTGGGACTGTGTTAAAAGAAATTAAAAAATATATAAGTTCAGCCTAGGTGGAAGTGGGTTGTCGAGTGCTTCTACCTGTTCCCTTGTTTAAAGAGTTTGGGTTGGCCATCGTGCCAGTTTCTGTTATACTTTAAAAATAAAAAGTCGAACGAGAAAATGGAAGCCTGCATCTATGTCTGCTCTCATTGGGAACGAGGGGGGAAACGTAACAGCATTATGATAAATACTGTAGTGCCATTATATTTACCATTAGTACATTGTTTACTAGCTTGGTCTACTGTTCTCAGGGGATCAGATAATACCCACCTGGAGATATTACAACCCATTTACAACCTTCATAGACATTCTTGTGCAGTTTCCTCATTGTAACCTTTGGGTTTATGCTCCATTCTGGCGAATAAAGTCTTGGTGTATTTTTATAGCATGATGTCACTTACTGGCTTCTTGCCCACAATGAGT
Source organism: Brachypetersius gabonensis (assembly GCA_037577145.1). NCBI lineage: Eukaryota > Metazoa > Chordata > Actinopteri > Characiformes > Alestidae > Brachypetersius > Brachypetersius gabonensis. The sequence goes on from JBBJLR010000139.1 coordinate 26,442,887, forward strand.
TTCTCCACCTTCTGCACCTGAGACACATGATCTTCATTGGTCTTGAGTTCTTTCTGACGGATCCGCTCATAGATGCCGATCAACATCTCACGAGGGATGTCCTCACCATCATCGACCCCTAAATTACACACACACACACACACACACACACACACACACACACACACACAAAGAGAGAGAGAAAGTAAGCAGAGATACTATGTAGGCATTTGTTTCTTTCCATTAGCCTAAACGAGAGAAACAATAAGAGTAACTTTATTTTCCCTGCAACTTTTTTGCTCAAATGAGCCCAGTTATGTAAAATTCCCCCAATGTGTGCATCCTTAATGACTTAACGGATTAAAACAGAACTGCTCTTTCAACCTTTACAAAAGAGCTTTTAATGACTTTGACTAATTTCTTAAGCAACATGGAAGTGTGCTTAATTTCTGAAACTGCAGCAACTTTTAGAAACAAGCAGTAAAATGACTGGACGACTGTTAACAGTTTTAGCATAATCCAACAATTCTTTTCTTCCCTCACCCACCTCGAAGGTTCTTGACAAAGTCTTCTAGTTTCATCTTGCGCTCTGGCTTAACGTTAGGGCTGTACATGTCTGTGTTGAGGAGGATGATGGCAAAGGCCAGGATGAAGATAGTGTCCGGGTTTCGGAACTGCCGCACCACTCCTGGGTTGCAGATGCAGTAGCGTTGGCTGATAAGGAAAAATGGGGCAGAACAATCTTAGGATTCTAGTACATATCAAGGCCATATCAGTAGACTGAGCTCCTGAATGCAAAGAGAACATCTGTTTCGCTATAGAGACTTGAGGAAATGGAGATTGAGCAGATTAAGGTGTATCCTCACCTGAAAGCCTCGATTAAGCGCTCAACCTTCTGGGCCTCTCCTTGGACCCTGATGTGTGCCTGGAATTTCCTGAGAGCTTCGTCCAGTTCCATCCCTGAAAAGTCCATCTCGTCCACCACACAGCTGGAAAAAATACACCAACATTTCAGAGGTCGACAAGAAATGCAATAACTTGATTTTGAGGTCAAAACAATTGGCACATTTTAACTGGCAGAAGGAACCATGCCATACTGCAAACAAATGTTTTTCCATAAAGCCAAACCAAACCTGAGTTGTACCATATAGCAGGGCTGAAAGTGACCCACAGATGAGCTGACTGCGTCACTACTTTCTAAATGGTCGAAATATTGTCATCACCATGTCTTGATGACATCACCAATGTTGTCATCAAGAAATCATTGGGTTATTTTTTTACTGTTTGTGCAAAAAAACAACAATGGAGATACAAACTAACAACTGGGAAGATGACAAAGGAGAAGCACTACTGTCTGAAGTTACATTGCCTGTTTATGTACTACAACTGTACATAAACATACAGTTTAGGTGCAGCACGGTTCCTGTATACCTATGGAAAAGTGTCTTGAGTACCAGTTGACAAAAATGGGTCATTCAGACAACAATGATCAAGTGTCATTTAGAGTTTTTACTCTTTTAGGGTAAGTGATGAATGACTAATAGACTGCGTGTGAAATCTATGTAGCATGGAAAGTGTGTATGAACAGCTGCCAGCTCAAGAGATGACTTCATTTTAAGAGTAGGCTGGACTTAATTAGCCAGGCTCTATTTGAGCTGATAAAGAGGGAATCTGTACAGACATGCGGCAATCCTCAGAGGACCTAACGTAGACTGCTTTCTCAGACGCTGCCCTAATTGATATTATCTGAAGAGACGTTGCAATGAGGACACAGGAGGCACTTGTTCAAGGATTAAGATTTTAAAGGCATCAAGTCAATTAATTGTCAGTCAATGCACCTAATTTTTGGAGAACTCTCACAAAGAACACAGTATACCAGCACAGCACTCACTAACTCACTACAGAGAGGCCAGTATGGCAGAAGCATTCTCAAAATGTGGCCAGCACACATTGTCCAAGACAGGTGTATATAACAAACCAGAGGTGAAAATACTTAAGGGACTCCATTTAAGTATTATTCTATTATAATTTATATTAACTGTAGTCTTACCCGGTAACTCCAAGAGAAAAAAACACTTTTAACTCCTAACATTTTGATTGAAAATGAAAACAAACACTCACTCCAGGACATCCCTGTTGAACTGTTTCTGTCGGTTCCCCAGGAACTCGCCAATCATCTGCCGACTCAGCCCCTTCCTCTGAAGCAGAAAGTGGGCCACGCCTACAGGCGTGTCCGGAACGAAGCCTCTCTCGGTCAGGTACTGAATGCCTTTCTCCGGCTTTCTGAAAGTGGATCAACAACAGCTGTTCACTTTGCTCCGTGTGATAAGCTCTGATATGTATATGTATAAAACTACATAAAAAGAAAAATGGAACCTTTCAGGTGGAGCCTAAACTATGGGTTCCTACCTCTAAGAACACCCATTAAGTAGCATAATTTCAAAGAAAGCAACCAAGTATTGTTCAAATGATTTTAAATTATAAAGTACATCTGATCTATGCATATTTTACCAAATATATAACTCATATTTCATTCTTACTTGACAATTTTTCATCCTCTGTTCATTCCTTAGAGTTAAACAGACTGTTTCTGTTCCTGTGCCTTTAAGACTGACATATGTAAATTACCTCTTTTCTGATTGGCTGCTCTGATCTGACCCTCTTTAAAATGACTCTCAGTGGGTTGATTTGTCAGTTATGTTTCAATTTATGAACTGTATGGATTGGACAGTGAACATACATTTTGGAAAATTAACAATATTTACATACGTCAAACTTTTTAATTCCAAAAAAGTGGTTATATGCCCAATATATTGCAGTATAATCACAGTCCTGATATTTTGTCCATATCGTGCAGCCCTAGTGTTTCCATCCATTAGAAAAATTCACTATGATTTCCTATGTTTTTTATGCAGTAACTATAGTTTTACTATAGAACCCCATGGTGCTTTGGTACTACCCATAGTTTTACTATGGTTTATCCATTACACTTCATGGTAGCTGTGGTACTACCATAGTTAACATATACATATACCACTTCATAGTTACCCAAAAAAACATGAAAACCATGGTTATTTAATCATAGTAAACCATGGTTCATTTTCGTAAGGGATATAGCTCATTAGGTTTACTGTTTTTGTATTAGTTGTCTGCTGCTGTCCTACACTGAAGAAACTATAATTATTTTCTGCAGTGGGACAAAATGACAATAGAAGCGACTATGACTTTGAACTGAACATTAGAAGGTATGTTATACATTAATATCAAATTCTCCTTGCATGCATAACATTTGGAACCAAAGACCAAGTCATGAAGCGTAACTGTATAACTTAAGGAACTGAATGAAATCTATTCCTGATGCTTGTTAGGCATGCTACACCCTTGGATTGAGCCACAAAAAGGGAACAATAATGTCTTACAGACCCTTCCTGATTAAGAACTACATGAGGAAGTAATATGTATCTTGGGCCGAACTCTACTGGAAGAAGTCAAATTAAAGGAGGGGGCACAACGAAGTCAAGTTATTCCCCCCCCCCCCAAAAAACCTAGAACTCCGCTCCATATGGTGGTGTTGGCTTGAGGGTGATTCCACCGGAGATGGTGAAGAAGAAAGAAAAAAAAAAATACTGTTTGGCTAAAAAAGTGCACCTAGAGTAGTATTGCTCTCAAAAATCATGGGTGACTGGTATAAATGTGTTGGTATAGATATGCCCTCTCTCTCTTTCAAAGAAGGGCATCAATGAGGAGCTTTGACCTCCATATTGTTTAACTTGCTGTTAACAAATGAATTGAAGCTGATTTTTGGACCTCAGGCATCCTAAAACTTCCACACAATGTAAATGGCACATATATCCAAATTCTATTGTATTAATGCTCATTTCTATTAGCACCCTTATGTTATATTATTGGGTGGATGATGACGGTGGTTATATAGCAGCTGTAAATGGTCATTTTAAGCTTAAACTTGCTTGTAACAGACACTCAGAAAAGAGTGTCACACACTCTTCCAATAATGATTTGAACCTTTAATGTCGCTGAAGACAGAACGGATACACTATGAAATCCCTTTTTTCAAAAACAAGAGTTTGGACACACCTTAGAGTGTGTACTTTATCATCATAGCGTTGCAGTTCATTAATAGACCGTTAATCCCATCTGAAACATATTGTTCTGAATTTTATTTTGTATTATTGTATATTATTATATATTGCATACTATAATACCTGCATCATATAGTTTCATACTGTATCACTGCATTAAAATTAATATTAGCTTAGGATGTAACATATTGGCTATAATTTTGGACCAGGACACTATAAAATTCAATTAAATTGTAGCACTTTTGGAATTCCAAATGTTTAGATATAATACAAATAATATTTAAACATACGTCACATTTTCAGACACTCATTATTGCTATATCGAAAAATGTCATGCCAGTTGTAACATCCGTACCTATATAGAAGTTCATTATAGAACTGTTCCATATGAACAATGCGAGGTCTTCATTATAGTAATAAAATATAGAAATTAAAATAAAAAATGTTCTACTGCACAATGGTTGAGTTTGGTCTTTGGTAGCAAATATGTTTAGGTTTCAGTAATAAAATAAAATGTCCTGTGGCAAACCTCAATTCCGGATAAGGATTTCTTCCACTGAATGGAACAAGATTGTTTCACCGATAGTAAAAAGATTAAAAAACCAAAATACCATTTTTCTGCCAGTGCAAACATGTTCCTCAGAATTTGCCTGCTAACATGCAAGTTATTTCTGGCAAATTTCACATGCACTAAATGAAGGTGATGCAACTTCAGGCAGGTCCTCTGATCTCCAAAGCTGATAAAAGCATTATTTTTCCATTGCGGGCTTATACAGGCTCTTCTATACTTACTATACAGTTCTATTGCACAGTACACTCAAAATAATGGACATAAATCTCTCTTTTTTGATGCGAGGGGGGGAGCATATCTCAAATACGTGGAGGACATCCAAAAATCTGACATAAACAGACATTTTTGGTTGGGTTCTCAGCAGAGGATATGCCTATTTTCACTTCAAATCAACAAAACATTCCATACTACACATTACATTTGTTATATACACCACACACACCTTCCTTGTTATAAGAAAACAGTAAGAATTTCAGAAGTCATCAAAAACTGGCCTTCATACCTCTAGCAACCAATAAAAATAATATTTTTGAGTACATCAAAATGCTAAACCAACAAATAAAAACCAATCCATGTAATTCCCACTTGGAGAGTTTATCAAACTTATTAGTAACAAATTAACAGAACGAAAAGAGCATTTCTAAACCAGAAACAGATGGAGTCCTGAGCTAAGGCACATATAGATCCAGCAGAATACATACTTGTTGAAAAGGTTGAGACCTATGCGGTAGTAGCGTTTGCGGATGAGGTCATTGCTGAAGGCTGGCGAGTCCCAGCTGTTGCGCGTCTCTTTGTGGTACGTCTGCTTGCTGAGTGTCTGCTCCCTCACGCTGTCCCGGGACGACGACTCAGAGCTGCAGTTGATGGTGTCAGTTGAGTTCGAAGTGCTATTGATGCTGTCATTATCCCCATCTGAAAAGTCTGATTCCGACTTACTCTGTCGGTTCCCATTGATGGCTAGGTGGCTCTCAAGCTGCCGATGCCTGTGCCGGATTGGCTCCTCATCCCGAGAGAGGGACGGGCCTCTAGGAGGTAGACCATGCGCTATGTGTTTGGGGCTGGCTTGTGGTCCGGCCACGGTCCGCTCGTAAACGTTCTGTCTCTTTACTGAGTCGATCTCGGAGCGGTCACTCATGTCAGCGGAGCTGTCACTGGGTGGTTCGATGGTAAGCAGCGGCAGATGGTCCATACGAAGTCGCGGTTCCTGACACTCCAATGAAGGCGTGCTCCGGCAGCTGGTGTCAGTGTCCACTTTGTCCTCCTTGTTGTCCATGGACCAGTATTCCTGCGAAGAGTTGACAGACTGGGCACGCTGGTCGGACTCGGTGCTGGATGCTGGGTCTGCAGAGTGGTGTGTAAGGTGGATAGGGGGAGAAAGGTCCTCCTCGTCGATGAAGAGTGTCACATCGCTGTAGGAAGCCATCATCTCATCAAGCTTGCGTCGGTCAGCTCCATGAGCAGGTTTCACCTTGTAGGGCAACTTCCCTTGCATGTCCTGAACCTGCTCTGGCTGTTCCTCCTCTTCATGCAAACTTCTACAATTTAGGGCATCATCAATAGATTCTGCTAGTGATTTAACCTGCCTAGAGAAAGCATCTTCAAGCTCTGTAATAGCATCACTGAGGTCGTTCTGAGCTGAAGGTGCAGCCACGCGCACAGGGACTATGTCCCCACTCTGAGTTTTCACCATGGTTCCCATTTGACTGCCCTCATCAGTCAGGGACACCTGCTTGCCCTCGAAAAATGAGCTGTGGACTTTCTCAGGTCCCTCAAAGGAAAACTGCATCCTCATGTTGGACAGAACGATCCGCCGCGACATGCGGTTCTCTGACATGGAACTCCTGAGACGCTCAAAGTTCTTGTTCATTTGGTACTGGCGGAAGGCTGTCTGAATGGTACGAGCGGCATGACGGCTGATGAAACGCCCACCATATTTCCTCTCTAGCATCTCCACCTGAGAGACCCAACAAGAAATTAGCAAAGTGGCTTCAGAAAGTATACTATATTATATTTACACATTTGATATATTTATACAGACCCTTTGGGCTGGTGCAACACAGGAAAGACTATCCTAAAGAGCCATTAAATAGAAGATCCTGACCCCATTCCTGCTGAGCCCACTCTATGCATCCTTTTTTTTTTGTTGCTTTGTCTGATCCAGCACATCTGATTAAATAATAAATGAGCTTCTTGTGAACTTGGCCATATGTATAGATTTGGAAAAACACAAAAAAAATGTGCAGAGAATGGGGTTGCGAAGGTGCGCATCATAAGGAATCGGAAACCTTTGCTGTAGGTGTCCATCGGCATTATTATTCCAATTTACCGGTTTGGCAGCTTTTTATATTTGTTTCAGAGATGACACAATGTAACATTTTCCTGTCTGATTGTATTGATACTGAAACCTGAGTAATATCTGATGCTGTTTTTTCGTTGAAAAAATACAAAAGCTTTTTTAATGGAAACTCTTCACTTAACCCTGTCTTACTCATACATCTCAAACAACATGACATAATACAGTGTGAATGTGTGCTATTTGTTTCAGGATTTGATTGGACTGATTCTTCTTCCCCACTAATAATATCAGCCCTGTACTCATACCCCACAATACTGACATGCCATATGTAGTTGTTAATTACATTTTTTTTTTTTTGAAAGGACTTAAACCATCTGCTAACTATTTCCACCTAAACCTGTGTTGGACATTTGTATATTTCATATGTGTATATATTTTGCATATATTTCTTAGTACATAACATCTGTCTTTATTTACACTCAACGTCTAATAAGCCATTTTAATCAGCACAGTGTGATATGCCAGTAAATGGCACTGATCTGTTTTCTCATCATCTGTTCCTGTACCTGCTTGTCCTGTAGATCAGTGGAGAGCTCATAGCTCTCAGAGAGCGAGCGCGAGCGCTTGATGGCCTCCTCCTCAGCTTGCTTGCGAAGAATGGACTGCGAGTGCTGGAGTTTGGGCCTCCGCGGACGCTGAGGGCCAGGCTGGGCAGTCTGGCCGAACCCCGAGCCGTCAAACGTGTCGGGGCTGATGGAGGAACTGTGGGTCAGGGGGCCATAGCCTGTCCCACGTTCCAGAGAAGGGGTCGGCTCACTGCTGTGCACTTCCCCCTCCACACTGTAAAACACAAACAAACCAGCAAATTCATTAAATAGTGATGAGAAATAAGGCAAAAAACCCACAGAAACTAAACTAAACTAAAACGAAACGGGATTTAAGGTTTATGTGGCAGAACAAACTGACATATTTCCTTAATTAACCAAAAGTGCAACTGTGAGAGGAAGGGGATAGAAACCACAGGTCACAGCCTTGCACCACATAGTCAGTAAGTACAAAATATCAATAATGGAAAATATCAGCAGAGGGACAATGGAAGCGGAACCCATGTCTTCCAGAAACCTGACAGTACATCAGAATTATATTAATTCTGTAAAGTCAAAACACTGCAATAAACATGAAAAATACTGATTGTCATTTGAAGAAGTTTGCAAAAACTTCAAAAACACAAAACATGAAATGTGCCAAAGCTTTCTACAGGCTTTAACAAGTTCAAATATTATGGTATACAAATAGTATTAATTTCAGCAAATAAACAGTAACTGTAGATTAAAATCTCAGTGAGTGAAGATCTGTTTTCACTTAGAATATCAACAAAACATCTTTTGACTAAACCTTACATTACATTACCTTAAGTTATGTTAAATTACATTACATTAGATTAAATTACATGTGCAATTACAGCTGCCAGAATTAGTGGATTAATTCAGACCAGCAGTCAGAGATGATGTAACAAATCCAGCAGGTACTTGAAAGACCAACGACGTGGTGTTGGGTCACCTCAGACCCCCTGAGCTTCTGGCAACAGCACCTTCCAGACTACACTAATATAAAGCTCAACTCACTCATTCTTATTCTCCACAACCCGTCTTCCAAGGAAAGGGCTCCTATTCCCAAAGAACTCACAACTTTTCCTCCAAATCTTATCGACCATTGTGAAGATGAAAAAAAAAAAGAAGCTCAAAGTGCAACACAGACAAAGTCTGCTCTGATGAAAGCGGACCGAGGACCAATCATTTACCCAGAACACCACATCATGTGCATGCTGTTGCTCAGAACTGCGGGTTTGTGGTTACAGAAATCAACAGTCGTGTTTGCATAAAAAACAGCGAAAGAACAAGTTGTGACAGCATGTTCGAGGCTGTCGTATGCCGGACTGGTGAACGGCTGGCAGGAGCAAAGTAGGTCTGAACAGCAGCTCCGTCCATGCTTGTGTAAACAAGGAACTTTCACTTTGAACAGGAGGCACTTTCACCTCACATGCACTACGGTCATTCTGACGCTGTGGGCAAGTCTTGTTGAGCGATTGGTGGGGAGGTTGGGAGTATTCAACAAAATCTACCTTATGACGGCTTCCAGAGGATCAAGCAGGTGATTCGTATACTGTGGTTGGAACACTTCTATCTAGGCACTTTACAGCCTGTTGTAGTTTCTTTTGGGGCAGCTAGTGGTCTAGTGGTTGGGGAAGTGCCCCTGCAATCAAAAGGCTGTGGGTTGAAATCTAAGACTGTTAGTGGCACCACTGAGGTCCCCATACACTGCTCCCTGGGGGCACCTCGTGGGTGGCAGTCCACGTCTTCACTTGGTGAATGGGTTAAATTCAGAGAAAGAATTTCACACTGTTCACACTGTGTGTTGTGGTGTGACTATCACGTTTTAATGTTATCTTCTCAGAATGCCAAAGACAGGACAGTTCAACAGGCATTACTGTATTTTTGCACCAACAAGGTGACCCAAAATCTAAAGAAATGAGGGGTGGCTCAAGACTTTTGCACAGTACTGTAATTATTTACCATTAATTTGACAATGTGAAAATATATGACATTGTTATCATTATTGCCTAAAGTAAATAACATGAATCATGCGTTTTTTGGAATATAGCCAACTTTTACACGGGCAGAAGTCCGGGCACCCGTATTTCAATGACAGTTTTGATTATTTAATTAAAATGAGTACATATTCGCTATAGAATACACACTGAAACGTGACACTTTTTGCAAATGTACATTTATTTAATGAGAAAGACTTTGTAATTTATTGGAAAAGAATGTACAAATCTGAATCCAGTAAATTAAGTGCATTCTCCACTGTGTTACTCTGACACATCATAACATAAAATACATTAAGATAGTGTAATACAATATGTCATAACATAATTTACTTTGAATCCCAGAGAAGGATATTCAAATACACTGCAATCAGATTTAATAAATGTAATGGGCCTTTACCCATCGCAAACACACACTATACCAAGTGACCTTGCTTCTAGTGACCTTGGTATTGTGCTCAAAACCAAACAGACACTAAGCCAAAAGCTATATACCAGTTTGCACCACAAGTGCACATACACTGACAACTGCTGCCGTTGTTGTGGTGGTGGTGGTTTGGGCTACTTGTGACATGCTGAAATTCACACTTCTTGCATAATGGCTCATGCACTGAATCTCCTCCACCATCTGTTACAGCAAACTGTGACGCGTTACTCCCTCCCACCTCTACGGCAATTCCGCCTAGCAGACTGTTTGAAATGCTAGACATCCATATAGGCCATGTACAATCATAACACTCACAAGGGCATCGAAAAAGGGAAGGAGAGAGAGGAAGAGTTATACAGGACTGATGCTCATATGACCGTCACCTAGAGTGGGGAGAAAAGGACCGAAACTAATATCGTGATTTTTTTTACTATTCAAATGATAATGATATGACAGTTATGTACAATTCTTGCTACTACTACTGCTACTACTACTACTACTGACATACTACTACTGCTACTAATGCTACTGCTATACTACTACTACTGCTACGGCTACTGCTATACTACTACTACTGCTACTGCTACTACTACTATTCTACTGCTACTACTACTACTATTCTACTACTACTGCTATACTACAACTGCTGCTACTACTACTACTGCTACAGGTACTGCTACTGCCACTGCTATTGCACTACATCTACTGCTATATTACTATCGCTATGGCTACTGCTATTGTACTACTACTACGACTACTACTAATACTACTGCTACTGCTGCTACTGCGACTGCTATTGCACTACAACTACTGCTATGCTACTACTGCTACGGCTACTGCTATTGTACCACTACTACTACTACTACTACTACTGCTACCACTACTACTGCTATACTACTACTGCTATACTACTACTGCTATGGCTACTACTACTGCAACTACTGCTATACTACAACTGCCACCACAACTACTGCTATACTACTACTACTGATATACTACTATTACTGCTGCTGCTACTACTACTATTAATACTGATATACTCCTACTATTAATGCTACTACTACAACAACTACTACTGCTACTACTACTACTACTACTACTACTGCTACTATACTACTACTACTACTATACTGCTACTGCTATAATACTACTGGGACTGGGGCTGCTTCAGAAAAATGCACATTGAAAAGAAGGGTTTGTTGGTGCAATGCCGTAGAAGAATCATCTTTGGTTCCCAAAAGAACCTTTTGATAAATGGTTAGAAGTTCAGACAACCCTTCTTTTGTGTTCTTTCCCCTCACCGCCCTTCAGTACTGTTTCCACTAGCAGGCCTCTGCACTGAACAACCTGGCACACTTTGGTCTGTCAAGAAGAATTTAACTAAAGAATCTGAATTAACTGCTGCAGTTAGCTTATCTTCCCTCAAGGTTTCTTCTTAATACTATATTAAGGAGCTCTCCTGCCATCGTTGCCTTCAGCCGGCTCATGAAGAGTCCAAAACAACATTTCTACAAAGCTGCTTTGGGGTGACCCAAACAAATGAGACTAACATGCATGACTGTGGCTTTGGGCTTCTAAACATATTATATAGGTTAGTTACATTTGGCCTGAGTGAACTAGGTCTCCTCTGTGGTTTTGGTATCAAAAAATGCACCATAAACCAGTTTGAGCAATGCAGTCATAAAAGCACTTTACAACAAATGTTTCAGAAAGGACCCACATTTCTGTAGTTGGGCCACCCATCAAACCATTCTCAGCCACCAGAGGGAGTCAGCCAGCCATCCACTTACCAGTACTAATAAACATAAACAAAGCTAGGTAAAGAAAAAATAATATTTTGTTTAGTTGTAAATGAACAATATTAGCACTTTGCTGCAGTCGTTGTCAGCAAGTAAGAAGTAATCAGCTTTTTGCAATACTGTGGTTTTGACCCATTTCTTTTGACACACTATCAGCTCCGCAAAGTTACCATGGCCCCTCTAATGCATTCAGAAACAAACCTTTCATTAGGATTTGAAATAGGTGATTGATTAGACCAGACAAGAACCTTCATCTCTCTTAGGGAGAGAAACAACCTTTCATGGCCAACAAGGCTAACTGTCCAATAATCTCTCACGGTACATCGTTCCATTCCTGTTTCCAACATTATAATGTTGTCCGCAGAGAAACAGGCCCACACCATGTGGCTTCCACCTTCGTACTTCAATGTGAGTGATCATATGCACAAACGTGAATGGAATTATTGCAATGTTCCAAAATTGTTCTAATTCATGTAAATGTATTAAAATTTTAGACATACATCTCTGACATGCAATTTTAGATATGCCCCTTGCTTCTTGCAAGTCGAATAACTACACACATGCCTCACCTCCTAGCAAATGAACACACATGTAAGGTGAGGTAAGGCACAATCCGGCACACTTTCCCTAAACCTTAGAAGTCTAGTGTTATTGATATTGACTTTCCAAAATAAAAAAAACCCCCAAAGACTCTTTAATGTTGAGAATATTACATATTTTGTTTATACATATTTTATTCAAATATATTTACAAACATATCTGTACAGGTTCCAAGTCAGATTCTGTTTGTCCTAGTGTCAAAACAATTGTGTCACAAAAATATGAACAAAATGGCTTTCAGCAAAACAAGTAAATAATTATTTGATCCCTCACGGATTTTGTAAATTTGTCCAATGACAAAGCAATGAAAAGTCTCAGAACAGTATCATTTTAATGGTAGGTTTATTTTAACAGTGACAGAT
>JBBJLR010000139.1:26488999-26508966 GCA_037577145.1 Brachypetersius gabonensis
AATCAGAGGCAGAGATCGCAGGGCAGAGAAAGGGGGGGGAAAAAAAACAACAACACACGACTAGTCTCTCAGGGGGCGTCAACTCTGTAGTCAACTATATATACACACAAATACAGAAAGATATGCCTGTGACTGATCACATTGTCTGTCAGTAACTGGGAGCTTCTTGATCAGTAAAACTATACTATCGTAATAATTAATGATGCACCAAAATAAACATCTGAATAACATAAAAGCTGCCCTGAAAGGATCTAATTATAAGGTCTGGGTAGCTCACCTCTGAGTGACGAGTGTGCACTTCCAGAATGTCCCTCTTGGTTACAGACCAATGAAAGGTGAGTCCAGGAAGAGCATTACCAAAGGAGAATGGGGTCTGAGTGCTGGTGAGACCCATCACATGTACTGGCATCTACAAGAGGAGGACAGAACACAGGCTTACAGTTTCCACAAAGTAACACACACAAGCACATCACCCTCTTCTGGGTCTGTGGATTAATAAGAAGCAGAACAGATCCGGTTACCATGGTGCCAGACTTCATTCTCGTGATGGGTGCTCGGATACGGATGGCTTTCAGCTGGATGACCTCTACCTCCACTTGATCCTGAAATGCAAGGTAATCAGCACACATGTGTGAACAATTTTTTATTATAAAAAGTATCAAACTAAACAGAACTTCAGTGTTCTAAAATCAGTGATGTATACTTTTTGCTAAAAAAAAATTAAAATGTTCTCTTACAGCAAGAGAAAATAACTTGCCACAAGGTTTAGGGGTTTTTTTGTGTAAAAGTAATTTTTAAGGCTTTCTAATTAATGTTTTTTTCCAGGAATGTATTTTAAACCTTACCAAGGCTATGAATGGATTGTCATATTTATTTATTGTTCTTAAAACACAATTCACTAAAGCAGGCACACCTCAGTCCCAGTGGGGTGTTGTGTCCAGCAGAGTCTGGTGATTTCCCCTGGATCACCTCCCCTGTTAATTTTCAGGTGAAGTGAGTGGGTCAGAGGAGGAAAACTACCAAACTGTCCTGGACACCGGCTCTCTGAGACCAAACTTGGGGAAACCTGCTCTAAAGGTTAACCACTAAAGATCAGCTTATATGGGTGAAAAACTTAAGTTACCTTGGAAACCACCACCAGTTTGCCAGATTCCGTGTCGACTGCTTGTACAACTCCGGTCACGGTCATGTTTCCAACGGCAACGCCACGAACAAGTCCCATGCTGTTTACAGCTGCTATATCAGCATTGCTTAGAGAGAAGAGGATGTTGGACTGGGGCTGTGGCCCTCCTTCAGATGTGATCTGCAGATTTTATGAAAGGCAGAAGGTTTTGATACAAAAAATGAGTTAACTCATAAAAACACCCATAAACGTTCTCAAACAAGTAAACAGGTAATTACCTGCATCACTGCACCTATAATCAGAGTGACCTTTCTTGGAAGAAGCCTGAAAGGTGGGAAAACCTAGATCGAAAAGAAAAAACAAAAATTGCAATCCTTTTTTAACAAAAATTTTACTACAAAAACAGAGGGGAAATGTGTAATTATTGGCCCAAAAAAATATCAGCAACATATATCAGCCATCGGCTGACCCTGACTTCTAAATAACAGCATCTGCTTTATAAAAACACATATCGGTCGACCTCTAGTTTGGACAGTAAATAAAATGGTTGTATTTGTGTTGTAGATATTCAAGTGTGCAAGTTTCTCTACAATAAACAAGTTCTTAAAGTCTAACTTATGCAGAAATTGGGAAAACTGTGACTGAAGTAGTTTGGCTGCAATGCGCTAAAATGCGTCTTACTTCGATTTGCTGTGGTGCTGATGCAATTTTTCTTCCATTCTTGTCAATCACAACCGCAGACACACTCGTCTGGCCAATGGTCAGGCCTTTGACCAGGAAGGTAGCTGTATCCTTCTCCGAAAACTCCAACAGAGGTCTACCAAAACAATCACAGAGGAGTGATGTTAAGATGCTTCTCGTGCTCCATAAAAAACAGTCTGTAAATCTCTAGAGAGTTGTTTTCACTCACTGCAAAGAAACAATTGATGATGCGGCCTTCAGCTTCAGATTCATGTGGGAGAAATATTTGGCGAGGAAGGGCCTCTTGTTGTCGTCCAAAACCCGAACATAGGCTTTGATGGACTTTCCTATCTCCACCTGAAACACAGCAATGCATCAGCATGTTTCCTCTCAACAGTCACTACAGAAAACCTCAGCGATAATCACTGAATGATTCATGCCTTCCATTCTCTTCAGGCTTGGACCCAAAGGAGAGCTGGACAGTAAATAAGTATATAATCAATACTGACTGACACATGGCCCCGTTAACTGCGGCGTGCAAACTGGAACGTATTTCCGCAAGAGAATGCAAAGTGTGACTGCGTGGTTGCTATGGTAGCCGCTGTTTGGTGGTTGCTATGGTATCCCAAGTGGTTGAAAGGTTATTACTAGGTGGTTACTACGGCATGGCAGGTGAAAATGTAGTTAGTGAGTTGCTATGGTAACTGTAGTAGTCGCTGTGGTGTTGCTACTTGATTGCCTTGGAGTGTGTGTGTGGGCTGGGCTGGGCGGGGCGGGGCTGGGCTGGGCTGGGCGGGGCGGGGCGGTTCAGAGAGAAGAGAGAGAGAGAGAGACCAATGTTTGGACAAAACCCATCAAAACGTGTTGGAATCAATCTGATCTTGGAATCAAAATCATAAAATTGAGTTAATCCTGGAGGAAATTGCTTATGTTACGACTGCAGAGACACAGAGACAAGAGAAATATAAAATATAAATATTAACAAATCCAAGCAAAAGCCATATGAAATGCTGGGGTATAAATACTATAGATAAGTAACTTACAGCTAAATGATTTACTAACAACACTAAACGCGGATGGGAGTGCAGTAACAGAGACCAGTTCAGTAATACTGAGGCAAATAATGACATTTCACATGGTAAGACTACTATTCAAAAGTTTGTGTACACCAGCAGTACTCAACAAAGAGGAATGTGTTCAGTATTTTTTGACTGTTGGTGGGATTTAAAACCACAACTCTGGAATTTTGGCACAGTTGTAACTCTGATGTGCGTGGTTGGATTCTCAACCAAACAAGCTCTGAGAAGAAGCAGCACCAACATCAGGTGGAATAACAACTATAATTTAAAAAATCTAGCAATTCCAGCACGTGTCTGCTGTTCAAGCACAGGCTCTGAAGGCTATCTCACCCTGATAAAACCTCAGACACTGAGGTCTGCCAAAAAACAGGAGTTCCCAGCCTTTTAAACAACTCCCAGCCTTCCAAACCACAGTCCACGTTTTTACAGTACGGCAGGGGAACTTGGGGAGTGTGCACAAGACTGGCTGATGTTTTAATACAAGACATGTTTAGTCTCCAAACGGCAAAGTAATTGGACAGCTTCGTAGTAATAAATTTGTGGCTGTTGCAAAAACATGTATTTTATGCAGCATGTCCTTATATTTTGCATGTGTTTGTATATTTAATTAAAGGTATTTTCATTCTCGTTTTTCATTTGGCCCGATAAAAAGCTTGTTAGCCTTTTTTCCCCCCCATTACGATAGCAATTATGGTCCAAAGACATACACAAATGTGACAGGCTAATCAGTTTACATAAAAATAGCTTATGAATATTTTAAAAAGGCCTGTTCGCCATATTTTTCCTTGTATTTTGCTTAGTTTCTCCACTTCACCTCAGGACAAAAGTGGATTTATGTATCAAAAACTAGGGATGCTCTGATCGGGATTTTTACCACCGATACCAAGTACCGATTTGTGGTCATGGTGATCGGCCGATAACAATGACGATTCTGATGCTTCAAGTTTATATAACTGATATGTAAGCTCTCTGATCATTATTAACTTATTTTTCAGATAAAGTAATACTATAATTGTTGTCTTTTATATTTTTACAGTAATATATCTAATGTAACTATTGTTTTAACAGAGCACTAAATAATCACAAAGAAGTATTTATTATATAGTGAACATTTTAAAATGCCTTTACAATGGGGATCGGTTCCTAAGATCGGCCAAGTTTAACGAGTACCGATCGAGTCATAAAATGTGATTATCGGCCGATACTGATCTTTGGCCGATCAATCGGAGCATCACTATCAAAAACCATTACATTTTGCAAGATGGGCTGTCATACTGTAGGTTTAATGATGCATCTGGATTGTTTTGTCCAAATATTAATTGGCTTTTAAGACTACATGAACGTCTGGACTTCGCATTTGCGCATACATGATAAACAATATATCGGCCGGTACAAACTTATCCACTGACCTTATCAACCACGCGGACGTAAACCTCCAGAATGTCCGACACGTGAACAGCAGCAGTGGCAGGAGCAGGGAAGGTCAAACAGAGATCATGAACCATCACCTGCAAAACCCCTGGCCTCTTCGGCACTACCTGAAACACAGAGAATCATGTATTTCACTTCATGCGACCATGAAAACTATTATTTCACCCTATTATAAGATCAAACAAACAATGCATCACACAAAAACAAGTAGTTCTTGGAGCAAGCAGATACGGGGGTGAACAGATATACGACAAAGGTCTTTGGGGTCAGGCTCTACATAAATAAAGGCACTAAAATAAACGGAACTGGAAATAATAAACCAGAAACAGTTCAGAGTCATTTCATTTCAGAAGCTGTAGATTGTTTCTTGAACTGCTCAACCTAACACATAATTCAGGCTCTGAAATACTTTTCCTTAAAGAGCACAGTGTTAGCAGCCTCTGGCATCAATAAAACTCACCTCAGCAGTTCCCTGCGACTCCTGGAACACAACTTCTGCGATTCCCCCAACACTCGTATTGACAAAGAAATAGCCAGAGCCCTCCTGCAAAGTGAGATCAGCCTGAAACACAAGAAAAACAAACTTAGGAAAGGAACAAAATACTGGTATTGAGATTAAGCTGCTACATGGCTATCTGGCTTTCAATATAATAAACAGCTCATATTACAGAAAGAGTTCATTATATATATATATATATATATATATTTAGGAACCTGAGAAAATTATGCTTAAAAGCAGTTTACTACTGGGCAGTAGTGTTAAGTTAGTGTTAAAACACTTACAACAAATACAAACAACATTCATACAGTAAATGGTAGTTTTATGTGTGGCAAAATGTTCACTTAACCATTTCCAGACCTCCTTCCTTACAGAAACCAAGTTTTACTCTCAGCACCATCAAATGCCTGGTTTGGCCTGGTTTTACTTCAGTAGATTAAATTAGGTGTTGATTATGGAATTTTATTCATTCACCCAATGACTGGAAGCACTGAGCAGAAACCTGGATCCAAACCTTTGTTCTTCTAACCTCAAAATATTGACTACTTTTTTAGAAAAAAAAGAAATCGATACTTTTTACTACTTGCTTGTTTGTTTGCATTTATTCGAATATTCAGCTGTGTTTTTGCTGGCAGAACCAAGCCCACTGCTGATATAAATGCCTTCAAACAATTTGCACAGTACTGTACACTGTAAACCCCCACTAATTCGCAGTTCCACATTTGTGTAGAACCGACCAAATTGTTTGCAGAGACTCCCACAAATTAGCAGAAACCGCAGATATCCTCCAGATATTTTTTTTTTGCTATTTTCATGGCAATTTATATTTTTCATGCATTATAGGACTAAATTATTAAAAAATATATAATTTCCTAACTTTAACAAATATGAACAAATTCAGCTGTATACATTTTTTGGTACTGTCAAGAGAAAACAAATGGTGAAATACTGCTGTACTCAGAGGTGGGAGGTTTGAAAGGAGTCATTCTGAGACCATTATTCATTTCTCCTTGCTAAAGGGCTAACACCGGTATTTTACATTCTAGCACTGCGGGTGTAAACTGTACAGTCTGAATATGCGTTAACTTTTACATGTTCTTTTAGGGTAATATAAAAAGCTAAAGCTTATAAATTAAATGAAAGTGTTTCGGAAGCATATTTGAGGGCATATTAAGGGTTTACGCTATAAAAATAGGCATACATTTAAAAATATGAAAAGGCATGGCTCATCAGGACTTTATCAAAAATATACATAAACTTTAGATACATATACACACACACCCCACATTAATTCCCTAAGTGAGAAAGTGTAGAATATGGACCCTTATTGGTAAACTAACAATGTGACATGGTTGGCTTGAAACATGTTGACCAAAATATATATATATATATATATATATATTTTTTTTTTTTTCCTTTTCCATAATCCATCAATGCACCCCGAGAAATGGAAAAACTTTAGACCTGTGACTGCTTAAAAAATAAATAATCAAACACTGCTGAATATTACAGCTCATGCTGTCTTAGTACTGCCAAGGTCATTATTGTCATAATGATATATTGTGCAGCCCTAGAAAAAAAATGAGAAGGGAATTAAGCAAAACCATCAAGGCTCAAACAGATATTGCTTTGGGCTTAATGTACACGGCAGACTTCCTCTTACAAGTGGATACATGTGTGTTACCAGCGAGATGAAAGAGCACCGCAGACACAAGCTCTTACCCGCACACCAGGGTGGTTATATATGGTGACAGACTCTGGGCTCACTCGCACGTCCTCCACCAGCAGGAGATCCAGCGTAGCAGAGACAGGAGTCAGGGCTTCAAACTGCTGGAAAAAGTGAAAGAATGAGTATATCAGGACCTTCAACAAGACAATGTGTTTCATCTTGAGCCATCATGCAGTTATTAAACTTAATTACATAAGCTTTACTTCACCTTTTCTCTATAAATTAATATAATGATGCATTATAAACATGATTATGATAAGTAGACAAATGAAAAAAATCCATCAAAAATCAAATAAAGGTGTATCTGAGGGTGACAGTTTTTCAGTGATGGCCCTTGTTTTGTTAGTCGGAAAACCCCTGAAGTGCTTGTTTGTCTTCGACTTTCAGAAAGAGCTAAATGTTAGAATTGGTTTTGTTTGTGCCATCCGTTGTTAATAGCAACCAGTGAGAAGGTGAGGGACGAATAGGAGCCTGTGGTCACACACTGCCGCCCCACAGCTTCCGCTTCAGCTATAAAGGAAATGAAACTGATCTCCCAAGCTAACGTTTCAGAACCAAATGGTGGCCGATTCTGAACATGTATCTGAAATGGCTAACAGATTAAGAGTCCTGGGAAAGAGCTCACATACCCCAGGGATAACTCTCGCTGCTTCCAGATGGGATGACTGGTAGCCCACGGCCGTCACAGTGATGGCTGCAAGCCCGGACTGATGATGAACCAGCACTGTCTGACGACCTATAGACAAATATGAGAACTGCTCAGTATGGCTTCAAGCAAACAATTTTCAATTCAATTTTCAGTTATGTAATATTTATGCAAACTAGATATACATACATATAAACACACACAATGCAATAATACTTATTGTAAGAAATATGTACACACACACACATATATATATATATATATATATAAATCTCAAATGACTGGATTGATTTTGAAATAGACACTTAAAATATGCTGTGACTGGAAGAAAATTTTTAATTTAAACAATAATAAAAGTAGTAGTAGTAATACTACTACTTCTACTACTAATAATAATAAAAACACTAACATTTTTTTCATTGCAATTTCTGACGTTTCTTAGTCAGGTTTTGCACAAAAATCACATTGGTTTTTCCTACCTTCAATGGTTCTAGAGATAAACACAATTTTATATATTTTTTTCATCATAAGGTTGTTGCAATACTACTATTATCTTCATATAAGTCTCACTGATGCATGTGTCTCACACTCAATGCGTTGGCAACCCTGTTATCTTCATGTACAAACATATTAATATGCAAAGAGTAATAAGTATAACAAAAGACCATGATAGACGAGCCGCCAAGTTTAGTTTTTTTCTAAGAATGATTTTTCTAACTAAAACCTTGAAGTTACATGAAGATAAATGTTACCACCAAAATCAGCCTAGATTGTATAAGAAACACTATCACACAAATTTTTATTGCCTGGTGTGATGATAAACTCAAATGGAGAAACAAAAAGTATGAACTCAAAACAACACCCCTAGGTTTATTTTTATTTGAAGATATCCTCAGATCCTTTTTCTAACCAAAAGATGCATTCATTATTTATTACTACAACTGAAGCAAAAATGTAATGCCATTACACCACGGCACTAATACACTGAACCAAAAGCACTGGCAAGCTGTACGATGTGTCAGAGGACAGGATTGGGAACCTTTTAGTTTAGAATATGAGTACCATGAAGCTTCTTCTGCTTGTTGCTGTCCTCA
The DNA here is from genome assembly GCA_037577145.1 of Brachypetersius gabonensis. Taxonomy (NCBI): domain Eukaryota; kingdom Metazoa; phylum Chordata; class Actinopteri; order Characiformes; family Alestidae; genus Brachypetersius; species Brachypetersius gabonensis. The sequence goes on from JBBJLR010000139.1 coordinate 26,497,282, forward strand.
AGTAAGTGCAGCTCCATGGGTTTCAAGGGCTCAATGCTGGCCAGAGCCACTTTTGATGACTCCCAGATCATACTCAGAGAGCTGAAGTTGTCATATTTCCTCCCTTGCTGGTCGAAGGCTGCCAGGTCCAGCTCAGGATTACGATAATTAGATACAGGCACCTGTCATAGATCAAAAAAGCACAGCACTCTGTGATCTGTTCTCTGCATTCAGTTAACAGTACACAATAAAACAATACATTTTCATGTAAAAATAAATAAATATGAACATTAAAATAAATCCAAAAAAAGAGAAAGCAGCAAAAATGTAATTTTCCTAAAATAATGTTGACATTTTGTGAGCTAGTTAGAAGGTTTGGTTTTAGACATCTCCTCTGTGTCTCTATTCATAAAAGTGCCTGGATTTATAAAAGTCCACAAGCAACACACCTAATTTAATGAAGAGCCAAGTCAGCTACAAGGAACACTGGGCTTGGTCAAGAGAATACATTGCCACACAGAAAAGTACTATTTACTATATAAATCTGAATATTAATTTTTGCTTCAACACTACTGCCCAGTAATAACAGCTTGGGTGTATAAAGACCTTTGCCCAATAGTAGGTTGTGCATGTGTACGCACGCACGCACGCACACGTGTATATATGAGATTTGTTTTTACAAATTTAATAGCAATTGTGTATTAAAAAGTGCTGTATAAAAAGTGTCTTCAATGATGCCTGTCATTTGGTCAGGGTCACACAAATTTATGCATGGTTCTACAAATGCTGCTGTTCAATAATTAGTACCTACCACTTGCTTGTTCTGCTGGAGCAGAGGGCAGGACAGGTCCAGCTGGGGGCTGGTGTAGACTGGGACAAGGGTCAGGCGCGATGGAGGAGCACAGATAAACTTCACCACAGCTGGTTCCACAGCTGGGAACGGGTTGGTGACAGTGGGCTGATTCCCCACGGTCACTGCCAGCACCTGGATTTGCAATCAGAACATTACCCACATGTTGGTGCACAACAAACTAACATTCAAATATGCACAACAAATATATACAACAAACTAATTCACTAATTTATAACCTAATATACTAATATTTAACCACCAGCTGGAATTTCGCCCTGTTCTCATTGTGTGCTGTGCTGTGTTCATGTGTGACAAATGGTCAAATTATGTTGTGGTCTAGAAGTATCTCACCTGTTCACCCAGGGCTCGACAGGTGGCTTGCACAAGGTGTCTGAAATAGCTCCGTGACGCCGGGCCAGTGAGGGTAAGTGTGACACTGTTGGGGTCCTCAGCCGTCAGGTTCCTGAAGAACTTGGAGGGTTCCAGAACCCACGGCTTTGGGCCGCCTTCGAAGAGCATTTCTTTAGAGGAGCCAAGAGTAACCAGAGCAACAGAAACTGGGTCCACAGCCTGTGACATAGTGGCAGGGGGTAGCAAAGAAATTGACTAAATACATTAAATACATTCAGACTCCTTACTCACTGCCCTCTATTGTCATTAAGGTGTTCCTCAAGGTTTTGTCCTTGGACCTATGCAGTTCTTACTCACACTAAACTCCCTTCTTACATCACTCCCATCTTTCCGTATTCAGTATTGTCTACTTACAATGTTTTCTTATTCACACTATTCTATTGTCTATTTATTGCACTTTGCTCAATGCTGTAGCTGCCTCCTGTGCAATAATCACACTTACAGTGCAACAATAGAAGGTTTACATCGCGTTCACACTATACTGGTACATTGTTGTGTTGTCTGTATTGTTTCGGTCGGAACTTGCTTTGAAATCCGTGAACATTTACATGTGTACATGTTCACAGCTGTTGACAAAGTAACCTTGAACCTTACAATTCTTCTATATACCTTTAAAGTCCTTCATGACCTCACTCTCAATTACATACAAGACCTGCTCAATCTCTACACCATGTCCTACACATTAAGGACAACGGATTCTGGTTTACTTACAGCAATCAAATGCAGATCTCTTAAAAAGTATACATTTATGTCACATTCTAATCTTTTTTTTTTTTTTTTTTTTTTTACAAATGAGACCTGTTACGGTTGTGACAGTAACCGTGTCCAAAAACATGAACAAGTTTAAGAGAAAATAGCAAACCTACAGGAACTGGAGTGATCTTAAAACCTGCAGTAGAGCTGAAGGTTTGAACATGGGGTCCATGGAACATAGGAACTTGTATTTGCTTGATTTTATTGCATAAATATCTGAAGGTGGTGACGGATATGTGGGACACAGTTTAAGTAACCACAAAGTAATAGTAAATATTGTTCAAAACTCACTTTTTGTAATTTTTACTCTTTCATGTGGTAAAGATATTACCCAATTCAATTATTACTTTTTGTTTTTTTAGTCAGGTAGAAATTGCTATCTCCTATCCGAGGACAATTGATTTTGTAGGCAGTGGGCCAGCAATAAAAAATAAAATTAAGCCAAAAAGTAACCTTCCATATGTGCAAATGACCCCCTGATTATAATCTTGATCATTTTTATTCATAAAAAATGTCTGTAATTTCCAACAGAATTAACACTTTTTTTTTTGTGGGACATGTTTTTGCCAAAGTCTCAAGAATCAGTGTACTACTACTACGACCACCATCATCTTTAGGTAATAGTGATTTAAAACATACAGCTGCTCCGTAAAATAAACAAACAATGCATGCAGAACACATTGCTGAAGAAAACGAAAGGGCTTAAAATAAGCTATAAAATGAAACATTGTAATTAAAGTGACTCACTCTGAGTGGAGGGTAGGCAGCAACAGTGATCTTTGCATTCAGGTGAACACTGCCATGTGTGTAACTGACCAGCACGTTGGTGTAGCCTGGAGCCAAAGCCTGGACTCGTACACCACTGCAGCGGTCCTGACCTGGAGGTAATCTCCCTGAGATCAAAGTAAATACACACAAACAAATAAACAAACAAATAAATAAGCAGTGCATTAGTGTCTCCCACATGCTATTTTATAATCAGAGTCGAATGTGTTTATTATATACCATGCACGACACCTGAGAAAATATTTTAAACCTAATTAACTGAGCAGTACAGAGGGTCCTCAGGTTGCAATAGTCTCGACATATGATGTTTCGAGTTTACAACGCTCACTTCCACTCACCCAGCCTCGTACTTATTGACTACTTGGAAGAATACGCATTAACGCGGAATGTATGAGTGAGGGAGTTTTCCTTTTCTTGTGGCTTAGTTGTGCTTATGATTTTCAAACAGTGAAACTGTTAGGGTTGGTTTGTGATTTAGGGTGTACCAAAATTCGGGTTTCATCACAGGTTGAGTTCCATTTTTCTGGGCGGCTTTTTGCTCTACTTTTGCGGAGATCACAGTGCTTGATTAGAGACACACTCTTCATACATTTCAAAAGCTGCTAAAACTGCACTATTCTGCTTCAGCTTCTTTTAAATATCTGTAACAAAATCCTATAACAATTAAACTAATAAAAAGTCATTTTAATTGGTGACTCACCCTCCAGCAGCTGAAAGATGCCATGGTTCTCCATCTCAACCTGCAGGTCAAAGTGGGAGCAGTCGCTGAGGGTGACTCTCTCTCCAGACTCCCCTTGCAGTTGGCCAAAGATGCGCAGTGGAAGCTCCAAGCCCAGACCAACTCGGGCCTCCACCACACACGGGCTGAACTCCATCCCGACCGGCTCGATTACATACACCTGGCCAGTGGAGGGAAATGCATGACTGGCAGATATTCAAAAAACATGTAGGTGTTTTTCAAGAAGGAGTAGGATAGGCTGAATCAGAAAAACAGGAGATTACCAATGACTTGATTATTTGTTGATTCCCATGAATAACTAAAAATAAATCTAATTATTTGTTTCAAACCAAATCAAACACATCAGATCCTGTTTACACACTCAATCTCACCTTCATCTCTCCGTAATGGAGAGGGTTGCGCAGGTCATGTGCGTAGATGGTGCTAACACCAATATCCCGCACGGTGGTCATCACTCCCTTCACTGTGATTGTAGCGACAGCAGGGTTGGAGGAAGACCAGCTGAAGTTTCCACTGCCTCCACTTGCCTGCGATACAGAAATACACAATATACACAAATGAATGAGGTTAAAAAAAAAAGTACCGGCAGATCAGTAGTTCAAAATGGCTTAAGAAAGTGTTCATGCAACAAAAAGTAAAAATAAATGCAATAAAATAAGAGCAGTTGATGAGAGGATGGGATGAACATTTAGTAACGTTCAGTCAATTTACAGATGAAATACTTGAGAAATATTGCACAAATCAGATTTGGAACAAAAAGACATAATTAAAAAGATAATCTACAGAACAGGGGAGGAGTTTAACAGCCTTATTTGAGCCCAGTGGTTAAGTCCATTATTGAAATACACACATATTTGCTCCAAAAACCAGCTAGATTCACTGATTAGACAATCTCAGAATAGTCAGGGCATGGTTTAATATTGTAGTGAGCAAGTTTGATTGACAAGCCTCTGTTCAGACTGTTACAACACTCAGACAGGTGATAAAGAAACAGCCAGCAAAAGCACAACGATATCTGGGAAATACAACGATGTCTTGAAGAATTTTTTAATCATTAGGGAACATGGCAAAGCATTTCTGTTTTAACAAGAGAAACATGTTGTGAGAATCTGTTTTTATAAATGATTCAGAAATGAAGGAGCTGCGTATGCCGACATCATGAAGTTCTGTTGAAGGTAAAATACAGTTTAAAGGCTGCATGTGCAAATGACTCAAACTGGCTCTGAGAGGGGAGAACTCATTGCTCAATGTCAAGTTGAGTAATTATTCACTGGGCAAGCTTCATTTGTGTATTGTCTGATCACAAGAGTGAAATTACTCACACTAAAGTTCCCGGAGGCTTTAAGGAAATAACTTAGCAAATTAAGCAGAATAATTATTTTTAAATGAGACACCAAAATGATATTTCTTCTCAGCTTTACAAGTGTGTAGTGGAGAGAGTGTGTGAGGTCATGGCTATGGTGGCTGGAAAGAGACGAAACATCGACCAACAAATCAGTCTTGCGGAGCTAAAGAGCAAACTCACAGACTTCGACGCTAAAGCTCAGATCAGGTATAAAAATGTGTCTGTGCCTGTTTGTTGTGGTTTATTTAAAACTAATTAGTCTGTGAACACCATTACACGTGCTTTTCCCACCTAGTTTTCTGGTGAGAACTGTTCTCTCCACCTGTTTTCAGCCATCATGAACCACAAATGGCTTTGTGATAGACAGTGATTGGCTATGTGATGTAATGGTAGACTCCTTTAGGTTGCCGTATTAATCTTAATTATATTAATTCTGTCTCACTAAGATGAAAAATATTGATTTAAAGTGAGTGTCAATATTTTAAGACACTTTACCTTGATTGTGTACTGGTAAGCTCCTTCTTTGGGTTGCCATGGAAACGTGAGGATGGAGGGAGTGAGGACTATTGGATTATAAATTTCAACATCCTGCTCATTCTGCACTGGAACAGGAAGCAGATGGATGGTTCCACCCTGAGAAATCAGATCAGAACGTAAAACAAGTCTCAGCAGGGAACACCCAAAACACAGTAATGCTCCAAAAGAGTGGATATTTACACAGAAACAAACATACGCGTCCAAAAATGGACTTCAGGGAGGCATCAATGACGGTCTGGCCTTGTTTCAGAGCTCTCACGCGGTGGTAAGAACCATTCAGGGACGACTCCAAGACCTGGAAGAACTCTTTGGGGAAGGCGGTTTCTATCCTTAAGTTCTGGGAGAAAACCACAGCATGGTTGAGATGATGTGCCTCACAGGTTTGAAACACTGACTTCATTATAATGCATTCAAATATTTCATTGCAGCTTTTGAATCTAAATGTAATTAAAATGGTTAAAAGAGAAACTAATCACAGTCCCATTTAATGCAATAAGCAAAAGACAGGAATGAATTGGGTCTGACTGTCCTGTCCGAGTTATTGATTCAGAACAGTGTCTTAATGAATCCACTGTCAACTTACATCAGAGAGGTAAATCTTGTTACTTGACTTGTCAAACACTTCAATGAAGATCTCATAGACTCTTCTGGTCTCCAGAATCCAGCGATCTCCAGGGTGAATCTTAAATACTAATGATCACAGAAAAACACATTGCAAACATACATATAGTGATACATATAGTGAATTACATATGAAAAATTACAAAATAATTATATAGCAAAACAGATAAATAATGTAACTGGGCTCAATCACTGGTTTATGATTTAGTAAAAATATCCTTTAAAATTACAGGTTAGAAGCATGGGTTAGGATTGTACTGATACTGGTACTGGTCTTCAATAAAAAAGTTGTTTTATTAGGATTTCTTTGAGGATTCCAGATCTAAACTGTGCCCTGAGTTTCCTGTAGATATAATGAGGGCAGAGCATCGCTATAAATGTTCTGATCAACAAATGTGTGTGAATGTACAGAGCGCCGCTCCGTCCCTCCACCGATCCAATCCAGCATCAACAATTTGAAAGCTGTGTTAGAGCTGTGTTAGAATTCATTAATGCTGCAGCTCCGTTTGTCCAGGAGATTCTCCAGACTGCTGTCCTGACCAGTCAAAAGTTGATACACATCCTGATCCACATCCTCACTCAGTAAATCATGATATTTGCGTCACAAAACAATTTAATAGTGTTATGAGATATGGAAGGTTTTGCAATATAACTCTGTATATACTGGAAATGATGTCTGCAAATTGACATTTTTCTATTTCTTCTGCTAATATTCTATAGTGTGACTTTTTCCGACCACCCCGAATTAAAATCAATCTAATAAAACAAAGGAGAAACGAAAAAAACCCCACAAACCCAAGTATCCAGGTTCCACCACATATATCGTGCTGTTTGGCAGCCGAGAGGCTCCATGCATACCAAGACCTGTGTGTTAATTAAGGAAAATTTATTATATTTCAGTAAACAAGGGCTATTCATTCTGATCTGGTCAGAAAAATGAACCTCTAAAGAAGCTGCTATTTCTTCTGCTCTCAGGCTGCACCCACTGTCTGCTCATCAAAAATCCCTCTTATCTCAACCTCTTCTCTCTTTTGATTAACTACATTAAATATTCAAAGATCTGAATGTTGCATCAGCCCCAAATCGTGCAAATCACATCTTCTCTTCTGCCCGAATTCTTCTCAAACTGTCTTTAATGAGAAGATTTCCATTAAAGAACTGCCAAACAGCAGAAATAACAGAAAAAGGCCGAAGTCTAGCTGAGCTGACCTTTATGAAAACGTTGCAAAAAGCACACACCCATCAAGTACACCTGTCACAGCTTTCATTAAAAAGTTTCATTTCATTCAATCTTTCATTTAAAAACATTGAAATTAGGCTAAAATAGACAATGGCAAAGAAACAATGTTATCATAAACCGTTAACTACTGAAGGAGAACCAGATTGTTCGTTCATGTTATTTCAATCACTTTAACAGTCATAATTATGAACATAAAATATAACAGTGTTAAGTGCAAAACAATTTTTTTGCACTTAATGACGATGTTTAATAAGTTCCTCAGTCTTGAATTATTAGCGACAAGAGTGAGTCGAGTCTAGAGTCTGAGTGAGAGCGAGACTGCAGGTTATGACTCGGTCAACATGACCGGAGTTCCTATCTCTGCTATGCAGTCAGGTATGCGTTCCTACGTATTTTACAGGTCGGGCCAGTAATCAGATTTTAAAACCACTACTGAAAAACCCATTCATTTCATGACTGAAGGATACTCTTGTGGTCCAGGACAATGTTGGTGTGACCGTGCTGAAGGGCAAAAACAGTGGAGGTGCTCTGGTCGAGCTCCGCAACGAGAGGACCAGAGTTTCCTCCAGCAGCAACAACACTGTTCTTCAGCTGGAGCTCATACTGATCACAGGGCATGGCCAGCTCTGAAAAAGACCACTTTCTATTAGCATAACATTTTCTTCCAACCCTGAAAAACAGGTCGCAATATTTATGTCCATATAGTGTCCATTAGTCTGAAAAACGACACAGGCAAGTCTATTTGACAAAGTATATGATGTTTACAAAAGATATGCATAGCAGTAAGCTCTAAACTACTAGACATGAAGTACATCAGCCTTGCTGCTCTAATGCAAAACAATAAACGTGCCTTGACTGACTACATAATAAATGGATGAATTCTATAAAATCAATTAAACCCATTGCTTTGAAAGGAAGTGTACACTAGAAGCAGCATCTGTGGGTCTAAGTAGAGTATACCTGTGATCTTTCCCTGGCGGATCTTCTGGACCTTGTATTTGATGGAGGTGCCGACGAGAAGGTAAATGTCATAGGCGGGGCTCAGGAGGATGTTCTCTAAAATCAGTAGTCTCACTTCAGCAGCTCCCACACTCTTTACACAAACAGATGAACACACATTTCATGACCAGCAGTACATCTGCATGTTACTCACTTAATGTTTCCTAAAAACACACTTTTTTTTTTGCTAACAAGTTAATTTACAGTAAGTTCACAATTTGAATCTTTATTTGTCAGAAAATAAATATTGTTTAATCATCACTACTGACCCTTCAAAAAGCCATCTTATCTAATCTTAATGTGGATCACGAGACGAGTCTTAGATATTTCACAATCTATTTAAAGGCTGAAACAGTGAACGAGTGCATTTAAAAGTTAAAGGACTGGAATATGACTCTGCACAAGGATGTCAGACATGCACTGTTACATATTCTTTCATCTTTTAAAGGGTACCTGTTTTATTTAACACATTTTCATTCGTAATTCACTCAACAACGTCCTAATAAAAAATCTGCAGTTTATGAAACAAATGTGACAAAAATGTGTGACCAGTAGTGTATTAGAGTGGAATACTGTTGCTGTATTTAACAGTAATTAAACCAAAAACTAGTCTTTTCATTTGTATTTGAGAAGTGTAAGACAGGGGCAGTATGGGTTAGGATGCAGTGCAGGGACAGAGCACACAGTCTAACTCTTCCCTCAAGCTTCAGTGAGACAAGAACAAAGAAAACATCAAGAGGTACTGGCTATTTATAGTAACTGTCTATTGGGAGAAGACAGAAGAAGCCACAGCTGAGCTTTTTGGGGGTGGGGACATATCCTTGTCTAAAAGCACTAAAAAAAATGTGCTACAGAATGGACAGACGGACAGCAGACGGACAGCATAGGAGCAGAAGACACGCACCGTGTAAAGAGTCTCCTGGATTTTGGCTTTCAGCTTTGCGTGGCCAGTTTTGATTCCTGACACCAGGATGATGTCTCCCTGTTTTCCCACTCTCTCCATCTCAGAAATGTAACTTGGCGGAGTGTAGGTTGACTCTGAGAATTTGAGGACTCTGGGAAACAGTAGTACACTTAATGTTCAAAATTATTCACCCACCATTAGAGATGAGGTTTCTAACTTATAAACATTGAGAAACAACGAAACGCACAAAATTAACAACTCAACCCAACCATGATTGGTTTCTCACCATTCAATAGAAAATACCACTTTTTTTGACTACTGCAGTCTGAAAATGATTCAACCTCTTCATGACAAGCACCTTTAGACCTTATATAGGGTGGTAGCAGCCTAGCGGGTGAAACACTTGCCTGTGAACCCGATGACCCCCCTTCAACTACTGTGCCTTTGAGTAAGACACTTAACACAGAGCTGTTCCAGGTGGACTGTCCCTGTAACTACTGATTGTAAGTTACTCTGGATAAGAGTGTCAGCCAAACTCTCCCTGTATTAGAGCACCCTTTAGTTGACCTGACGTGCTCCAGACCGAATTTGCAATGGGCATCATTAAGGTGTATATGTGCATGATGAAGGTGCACAATAAATGTAACAGTTTTAACTATAAATAATTTATAACCTTATATAGTGGACAGAACACACTGCTCGTCCTCCTGGCAGGTTTATCCACACGGGCGTTTTCAAACTTTATGAATATTCACTCCACAACCATGACTGACAACAAATGACTGTAGGCTCATTTGAAAGAGCATTTGCAAGACTCATTTTTCATTACCACAGGTTGTTTTCACAATAGAGAATTTCCTCCAAATGAACTGCACATATGGCACCTTGCAGTGTCAGTTTTGTGCAAAAGAGTAAACAGGTTCATCTTTTTCACTGTTTGACACTAAATGGACAGCAATGGACTTCGATCACAATAGGATATGTATGTATACACATACATACGCATGTCTAGTATGAATGCTATAGGTTCATAATCCAGACATCCAGACCAACACAATTTATGATATGTCCTCTTACAGGACCTGCAGACAACGGGCTGTGCTGACTTGAGCAGATTTTTGCAGTACTTTCACTGCAGGCTGCTTTTAGTCTTCTATGCCCTTAAAAAATTCTGTTACTGTACGCTGGAAGCGAAAAGCTCTCTCAGGGTTTGCTCGAGGTGAGGCCCAGACTACAGTCTTCAGATGAAGCAGAAACCAATTTGCTGGACTTTGTGTGTTAGGTCTGTAAAAAGCTCAAGTGTGAAAACCCATGACCAGAAAAGATTCCTCAATGAATGACCTTTCATGGTAAAAGACTGTGATTCTGCTGTCATTTCCATTAAAGGAATTTTTCCAAGTATTCAGAAAACTGCACCTGCTTTTTCTCACCACTGGTACAGTATTAAAGGTTCCAGTATCATTGTTTCTGATCAAGACTGGTCCCAACAAGCGCTAATGACACCCCAGGTGCTCTCCTGGATCGTTAGTAAACAACAACAATTTAGTGAATTCTTTACTTCACCTGGTAAGGAAAAACCTCACCAAGTCCAAAAAGTCCATTCATTCAGAGACAGAACACCTCTTTTCCATACTGATGCTGCTTTGTTTTCTACACACAGGCCTTTTCTTTTTTTATTGTACAGAGGAAAGAAAGGACAAACATATTTTCTGCTTTGTACAAAAACTTTTTAACATGCAGACAAACCGAAAGCAAATCTGAAAACAAGGACAGCTGAGTAAAGCATTGGACAAACATGTAGAGTAAAAAAAGTGGTCTGTCTGTACCGTAGTGAGTTGTAGGAATCGGGGTAGGAGGCCACCTCTGTCCCTTTCACTAGACTCCAGTCAAACACGAGTCCAGCCAATGTACTGAAAGTGTTTCCTGCACAAACACAGTGAACATTTTAATCAGTATCAGTATTATCCAGTTATGTTCCAGTGGGGCAAAAATAGACAGCTGTAGACCAAAAGCTGACAAATCAACTGCACTGATTCTGAAATATTAGTTATAATGAAATACATATGCACCAAAAAAAAAAAAAAAAATTATATATATATATATATATATTGTGTGTGTGTGTGAGAGAGAGAGTACACACATGTATGAACAGGGGGTCCTCGAGTAATGACACAGATCTGTACCTGTGACAGTGATGTAACCTGAATTTGTAAGTGGTGTAAGTCGAAACACACGCTAGCCCAAGTCATTTACCGATCCTATCACAGTTGTAAAATCATAAAAACGCAGCTAAGCCACAGGAAAAGGAAAACTCCCTCACTCATATGTCGCGTTACTGCCTATTCTTCTTACTGCGTATTCTTGCAACCAAATTAGTTCGCCCACATAGTCCGTAAGAAGCAAAATCCGTAAAAAAAAAAAAAAAAAGTTTTTATGGGCATGAGCGTGATAAACTCTTATGTCAAGACTGTCGTAACCTGAGGACCCCCCCGTACATATAAATACTATATATACACAT
>JBBJLR010000139.1:26509066-26530597 GCA_037577145.1 Brachypetersius gabonensis
CTCTATGTCTCTCTTTCTCTCGCGTTCGCGCGTTCTCTCTTTTTGTCGCTCTCTGTCTCTCTCTCTCTCTCTCGCGTGCGCGCGTGCTCTCTCTGTCTCTCTTTCTGTCTCTCTCTCTTTCTCTCTCTCGCGTGCAGGCGTTCTCTCTGTCTGTCTCTCTCTCATTCGTGACTTTTCAGGAGCGCGCGTTCTCTCTGTCTGTCTCTTGTTCTCTCTCTCTGTCTGTCTCTATTTCTCTCTCTCTCTCTCGCGTGCGCGCGTTCTCTCTGTCTGTCTCTCTCTCGCTCTCTCTGTCTCTCTCTCTTTTACTCCCTTTTACTCTCTTTCTCTCTCTCTCTCTCTCTTACTCTCTCTCGCTCTCTCTGTGTCTCTCTCTTGTTCGTGACTTTTTGGTATTTAAACCTCGGGTTTATCTTTACATTTTCTTTAAGGATAATGTATTAAACTGAGTTTTAATGGAATTAAGGTGTTCTGGGAGTACATTCGGAGTTTATGTAGAGTGTACACTATTAAAATAGGCATTTTAAGGCATTTATTTGACCAAAACACAACAACGGGTTTTTCATTATACGCGGGTGCTCGTGTAACGTAATACAGGGTTTACTGTATTGTGTTACTCATGCAAAACACCTTTCTCGCTTCTGCGTTATTGCTGTTATTATTGTTGTTATTATTATTATTATTATTATTATTATTATTATGTTTGTTCATTTATTTATTTATTTATTTATTTTATTTGGACAAAAAACCTTCTACAGCACTCATGGGGCTGTTTTGCGGTTCCTTGTGCCAGTGGGAAAGCGGCCTAATACTCCCAGGTGTCTCACATAATGTCTTCTCCACCCTTTAGATGTTGATGAGTGTCAGACGGGCGTCCATCGTTGCGGAGAAGGACAACTATGCCACAACCTGCCCGGGACCTACCGGTGTGACTGCCGCTCTGGTTATCAGTACGACATGTTTAGGAGGATGTGTGTGGGTAAGGGACAGCCATTTCCGTTTAATGGACGTAGGAGAGCCAGCCTTAATCAAGAATTACTGAAACGATGCCATAATTGTCTTGAAGATATATCATACAGTTTAATAAGTTCCCATTGATTAATCACATTATTTAGTGTCATCGTGATTAATCACCTCTGAAATTTGCTCAAATTTAACCCTGAAAAAAGTCATGCCTTTTTGCATTTTCTTATTAGCAAAGTGAACTCCATCAGAGTGTATCCATTACTTTTAATTGTTCAGTTACATTCATTTAAACTTTTGATAATCCCAAGGTTTTCATAATTCCAACCTGTCATCAGTTAGCGAGTTTTTGTTTTTTGTCAACAAAGCTCTCATAAATGAGCAGATTACATGAATTGTCTCTTTTAATATTATGAGCAGATGAGGAGGACAATGGGTATACTGATTAAATTAGACACACTGTCATTACAGAGTAAAATAAACTCTGACTCATACTGTGCTGGTGTTTTCACCTGCTGGAAGACCACCCTGCAGTTTAATTCTCATGGCTTTTCTCCAGCTTTATGCTACGATTAGGCCCCGCCCTTTCAACTTTAGTCATTTGTAGAGTCTTTGGTCATTTACTATGTGCAGTCATTGTTTGCAGCTCCTCTAACTCTTGATAATTCTTTCAATAGTCAAGGCCCTTAAGGTGAACTAGAGCTTTCCATGTTGCTCCTTGCTATTTTACCGTCAACATACTTCAGAGCAAAATAATTTCAACATGGCAGCCAGAAAAAAAAGCTTTGATCATGAGAACCATCAGTGGAGCTTGTCATTTTAAAGCTGTTTTTGAATGTGGAAGCAGCTGGGCCTAAAAATTGTAATTCATCCCAAGAACACTTACATAATAAAATTTTTTAAATGTAACTCTCACAGCAAGAGTTACAATACAGTTATATGTGATATAGACCACTGTATGTTAAAATACAAGAGATGCCAGGTTTTTCAATGAGGATATATATCATAACAAATGATTTTATATGTGGGACAGTCTTAATGCGATAATTATGCCAAAAGACCTACTATCCACTATCAACTGTTGAGAAATATTCTGACCCCACGCAGTTGCCCCCCTTGACTGGTGTGAGCTACTCTGTTTTCTAGGGACACATGAAGCAGGTAAATCCCCTGCAGTTGGCTGTCTGTTTACATTCTTATCAGAAGCAGAAATACAGGCCTTTATCCAGCCTTATCTTCTCTCTATTCGGTTCCAATGAGCTGCAGAGGACTGGGTGTTGATTCACACTGTTGTGGCCTCCGCACACTGTTTAGACTAGCACTGCTAACGCTTTTTCCACACCTCTCCCCACAGACGTGAATGAATGCTGGCGCTACCCTGGTCGGCTATGTGCCCAGACGTGTGAAAACACTCCGGGCTCGTATCACTGCGCCTGCTCCTCCGGCTTCACCTTATCCAGCGATGGCAAGAACTGTGAAGGTACAGGCTGATAACTAGACAATGTGTGTTTGCATCACGTGGATTAAAAGCGTCACTCTTAAAGCCCTGTGTGACGTATTGCGCTTTCGTCATTATGTTTCTCGTGTGCTACAGGCGGGCTTTCAGGGGTGATTCAGATGAATGAACCAATGCTACGCGAACATAAAAAACTTAAAAGATTTGTCATCATATCAGTCATATTTTGGTGATTTGACTAGTTTTTCTGTTCTTCACTGATTCATGCTGGGGCGTAACTTACGAACCGTGTTTTGTAGAAATTTAGTGAGTGTGTTTAATGGGAGTTGTATGGGATCCCTGCTTTGGAGTTTCTTTAAAATCTTCAGATGCCTAGTATAAAGGTATAGAAACACTATGGGTATCACTGTTACCTCACACCTCCAGGGTTGGGGGTTTGAATCCAGGTCCTGGTGTGTGTGGAGTTTGCATGTTCTCCTCTTGGTGGCGTGGGTTTCCTCCTGGGTCTCTGGTTTCTCCCTCAGTGGAGAACAGATGCATATCAGGTGAATTAGGAATTTGAAATTGGCCGCAGGTGTCAGTGTGTGAGTAAATGGTGGTTACAGAAAATGAATGTATGGTGTACGGTTCTTTTGTATTGTATTATATGTATGTTATACTGTAGTTTTTTAGGTTATGCTGTTTCTACTTTACTTTCCATATTACCTTTAGTCTCTGATTATGGAAATGTTTTGAAAAATTCCCCTTTAATGCAGAAAAAACATTGTTAACAACTAATGAATGCATGCGGTTTCATACAGATGTGAATGAATGCCTGAACAACCCCTGCAGTCAGGAGTGTGCCAATGTCTATGGGTCCTTCCAGTGCTACTGTAGACAGGGATACTACCTACGAGAGGATGGCCTCACCTGTGACGGTAAACATAGACTTTACAATGCTTTTAATTATTATAGAATTGAGTCAATATTACAGCAAAATATACACTCAACATTTCCTTTATTGGTAGCCTTTTGACTCCACCATGCTGGTGTACAGTTAGACACAGCATCACAGTTTGTGTTTGCCTTCTTGTAGCCCTTCATGAGTGGTCAGTTTCTGGCCACACATCTGCTTCTGGCTGGGAATTTTTGACTGGTGTGCAGGGTAGACTCATATCAGTCCTGTCAAATCCATACAGCAGCAATCTCAAACCTCACACTTCAACAGCAGCTCTGAGGTCAAATCCCAAACCTCACACTTCAACAGCAGTCCTGTGGTCAAATACCAAACATCTCACTTCAACAGCAGTCCTGTGGTCAAATCCCAAACCTCACACTTCAACAGCAGTCCTGTGGTCAAATCCCAAACCTCACACTTTAACAGCAGTCCTGTGGTCAAATCCCAAACCTCACATTTCAACAGCAGTCCTGTGGTCAAATCCCAAACCTCACACTTCAACAGCAGTCCTGTGGTCAAATCCCAAACCTCACACTTCAGCTGTAGCCCTGGGGGGCCCTGAGTTACTGTCTGTAATGGTGCACCTGTTTAAAAGCTGTTTACTACTGGGCAGTAGTGTTAAGTTGTAAGAGTACTAATATAACAATAAACACAAATAACATAATACAGTAAATAGTGTTTTTATGTACAGCAAAGTTTTTGCTGTAATATTTGTCTCCACTTGTATCTCCCTCAAATACCTGTTTTTTTTTTACTTTATTAGATGTAACTTGCATAGTTGTCTCAAGCATTTGTCATAGTTGTCTGACTTTTCCACAGTGCTGTATATGGTGGCACTGTATATGTAGGTTTTCTATTAAAGTGGCCAGTTAGTGAAAGTACAATGGAGCTGTTTCTGATAAAGTGGTCAGTCAGTAGAAATACTGTGTGTAACTGTACACCTATATAGTGAAGCTGTTTAGTAGGTAGAACTACTAATGTCTTATTATTAATTGTCAATTGTTTCTACAGATATTGACGAGTGCTCTCAGAGTGTCGGACACCTGTGTGCCTTCAAGTGTGTGAACGTCCCGGGCAGCTACCAGTGCGCCTGCCCTGACCACGGCTACAGCATGTCCCCTAATGGACGCTCCTGTAGGGGTGCGTAAAAATATTCAGCCTTCTGATCAGAGCGTGAATTTTCCCTCCATAATTGGGGGTACTGCCTTCATAACACTGTTAAGAACCCCCCCAAACTACTATTTTTGTCTCTTTGCGGGGGTTCTGGGTCTTGATCTGGGTGTACAGTACCCCCGTAATTCGAATCATGCTTCTGGTGTTTGGGCCAGTAGCTCAAAAAGCTGAGTGGTAAAAAAAAGTCATAAAGATTGGCAATTATCAGTAACCCCTAGATTGCAGAGTGTATTAGTAAAAGTGTATTAGATTTCTAAACACCTAAAACCGTTGTTTGCTGCTCTTTCACTCTGCAAATCACTGCTTGGCCGCTCTCCACACACCCTCCCTCCATGTTTTTAAAATTACAATAACTTTAGTTCTACATGACATAGTACCACCAAATAAAGCTTAGCATGACATGTGACACCTCTAGCATCAACACAAACAGGGGAAACTTCCATATAAGGAGTTACTATGACGTATGATGACAATTTACCATTTGTTGCAGCGTGGACCCATACTACTCGTGTTCTAAGGGGTAATATGTTGTAACTGCAGGTTAAATGTGTGTGTTTGTGTTGTTTCAGATATAGACGAGTGTGGGCTTGGTGCCCATAACTGCACTGTGGAGGAAACCTGCTATAACATCCAGGGAGGATTCCGCTGCTTGTCCTTCAGCTGCCCCCCGAACTATCGCCGAGTCTCTGACACGTAGGGCACACACCACACCTTTTATTCCCTGTCAACTTATTCACAAAACGCAGTCATTTAAGCAGCTAGTTTACCTGTCTCTAATTTATGAGGTAGTTTCATTTTTATGGAGAGAGACAGAATATTAACCAAAAGTCATGTAAAATGTTACTTATGGTAGTATTTGGTATGTTACTATGGTGTTTAATTGCCAAAGTGAGTTTCTGTGATGTAGCATTGAGCCAGTGATGAAGGCTCTATCCTTCATGCCTTCCAGACGCTGTGAGCGGATCAGCTGCGCCAACTTTGTGGCGTGCCAGAACACTCCGGCACGGATCACCTACTACCAGCTGAGCTTTCAGACCAACATCATCATTCCTGCTCAGATCTTCCACATCGGCCCCTCTCCTGCCTACTCTGGAGACAACATCATCATCAGCATCGTCAGGGGCAACGAGGAGGGCTACTTCAGCACCAGAAAACTGAACGCGTACACCGGCGCCATCTACATGCACCGGCAAGCCCAGCAGCCCCGAGACTTCCCCATCGATGTAGAGATGAAGCTATGGAGGCAGGGCACCTTTACCACTTTCCTGGCCAAGATCTACGTCTTCATCACAGCTAATATCCTCCAGTAGCCCCCTGAGCTCACAGTGATCTTAAGCTCTTTGCAATCACGTCTTAAAATGAAACCACTTAATCGTAAATTAAATCGTATTTATTATTAAGCCTCCTAAGTCGCAAGGCACGTATGTAGATCAGTGGTGTCACACTCCAATCCTAGAGGACTGCAGAGTTTCACGATTTCCCAGTCAATACAGCCCACAAATAGATGCTAAGCTTCAAAGACAATCTGTTTTGAATTCACCGTTTTTGTGCTGTCACAAAAATGTAACGCGTTTGCATATATCCTCCTATTTAGCATACAGCAGTTTAAACCCATTATAATTACCTTATTGGATATGACTCAGTACAGTCAATCAGAAGATATATCTCAGCCTTAAATGACACAGTAACAAAAACAGCCTGTAAGGATCGGAAAAATCGGAAAATCACGTTCCATTTCAGTATTTAAACTCACATAAACATCAGAAGCAGGCCTTCTGGGGGCGAAAAAGTTGAATTCTAGGGTATAGGCTCTTTAAAGAAGTACATTTAGAGACAACATTTACATATATTGCCTTCCTTTTCCTCCGAATGCAGCCAGGCAGCTGTTTAGTAAGGATAAACTCCATTCAGACTTTAATAATGTCCAAATAAAAAAGTGATGTCGTCCTCAGGGATATCAGCTGCACCATGTAGTAAAGTACCATCAGTGGGCTGCATACTACAGATCAGGCATTTGTTATACGCAGTCATACAATGTGCTTATGCATAAACAAAATTTGTTTCTTAAGCAATAGAGCAAATCTGGTACACAGGTCGAGCCTTTGCACTGGTGCCGCGACCTGGATAGCAGGTGGACATAACATAAATTCATCAAATCTTGATTATAATGCTGTTCTTTGATACACTATTCCAGCATATATGGAACATCTCTGAAATTTTAAACCTCAAGACTTGTAGGTGCTCATAGTATATCCCACCATAAAGCCTTCATGAAAAAACACCTCAGATAAATCACCAGTAGTTTTTGCGATTATTGCTTATTGCCATTTAATGTATACAATAATTGTATTCCTGTTTTTAGATCATGACTGGATGTATAAAGTTTTCAGTAAAGTTTTATAATGCAGTATTTTGTACTGAAACACAAATAAACGTTTGAAAAGAATGTAATTTGTCCTAATATCACTTGCAAGTTTCTTCTTTCTGGGTATGAATTCTTTTTTTGACAGCAGTAACAAATACACATTAAAACAATACACATATCTTCAGTGATGGATTAGTTTTGTTGCTGATGGACTCCAAGAGACTTCAAGTCTACTGTGCAAAAGTCTTGAGCCACCCCTCATTTCTTTATAGTTTGCCTTGAATCACCTTGTTGGAGCAAAAGTACTTATGCCTCTCATGTCTTATCTTTGCCATGTTGATTACTCTAAAGTGCCTAAAGATACAAGATGCCTCGATAAAGGGTCCAAACATCTCAGCATTCAGCATTCAGTATACTGAACACCACCTGATCATTTGGAATAATCTGCACCTGTTTCTTCACTGCTTAGATGTGCTTTGTTCTACTATAATGATCCATACGTAGGTCACTGTGTCTTAAACATTTCTCTGAAACTGGTCAGGTTCAGGGACAGGACTGAAAAGGAGAGTCTTTGAAAGTCCTTCAGGAAGCCTGGAGAACTGTTCCTAAAAACTACATTAAAAATACAAGAAAGTCTGGATCTTTGGATGTAAAATATGAAGAAATGGGTGGCTCAAGACTTTTTCACAATGCTGCATGTCCTATTGAACTGTCAGACTCCACCTGATCTCACATAGACAGGCACAAATAAATAGAGTGGAATGAAAAACATGCAATCAGAGCTATATAAACTTATAAAGGAAATTCCTAAACAGAAAAGCCTGCGAGGGATTGTGTGTGACACCCGTTTCCTGTAGGTCTTCCTGCCATTCCTTTTCAGTCCCGTAAACTACTGGGCAGATACAGCAAGATTTAATGCTAAATACACACTTTTATTCTTTAATACTGTTAACATTAATTGCTTTTAATAGCATAACATGATGGTAAACATGGATACTTCACACATGCTTCCACTCACTGGCCACTTTATCAGAAGCTCCTACCTTGTGCATATATGTACACACACACACACACACACACACACACTCACACACACGTTATACATAAAACATATATATAGATTTATTAAACTAAAATTAGAGGCATGCTGGGTTTTTTTTGGATACTCCCATTAATTGTATTATTCGTTTAACACTGTATTAATTAATTGTATTAGTGATTCATTCAATTATATAATTATATTTTAATGTTATCATACTATTCGCTGTTAACAGTGTTAGTATTTTTCAATGTAATAATATAAATCAGAGCTTAATTATGCCACATATTTATTTTCTGTCAAATATAGCTAATACAAAACGCAATATAACAGTGTTCTCTAAGTATCTTAAAAGTCTATATTTTGGGTTTTTGGCCTTTTGCCTGTCTGTGCATGTTGTGCTGTGGCTGTTAGTAATATTAATTAATTGCACTACTTTAAGTAATTGTATGATGCATTAATTGTACTTTTTACTGTTTAGATTATACTCTAATGCTATCATACTGTTTATTTTAAAAGTATTGGATTTATTCAATTTATTATCATAATTCAGACCTTAATAATGCTGCATATTTCAAATAGAGATTATACAGAATATAATATACAATGCAAGTGACACATCGCTATGATGGGGGCCAGACAGAAACCCACTTCTCTTTGATAGCTCTGGTGGTCATCCTCTCAGGGCAAACTACACTAACAGGCTTTTTCTTCCGACCTTCTACACGCTGAGACATGTGTTTGCTCCTGTAAATGAATATGATATGAAAGCATATCATCACCACACAAAACTGAGCTGAATTACACACTTCAGCACCTCTTCTACTGGAAAAGTCAAAGAAAGTTACATATGCACCTTAGTTCCTAAACCGCAAACGTTTCCTCTGAGAAAGCAGCCGAGCCTCAAAGCGAGGCAGCCTCTGCAGGAATTTGCCCAAGAGGAGTGTGGAGATGTGTAAAGATGGCTGAGAAAAGACACTCCATTCATGTCTTCCTGTCTCAGTCTCCAAAGCAAGCATGCGGACTCCAGAGCGGTGGTGTGTTTTATTATCACCTGTCTACGTGATTTATCACACCGCTCAGCATCAGACTGACAGTTTAAGACTGTTTCACAAAGAATTCGCTCAGACCACAGCTTCTGAGTTGTCAAGTTATAAGCCAAGCCAGAAGACATAGACTGATCAGATTATTCCTGGAACGCTGGTCTATTTATTGGAAACACATACTTGTTTTGTAGCCCTTCTGTTATCATGGACAGTTTGCCTTCTAGCCTCTGAAATGTTCATACCTGGTGAGTTTTAACCAGATATTACATGTATGGTGGACAATTTCCACAGCACTCACCAAACAGGACAAAGGAGAACTGAGAGGATATATTATTTTCCTCATGCATGTAATATATAGCGAGACTATACAGTTCTCCAAACTTCCTGAAGGTCTTTCAAAAATTCCCTTTTTTCAGTCCAGTCCCTGAACCTGACCAGTTTCAGAGACATGATTTTGTTTGTTAAGCCACACGGTGACCTACACATAATTAATTCAAGCAGAACAAAGACCACCTAACTTGAGGCCGGAACCAGTGAAGAAACAGGTGCAGATGATTCCAGATGACCAGCCGGTGATCAGTATACTGGTGGTGCCGAATGCTGAGTGGTTGGAACACCTATATCTAGGCACCTTGTATTTTTGGGCACTTTGCAGCCTGTCACAGAAAAAAGCATTTGTTTCAATTTGTTTAACTGAACCTACTCACTATGCTAAAGACAAGAGAGTTTGACAGAGCTAAATGTTTTGCACCAAGATGATTCAAGGCAAAATGTCAAGAAATGGGGGTTGGCTCAAGACGTTTGCACAGCACTGTAGACCTAAAGCCTCTTGGAATCCATCAACAACAAAACTAATCCATCATCACAGAAGTGTATGTATGTGTATTTATCAATGCTGTCAAAAAAAAGGGCAGGGCATGACCAGATGGGGCAACACAAGGCTGGGTGTGACAGACGGGGGGAGCCAGAATTCTTTCTATGTGGAGTTTTCATGTTCTCCCTGCAAGAATGTAGCTTTGATTTTGACATTGATGGAGACACAAAAGCTGTAACTTCCGTTCAGTGCAATCTCTAACATCTTTTATACATGAACATCAATGTAAATGTACATAGTACATATGAGGGGAACCTACAGGATGGAACGGTTGTCCATGGAAACAATGTGTGCAGTAATCACAAAATGCAATAAATTTTAATTTGGCACCTGAAGTACAAATTCCGAAGTTAATTTTAAGGCAGTTACTGTTACCCTTTTAAGAAAATTACGTGGAATTGTGCATTTCCATCAAAGCATAAAAATACATCATTAATACAAGGGCGGGGTATTTTGGTTCTTTTGAGTATTGGATTACCGTGCAACACCAGTCTTTTACTGAATCAACACAAAACCCAAGTGTTCCATATTTCTGAACTTAGTATTGTTCATATAAAAATGACCTCTTTCCATCCTACAGCCACACAAATACTGGACTGAGATTTCATGCTTCTTAAGGCTAGGAAAAAAAGACAAAGCCTGTCCTTGCGGTAGAGAAACAGAACAGCTAACACAGCGGTTTTATTTTAATTTTTTTAGTTTAAAATGATTCCTGGGACAGTTCAGTAGTCACTGGATATTGGTGGGGACATGTCTCTAATGTCAAACATGCACTTTGCACTGGACTGACCTGTCCGTGGTGTTTCTCTTTCGGCCCTCGTGAATTCTGAATTAGGGCCCTCAGGATCCCGGTTAGGATAAGCAGATCAGATAATAGATGGGGTGAATGAAATGCCTTAATTACATATCCCATATTTTCCATTCATCACGATTAGCGAGCTATCTATGGGATATTTTATGCAAACAATAATTTATAGTGACTCACATATTTGCTTTGTTTATTCAGTTTTTTTTATTTGTCCAATTCTGTATTCATAACACTTATAAGACAATGCTGGACAGTGAATTTTGCATCTCCCACTCTTACACACGAAATCAATCACTGCGTCTTTTTGAACCAGCACTGAACAATCTCAGAAGATGCTCATTAGAGTAGTTGTTTTCTTTCCTACATTTCATCAGTTTCTGAGTTGAAATAGCAAGAAATAAAAATGAAAATCAGTACATACATAAATATCATGATTATTAGCAGTAGTAGGAGTACTATATTACCCTTACAGCCATTTTGGTCATTATATTATCTTTTAATATCAATTTTGCCCCACGCATTGGTTTGGGAGATGGGGACAAAAATTAGAAGTTAGAGGTGGGGTAATATTCTGGTGGAAGAGTCCAGTGCCTCTTTAATGGCAAATGATTAATCATGCTTAATATGAGTAGAGGAACTAACAAGGTCAGTTGGATGTCAGGTTGACTTTAAGTGATTTCAAATAGACTTGCTTATATGGTTTCTAGAACTGCATGACAGACTGTTCTAAAAACAGTGAATGCTGCATAGTGTTATGGCTGATAAACAAAAGGTAAAGGGAAATGTGTGCAAAAGCAAATTTTGACTAAAACATCACTTTAACTCATTACCACCACATGCTAGGCACCACACCGCTCCCTACTGGTCAGGGGGACCATCTTTCTATTATAAATAAGGATGCACGCATTTCTTTATTCAGCTGTTTAAATGTTCAAATAAAAGTGCAAAATAAAAGAATGCTTTAATTCTTATAAAATTAAAATTATGTACCACTAAAAAAACAGAAATGTGCCTGTAAATGTTGCTCATCACATAATAAGTGAGCGGCACTTGAAATCTGCCAAGCTTTTTAAGGTAAAAGTCATATTTCAGAAAGCAAATTTTGCAAGATGCAACAGGTAGGCCTTTCATGACTGTCTGCATACCATGGTGACCGCAGTCTAACTATTACTTTCTTCTTCCCTGTACTTCTCCCCCAGGGCTCCGCACGAATATCCTGTGTAGTCTTTCCAAAAAATGCTGACTTCTATGGGAAGCATAGGTTTGTTTGTGTTTACCCCTACAGCCACGTCTTAAAGAGGATCTAGCTTAAAGCTTAACCAAGTCAAATCATTGACTTAAATCTTTCTTAATCACTAAAAAGATAATGGGACAAAAGTGCAGAGGGCGGGGGGGCGGTGGGGTCGCTCATGACGATGCATTACAAAATTATGTCAGTAGTTGAATGTTTTCTGAGTAATCAACATTTTTAGCCAGGAAATGTTCCCTTGATGAGTGCATGGTTGTTTATCACAGTAAATCAGTGATATGCAGGGCCATCATCTGCACTGAATCATCCAAGCAAGAAGAAAACCAAAGAAAAGTCAGATAAGAATTGATCAAACTGCCCGCAGCCACTAAATGAGAGTGGGTTTCCAACATGGAACAAAGATAGCTCAGTAAAAGTGAAAAAGACTCAGCATTTTCTCAATTCATCCAGATTTGCCAGTTCTGACTGAAAGTGAGGTTGAATTTGACATATCATCATCAGTAATGATGCCACTTTGTGGTCTTGAATATAGAAGCACACACATAAATCTGCAGGCTGTTTTTTCTTCTGCACGACTGAATGGTACCAGTCAAACTGGTACAAGCAAGACCTAATGGTACCAGTCAAAATTTGGTATCTAAAGATGTTCTCCAAACAGTTACAACAAACACTAATGACAGTTCTCCATAGAGCAAGTTAAACTAACTACCAAGCCAAATCAGACACTTCAGAGTGGTGTTGGCTGCAGGTGTCATTAACAGGTGTAGAACTAGGACACTGCTGATTTTGGTGTGTGGTGGAAAATACCTAACTGTGCCATACTGTGTCTTCTAAAGAGTATATTAGTGAAGAAAACAATCTATTTTAGACCGATTAGTTCCTTATTCATTTTGAAGTTTATTCTAATGTGTTGGTTTAGGCTCCTTTACCCACCTTTAATTCAGAGATAATGGCATTTTAGGGCAGGCGTCCCCAACCTCAGTCCTGGAGGTTTGGTGTCCAACACAGTCTGGTAGCTTCCCTCACCAAAACCCTTTGCTTATATATAGATTTTGATTACACAGGCAGTTAGTTCTTGGTTTACATATCAATCAGTCTTCAGTGAGAAATACAGTGAGAGTATTTGCTAGAGAGAAAGGGCTGTCCCTCTGTCAGCAGGAACAGTGCACTATGTCTTACAGCAGGTGGCACTGCACACGTTTCATTGTGTGGCCACATCCCCAGTCCATTCTCCTGATTCCTCCTCTTCTTGGGTCTCGATTCAAATGGCCACATAATAAGAAGTGCTCAATAGGCAAGGATATTGAGAATACACCCCCATTTGAACTATTTTAAAGTACCTGATGGTGTTTCCCATGTTGTGAAAGTCATCTGAACTACTCTACATCACACAATATCTATGTGAAATACCATTAAAATAAAAATCAACTGTACTTTCTGACCCAAGACAATGAGGAATGGACAGGGCATGTGGGATATGCACATACGTAGAGTTAATTTAAGCTGTAGTCACAATAAAGCAAAACAAAGAAAGTCCCAGACTTCCACCAAAAAGCAGTAACCTTGTATGGGTACATTAAAGCAAGTACAAGAGCTCGCTAAGTTGACATAAATTAATTTATATTAATCCATTTAAGGCATTTAGCAGATGCTTTTATCTAAAGCAACTTCCATTCCTTAACTACAGGGGACAGTCTCTCTGGAGCAATTTAAGGTTAAGGGTCTTGCTCAGAGACCCAGTGATGGTACGCTCAAGGATTCAAACCCATGACCACTTGGTCCGGTGGCAAGTATCCTAGACACTGAGCTACCGCCATATTATGCTTTATGCAACTGATGTGTCTCAAAGCAGCTTTAAAAGAATCCAAATAGCAAGGGATAATAAAACAATATCATTATGGGGACAACTAACAGTGTGTAAGACTTATCCACTAAGCAGTATAGTCCATGCCTCACAGTAGTAGGATCAATAAGAGTCTGTAATTAGTAGGAGCAGCTACTGTTGCAGCAGCTTTGGTTAGGGGGAGGGCAACACTTGTTAAACTTGTTTGGAGAACAGGTGAACAAGAGATCTGAATGATGATTGAACTGGTCTGGAGGACACATGAACAAAGAATCTGAATGATGGCTGATCTGGTCTGCAGGACAGGTGAACAAGAGATCTGAATGATGATTGATCTGGTCTGGAGTATAGGTGAACCACAACCCACAACAATGGCTAATAAAACTGAATGGATGGATAACTGTACCTCTCAGTTCCTAAAAAAGAGACAAATAAAAGAGTGAGTGTTGTTTAAAATGTACATGGTACACAATTTAGACATAAAGAAAGCACAAAAGGGGGACTCTGGCAGACCTGGCTATAAAAGCCTAGCTAAAGAGGGCGATCTCTGATGGGAGAGTAGTGGGACAATAGCTCCAGCATCCCAGTTTACTTCATTTCTCACTGTCCATGAACTCTGAGACACAGCGTGTGTCCTTTTCTCTGATATGAAAAAATAATTTCCAATGGCCTGATTAAACAAGTAGGTTTTCAGCCTAGACTTGAAAACTGAGACTGCGTCTGAGCCCGAACATTAACCAGAAGATTATTCTGCAGCTGGAGGGCTTTTTATGAAAAAGCTTTTTACACTGCTTTAGCTTTCAGAGCTGGCACAGGAATAACTGAAAACATAGCCTGGAATTAAACCTGATGGTATGTTTCTGGCAACTTCTAGACTTAAACTATGGATTTCTCTTTTGTACAATTCCCCAATCTTATTTAATATACAAATTTTATCGCCTGCTTTGGCTGATATATGTTTGATCCGTGAACCAGTGTAAACTGATCCCATATTAATGGATAACCAGACCCAGTGGCCACATGAATAATGTAATTAACAGAGGTCCTAGAACAGAACCTTGTGGGACACCACTTTATCTTTTGTATATGCTATTTTATGTTTCATCTGCAAACTGATATCGGTCAATTAGGCATGATTTAAACCAGGATAGTCCTGTTTCTGTAAACAACCAGATTTTTTTGTCTGTCTAATAGAATAGTGTTACTTGAATGTGATTTTGTGATACTTAGGGACAACAACATATTCAGAATTTGATGTGGACCTGCTGTCATGCTCCTCTCCATAATTTGACAAACAACCTGCAGCTCAAAATGTTCTAATAGAAGTTACTGAATTTTTATACAGAAAATGAATTAGATAGTTGTTAGCAGCAGTACAAGTATGCATATGTTTGTCTCTTTGTAAAGTTTTTGACTGTGGGCCTCAAATAAGGGCTTTTTGGTTTCTGAGGTTAAAGGAATACAACACTGTTGTTCTCCTTTGGCTGCATTTGTTACGTGGCTGGTTATCACAGAAAATCCACTGACTCTACAATCGTTTCTTATAGACGTCAAGGGGCAGGTGCTTCAACGTCATGTGCTTGTTGGCTTTTGTTATAAATTTGCTTCAAGTCATCAGGTTTTTTTTATGTCTCTAGTACTCGTCCATATGCTACAGACACATAGCCATAGCCTAACAGCATATATATATACACTCACAACAAAGGCACACGGAAAGAGCACAAAAGGACAGGAATACGTGTGTGTGTGTGAGAGATAGTGTGGGTGCCAGAGTGTGTGTGTGTGAGAGAGAGTGTGCGTGAGAGTGTGTGTGAGAGTGTGAGGTACTGTACCTGGTCAGTATAGTAACTAAAATGAGGTCAGGGCTCAGACATGAACTCTTAACAAAGAGCCACT
This sequence comes from Brachypetersius gabonensis, assembly GCA_037577145.1. Taxonomy (NCBI): domain Eukaryota; kingdom Metazoa; phylum Chordata; class Actinopteri; order Characiformes; family Alestidae; genus Brachypetersius; species Brachypetersius gabonensis. Next base: position 26,524,716 of record JBBJLR010000139.1, read on the forward strand.
TCTGGCCGAGGTGCACGCATCACTTTATGACGGGAGAAGGGGGGGGGGCAAAAAAAACAAGATAAAAGAAAAGGAAAATGACATCTGATGAATGTGATCATTGTTTCCCACCGCTTTGCTGTTTCACATCATGAACCACTCGGAATGCAGCTACATCAATGTTTGAGTTCCGTCTCCTCGCCCGTTCACAGCCTTTTGTTGTGCATTCACCTAGATCGCACTAGGCAGCGGCTGCACGCCCTCTATCAGTCACTGTTTGTGCATGCACTGACCTCAAATCAGTCACATTTTTTAAGTGTGTGTAGAATATACACGAAATTAAATCATAGGTTCTTACCATATTCATTAATATCATGACGCAAACCCAGTGTTAATGTAATATATTTGATTAATATAGAAATGAATAAGAAATCAATACTGCAATGGCTGGGATTTGAAGACAGAAATCTGATCTCAGATCAGTCGAAGAAAACAATAAAAAAACTCTACCCAGATTGGTCTCGCCGGCTTGTTTGAACCACAAATCTCTGGATTCACACACCGATAAGAGGCCCTGCATTCGCAGCTTTCACAGCCAGTGTGCCATGCTTCAACAATATAAGCAGCCCCATTTTGTCACTCTTGCCTGTTATCTCTCAGGGCAGAGATTTCTCAGATGCTTGTCTCTGTGAAAAGAAATCCAGCAATCTCCTGCATGATCCAACATCACAAGAACCATGACGGCACTTAGGGACGGAGACACAGTCTTTTTACATACGCTGTGAGCCAAACTGTGGCCCTTCCCCCTTCTCTACATTCAAAGAATTAGTCAATTAAAGTGGCCATATCATGAAAAATGTCACTTTCTTTTCTCTCCGTTGAAATAAAATTGCCATATGTACTATGTAAACACTGGTAAAGTTTCAAGAACTGCCGGCTCCCCAAATCAGTGTTGGGACGTCCCAACCATGAATATATTTGCACATAACCATCAGTTTGGTTTCCGTTGTCTGTTCGTGTTAATGTAATAAGGAGTATTGTTACTGCAATAGAGCTTTTGAAGTTGTTCAGCTATTTGAGGGATAGTATGAACAGATGGATTAAAATAGTGTTCTCTTGACCATCTTTAACACTTAACACCATTCAAATGGTGTTAATAAAAGTGGTGGGGTAAATAAAACAAATGGAAATGGAAAAAAACAGAAAATGTAGAATTTGGACTCTTTAACTGGGATGTTTTAAAGTATAAAACCAGAAAACAGTAAGCAAATTTATAATGATGCTTCCTTCCTGGGAAAAGCTTGAAGAAACCAACCTGCTCCTGGTTGCGATCCTAGCAGGGAATTCCCAAAGCTCCTCATTGAGAAACCTCAATTGTGATGCTTAAATGTAGTCGGCTCTTTCATCTGAGCTGTTTATGTTGTCGTGCGGAGCCTCATTAATCGTGACATTTGCTCTCAGGTGAAAAAAAATGATATAAGATGGGGATTTCCTTCCAAAGAAGCCTTCAGCAACCTCCTATTGTGAATCATCTTCTTGCAATCAGCATGACTACACTAGACAGAAACCTTTGTGGTTGTGGAGAACCAGTGGTTTGTATTGAAAAATAGTCTGAATGCAAGACTGATCAGACCAGAACGGGAGCGGAGGCACAAAACAACAGCAACAATTTGTGGGAAGAAGCATAATAGCATAATTTTGTGTAACGAGTTCTGGGTGTACTGTTTAATTTATACATGGTGGAAGGGTGAGATGATCATTTTTACATTATTGTTTAACTGCATAGTTATTTTGTGCAAAATGACTGAATCTGTACTGCTTGTAATATTGTCTTTTTATTTTACTAATCTTTAAATTACTTAGGGCTTGCACAAGATAGTTAGTCAACCAATAAATCTGCTCATTGGCACTGTGTGAAGTAATTAATGAGTGAGGGACAGTGGAGTATAGAGATTGGGCAAAAACAACACAATAGCAAGGTAGCAAAGGTTAAGGGCCATGGAGGAAGATTTTCTGCTAAACACAAAGAACTTTACTGTGAAACCTGAATATTACATTAAAAAAACATCCACTGTAAGCAATACTTCATCAATTTGTATATTAACCCCTAGAATGTGAGAACCACGGATCTGTGCCGAAAGTGAAACAAATGCTAAATATTCATCATATGGCCAAAAAAAATTCTTTAGGAGTTCCGCCACTTTGTGTTGATGCTTGAGGAGTCAGATGTTATGCTGAGATTGTGCTGTTCCTATGTTACGTAGAATCAAAGTTATTGTAATTTAAAAATCATTCATGTATTAATCATGTATTAATAATAAAAAATATAAATTAATCTGTTTTAAAAATGCCATCACACACAAATGCATGCAAATACACACAAATAAAGAACAAAATAAAGAACAAAAATGATATTTTATTTTAGGTCTCCAAAACAAACAAAAAAGCATAATATTTGTGAACCCGGGAAAACTGTCAGGATAGTTTCTGCCCACAAGTGGGTGGGGAAAACCAGCAGAGGGAGGGGTCCCGAGACCAAGTGGCTCAGCAAATGGTAAGCGTATAGGAAAGCAAACCCCAGTTGTAGACCATTTCTCTTTGTTTAAAGCAGATTTTGCTAATACACAGTTCTGAAGTGGACTGATTTTCACAAAGTGATTATAAGGTCACATCCATACATCGTCTAAGGTTATGCTTCTTGCAGCTTCATACTTCAGTACTTTTGACTGTGTGTTCACATATTTAATAGGCCATAATGCGATAAAGAGTAAACACACTTTGATTTTGATAAAGGCAGCACTGAAGGGCACCAAATCTTGAGGTCATCTGAAAAATAAACTAGATATTCTTGGTTCAAAGCCTCAGCCTACCATCAGTACCAGTCTGTTCATCACCACCAAGGCCCGAAGGCTCTCCAGACACCTGCAGGTGCATTCCATTCTGCTGGATTTGGACCTGGGTAGATTTTTTTTAATGAATTAACTTGATCAAAGATGAGCACCTCAGTGATCCCGGGACAGAAAGAGCATGATGCGGCATGTGATTTTCTCCCTCTATCTCTCCCTCGCTCTCCCTCGCTCTGTTTTTCGAGGATAGCTCCAGCTACTGATGAGGCATAAAAAACACAAATGTGCAGTCAGGCATCCAAACGTTATCAGCGTGTGCTAGGAACCTCAGCGTGGAAAGAAATGCATTAGAGGATCCTGATTCAGAAGCATCTCAATGCTTGATGGACTTCAAAGACTTCTTGTTTTCGAGCAAACACTAGGCCTGATGGCTTTGTGTAGATTAAATTATCCAGAGGAAACCGATTTGTTTTCCAAGATGTTTCATTCAGCCACTCTAAGACTGAAGTCACTGCATATGACTTCACTGGGTGACATAATGACGTTCTGTATGTTAAAGAAAGCCTACTGATGTCTGTACCACTGATAAAGTTCCCAAAAAAGCATTCGCTATGGGCTTTTACCCTTAGAACGCAAGTGGTACAAAGCTGTGCTGGCAACAAAACAAATGGTAAATCGTCGACATGCGGCAAAACAACTCATATGGAAGTTTGTTCTTTAAGGGTTCTTCAGTAAAGACAGTGGTTATATAGAGCCATTTTTGCTTCCCTAAAAAACCATTAAATTGCTACTTCCTTGAAATAACTAATGTAAATGGGATATGTGAGTGTAAGAAACAGTGGACAGGTTCCAATTCTTGGCAATTTTTCAATTCCTATTTCTTAGAACCAGAACATGAGGATGAAGATGGATTCCAAATCAAGTTTGAATCAGTTCAGGGTTTGTTAAGACAGCGTTCTGTACCTGATGAATCTGCAGTAATTATGATTCTGTGAAGATTTGTACTGCTGCATGGCATGCCTGAGGCAAACTTTGTGGATTATTGCTGAGATTTAGCTTGACAGCTTGATGATCACGTGGCGAGATAATTTCCGGACCCTGCCCATGGGAGCACTGGGTTGAAAGTCAAGACGCTGTAACGGGGGGGATGTACAGACAAGAAGAGTGAGAAATTACAGCTCAGTCAAAACTAGAATACATTTTTCATAATGACATATATAATTATAATGATTTCTACAATGCCTTTATGAGTTTACATTGGGCTTCATAGGAGATGTAAAAACAAACAAGATACACAAACACAGCAAAAACAATAAAGCAATTCAGAGTCAGAGATCATAATCAGAAAATTTAAACTTTATTGATATTGCTTATGTTATTGTTACGTCTAAGGGTGGCTGCCGGTAAAAGCAGCCTTTCAGTTAATTTAAGTTAAATAGAATTTATGTTCTTGGCACGATCCACAGGGGTTTGTTTTAAGTATGCCCAGCTAATTTAAGTTTAAGGTTTAAGTAATGCTGTACTGTGATTGGCTGGGATAGGGTTTAAAACCTGGCTGTGCCTGAGAGACGGTGCATGGTCACCCATAACGTATCCTCAAACATATACCTCAGGGTTTTGGGGTTGTTTTTGTATGTGTGCTCGAGGGAAGGTGAAGTATCACCAAGTTCTAAAACAAACCTTGTTCAGGACTATATTTCCATGATTCCTAGTCCAGGATTAGACTTAAACCTTGTCCAGGAACCCTATATTACCCTTCATATTTAGTTGTAGGAGGAAGACAGGACAGATTTTATTCAATCAGTTACAAATTAATTCAGACATGATTAGAATTTACCACCCTGGTCCTTTTTCAGGACAAACCAATCAGACCCACTGATAGAAATAAAATTAACACAGTTTACTGGTATGACATAAAGTGGCCCCTTACAGTCATGAGTGGGCACACAATAGTACACCGTGTGAACAGTGTGAAATTCCTTCTCTGTATATTTCCTGTTCACCAAGTGAAGCAGTGCGTACCCAGTGACACAGCACTCACGGAGCATTGTGTGAGAATGTTGCCTCAGTGGTGCCACTACCATTCCTGGGCTTTGAACCCATAACCTTCTGACCACTCTCTAACCACTATGCCATCAGCTGCTCCTTTTATTATTTCTCAACAACTACAGCTACAATAATCTTTATACTACATGAAAACCTAACAGAAAAGCTTGGATTGCCCAGTTAAAGAGACTGCCTTCTGCACAGTGTTATAATTATGTATATTCTATGGGTGGCAGTGCAAAAATGTACTGGCCCTCCAGTCAGGGGTAAATGATCTTAAATGAATAATTTTACACTGCATAATTATTCCTTTTTGGTAATTATTAGAAGCACCTTTATTATCAGAATCTTCAACATCAGCAGATAATTACTTTAAAACCTATTGAACATATGATTAGATATCACCACTTTTTCAAACCAATAGTTGATGACATATTTATTCTCCGTAAGAGAATGTTTAGGGGACCACACTAAAATCTGAATGGTATATTTCCCTGTAATACCTAACTAGGGAGATTATGTCCGAATTTTTGTGTACACATATGTGCATGACAAATATTGCCCACAATTTTCCTAAAAATGCCCAAAGCAAGGAATCATTTTACCCAAATAATAAATACTTCATCAAATCTCTCTCAAAATTCTCAAACCACATCCAGCCCATCATTAAAGTGGTGCTCACTTGTGGATGTGGTTTATGAAACAGTATGACTAACCATTAGCTACAAAAAAGAACATAGTATTTACCAAGCAGTTATAAACTAGAGTCCAACACCATATCCACAAGTCAGCCCCGATTTAATTAAGATCTGAGCACCTTTGCACAGGTTAAGACAGGTTTTCATGATGTACACTACTCACAATAAGTTAGGGATATTGTTATTTACATGAGCGCTTGTCCTATTTGCTCTGAATTTTAATGAAACAAGAAAAAGTTCCCTTTGATATTACTAATAATGTATGAGAAGAAACACCATTTTCATTAGTTTAATATTTATTACCCCTAAAATT